>CM062810.1:591550663-592148163 GCA_031772625.1 Pinus tabuliformis
ACCAAATGGGTTGAAGCAGAAGCATTGCCAAGAGCCACAGAGGACTCTGTCATACAGTTCCTGTTCCATCTATTTGTACGTTATGGCCTTCCAAGGGAAATAATTACAGACGGAGGACCACAATTTGCTGGGAATAGATTAGCTGCAACACTTAATAATTATCATGTCCAGCATAAAATCACTACTCCATATCACCCACAGGTGAATGGACAAGTAGAAAGCAGCAATAAGGTAATAGAATCAATCCTAACGAAAACCATTGCGTCACATAGGCGTGATTGGGCTGCCCAACTACCTGAAGCACTCTGGGCCTATAGAACAACATGGAGAAGCACCACTGGTTACTCACCTTATCAATTAGTGTTTGGAAAACAACCCATTTTTCCTATAGAATTTGAAATCCAAACATTACGAACAACACAGGAAGTTGGCTTAGATCTAAGCGAGGCACAGATTAATCGACTACAACAGATCAATGAATTGGACGAAATTAGGCTCTCTGCACTACAAAATACAGCACTGATTCAACAGTAGTGAGCTAAATGGCATGACGCGCTCATAAAAAACAAAGTCTTCCACGAGGGAGACTGGGCTCTGTTATACGACTCTCGGTTTCAGGACTTCCCTGGGAAACTCCAGACTCGTTGATTGGGACCATACAAAATCTAGAAGGTACATGACAATGGGACCCTCACTTTAATCACCATTGACGGTTCTGGATATGCCTTCAAAGTAAATGGCCACTGAGTTCGTCTCTATCGTAAACTACTCACTCGGGAATCCTTCTGCCAGCAGCTACGCCGAGACACTGATATGGAGATTTTAGGAGAGGAAGAGAAGTCTTCCTCACCTGTAATTCATTAAGGAATTCATTTCTTTTTACAATTTGTACATAAGTTCTTTTCTTCAAATTGTTCGTGTACATATGCTTGAACTAAATGTGTTCTTGTCATTTTTTGCTCAAAGATGTCGATTTTTGCCGTTCCGTTTCTAAAAGAATGGCATTTGCGTGTTTTTGCTGTTCCTTTTCAAAAGGAACAACATTCTTGATTTTTCTGCTGTTCCTTTTCAAAAGGAACAACATTCTTGATTTTTTTGCTGTTCCTTTTCAAAAGGAACAACACTCTTGATTTTTCTGTTGTTCCTTTTCAAAAGGAACAACACTCTTGATTTTTGCTGTTCCTTTTCAAAGAAACGACATTTGTTTGTTTTGCTGTTCCTTTTCTAAAAGAAACAGCATTTTGATTTTTGTGGAGTGTTTGCTGTCCCTTTTTCAAAGGCGCAACATATTTTTGATTTCTGTTGTTCCTTTTTCAAAGGAACGACACTTTTGCGTCTTTTGCTGTTCCTTTTTCAAATGAACAACATTTTTCATGGCTGCTGTTCCTTTCTCAAAAGGAACGTCATTTCGGGTGTTTTGCTGTCCTTTTTTTCAAGAAAGATAGCATTTTTTTTTTCCCTACTGTTCCTTTTTCAAAAGGAATGGCATTGGTGTGTTCTGCTATCCCTTTTTCAAAAGGAACGACATTTGCACTTTTGAGAGCTATGCTCCTCTGTTGTTCCTCTTCCCAAAAGGAACACTTCTAGCATACTTTTTCTCTCCTTGTGAAACAACTTATCCCTTTTGCTGATCTAAATTGAGGATGCTTCTTGCTCCTGTTCTTTCAAAGTCTTTTATAGACAGCTATGCACTTATGCAATGAACACAAAATCACAACATACTGAAATCAGAAAATTATAAATCGCTATCTTTATAAGGCTCTGTATCGGTAAGAGGACAAAAGGAAGGACATACTTATTCATCATCTTTTGTTGTTACTAATTTTGCCTTGATTGGTTATCCTTATCATGACATTCTCTTTAATCCTCTTTGATTATTGTTTAGGAATAAGAGCAAAGGGTTTATATCTTCCTATTGAGATGATAAGACTTCTTCCACCATTCCTACTCTTAAGGAGTGTTGAACCACCCTTTGTGTATAAATAAGGAAAAGTGCTTTATGAAAAAGAAGAAAGTAAAAAGATGAATTATAAGTTGTCAAATGCAGGATAGGGGGTCTCATCAAGAGCCAACCTACCATGATCATGAGGATGGAAGTGAAGTGGCATTCCCACTATGGCCACCACACCAGGGATATGGTCCAAAAGGCATATCAAATAAACAAACCTTGGAACAGGAGGTCTCATCACGAGCCGGCCTACCCACTCTTCACTCCCTCCTCGTGAATGGCATTATGGCTAACTGGTTACCAAGCCAGCATAATGGCCTACACTTTGACATTACATTCCTTAATATGCACATAAAGGATCATGGTTCCAGGGGTGAAATAAACAACTTTGCCAAGGTTATGGACACCTGTCGGCAGCAGAGCACTGTTAATGGTATTGAAGTCACATTGATTACACCAATAGGTAAGATACTAATACTCTTTTGTTTCTTATATCCTAGTCACTAATCATACATTATTTCCCGACTTATACATCGCATGAACATTTATTACCCCCAATCATGGCAAAGGAGGTGACAATGACCACTTGAGATTTGGCAAGTACGATAGACGTCCTATCCCCTAGCCTCGCATCATATCACAACAGCCTCTTACGTAATACGCGATCCAACTTTATGCCTCGATTTCGGTAATTCGTTGTTTTTCTAAACATGGCATATTTTCATACGCTGTTCCTTTATGACTTGGTTGCAGATCGGGTGCTGCTCCTTTCTTTGACGGCTGGGATAGCCTATCACATTGTGGGGGGGGAGGTTAACCTCATTATTCCCCGAGTTATGTGTCAGCTCACTATTCGGGAAAGATAGTGTACTAGGGAATGGCACGGCTTAACGACATGATATTTCTATTTTTTTTACAAGTTGCTGTTCATAAGCCATTTCTGTTGCATACTCTGTGTTTTTTTCAAAATCTTGCGATTATTACCCTCTCTGTGTTTCAAACAGCACAAGCAGTTGCTGTTCCATTGAGAATCCACAGTGAAACCATGGGAGGCAAGGCAATTCGAAGGGAACCTCAGGAATTGACAGTCTCCGCTGCTGCCCGGGAGATCCTAGAAAGAGCAGGGTGGTTGACTTATCTCAGTTGCTTGTAGGAGTCTAATGAAACAGTGGCGATTGAATTCCTGCAGAATCTACAGGAGGATCACTCCATAGTAAGGGGGAAGCAGATAGCAGTCACCGACGATATAATCGCAGAAGTCTCGGGACTACCAGCCATCGGACCTGTATGGACACTAAAGAAGGAAAGATTACAGAAGATCATGGAAATTTTCCAGGACGAAGGCCAGAGCTTGACGATTAAGGGGAAGGGAGTTCTGCCAACAACGCTAGGAGAACCCTGGGCAAAATTAGCAAAAACCGTGCAAAGCTACATCACCTGCGAGGGGAGAAAAGACGTGGTAAGACCACGACATCTTAAACTCTTAGTTGTTCTAAAGCAGAAATGCTCTGTAAATCTACCTGCACTTTTGAATTCATTACTTCATGACGTTGCACGAAGCCTAAAAAAGGCACAGCATGTAGAGTCAGTTGTCAGCCACCATGGGTTAATTCGATTAATAGTTAGTCATAGCCTCACCCAGCAGCAAAGCAACTGGGAAGAGCTAATTGCAATAATTGAGGGGAGGGCGACAGCACCATCCCCAAAACGTAAACATACTACAAGCACACCAGAACGTCCAGAAAAACGCAGAGAATTAGTAAAACAAAAACATGTTGCTAGCACATCTGAACGACCAGAAACACGCCAGGAATCAGCAAAGCATAAGCATGACACCGGTACACCTGAACAGCCAGAGAAATGCAAAAAATCAGTCTGGTTAGCTCGGATAAGAGGAAGGCTAGAAAAGCTCCAGGAAAGCACCAGCCAGCCAGTGGTAATTGAGGACGAGCAATCCTCACGGCTAGAAGTAGAAGAAGAACAAGCTGAAGGAGAAAAGAAAGGAGAGGCCAAGGAGGCCGAGCAATCCGAAGAGGAAAATGAGGAAGAAGCTGAGCATTCTGAAACAGAAGCTGAGCATTCTGAAACAGAAGCTGAGCATCCTGAAACAAAAGCTGAGCATTCTGAGGCAGAAGCTGGACAATCCAAGCAGGAGGAGGAAATGGGACAGCAGGTAGGTAGCCCACCACAGGACCCAGTGGGAGAAGATGAATTGGCCGCAGTCTTGGCCAATATGGGTGAGTATGGCCAACCTTCCACTCCATCAGACCTCCACGGCAAACCCCAGGAAGAAGATGCATCTGAAAAACCACATGCAGAAGAGGCAGAAGAAGGAAATCTGCCTGTTCATGATGAAGAGGAGATAAGAGACACTGAACGGGAACAATCTGTTCCCAAGGCACCAGAGGAAATTCCGGAGGAAGTAGGAATAGAAAAAGAAGTCGCCCAAGAAGTGACGGAACCAGTTAGGGTTCCTACCCCAGAACAGCCAGAACAGAACAGCGAAGAAGCACCCCAGGAGAAAGATCCAGGGACTAGTCACGGCCCAAAACGCAGCAGAAAGCCTGCTGTTCCTTCTAATAAAACGCTGGAAATTAGGGAATTACGAAAGGAACAACAGAGATTATTGAGCATAATAGCCCAGCTCCACCAGCAGATCAGGATCCTGAAAGCGAGGCAGAGGGTAAGGAAGACCGCAGGGAAGAAAAAGATGACCACTGCAGTAAAAATCCGCAAGATAAAAAGGTGGAGGACCAAAAATCGCCCTGCTGTTCAAAACCCTGCTGAAGATCCAGCTGCTGTTCCAAATGATGCTGAGGAACAGACTGCTGTTCCATTTGAAAAGGAATAGCAGCAAGCTGATATTCGTGTTAAAAAAGAAACGGACAACAAGAAAATTCAGACAGAGGCACCACCCTCAGGGGTGATAAGGGTTCTGAACTCGAAACAACGCAATAAGAAAGTTCAGGTAAAACTCCCGACCTCCACTGCTGCATGGAGAAGAGATCCAAAGATAGTGACCTTGTGCAAGGGATTGAAACAGGCTCAGCAGGAAGCAGAAAGGCTTAGAGAGCAAACGGTCCCTCGCGAGAAGTATGAAGAACTACAACAGCAACTAAGGAACGTCAATCAATCCGAAAGCCAGGCCTTTGAAGGGTGGCGAAAGGAACAAGAGAAAGTTGCAAAGGTAACTCGTAGGCTAGATACTGTTATCAAGCAGATGGATACCTTGTGTTCTTTATACAATGACGTTTTAGCATGTAGGGCCCCTGCCAAAAACTATGCTCTGTTTTTACTGGAACGGTATTTACAATTAAAAATAAAAGCTGTTAAAGTAGGCGCCCTATACAAATTAACACTGTCAATGACTTTATAGACTGTTGTAAACATTAGGGGGTGAAGGTCCAGAGATTGCTGTGTGAATTCTATTTGCATAACCTCGTGCTAGATCAGGAGACTGAACTGAACCCTGGCCCTTTTGTTGGAGACATCCAATTGCAAGCATTCATCTCATTCGGGGTTAATCAGATTAAATGGCTCAAAGCCTATAATACTTTCCAGAGGCAGGAAAATGGCCTAGATTTGTGGGTAAGGGTTGAGCTTAGGGACCCAGTACAGTTGTGGAAAGCACATAGAAACCTCATGAGAACTCCGGGTGTCATTGAAACGTTAGGACCCATGCACGAGGCACTCATTCGACAAAGTTTAGAATATTTTCTTTCTATCAAAGACCTCGCCATTGATGCAGCCAAATTTCGGTACCGAATCTCTAATCCAAACATCCAGCTCAGGGAGCCATTTAAGTATGAGAATTTTCAATTAGCTGCCAACCGTTTGAACCTCTATGGCAAAAGCATTTTGAGGGCAGGGCCATCCTGGTTAGGATATAGATTCCGCAGTCCAATTATCTGGCACCCTGCACCCGGATATCAAGCCCTATATGAGATGCCTGAGGGTCAAACAGGCCAGTTCTTTGACTACTAGTCACGCACCATGGCTGTAGGCCTCTGCATGAGATTCCTTCTCCAACATATTCTCTCACTGCTTTGCATGTCAACTACAACGTTTTCATGAGGGCATGAAACAGGGTAAGCAGGGGGGTGTGTGGAGTACTAAAAAGGTATGTTTTTGATGATCATTTCAATAGCTTTTCAGTGGAACTTGTGAACCTTTTTACATCATGAACGTGAAAAACAATAAAGAATTATAACAAAATATGTGGGATTAGTATGCAAGACTTAACCGCTGATAGTTGTCATTCTCCTGTGTTGGAAGGGGTAAAAACGAGGAGCTGCTGTTCCAAAGAAAAAGACAAGAACAGGGTAACTGCTGTCCCTTTGACGAAGGACCAAGTGCAAACGAGGCTAAGCAGGTTGAAGCAAACCGGTTCGGAAAAGGAGGAGAAGACACCAGCTCGGCGGAGGAGAAAAGAAGTGATTAAGGATTAACAGTTTGGCGAATCCCTCAGGATCTTCGATCCTGAGGGATCGCTGCTTTATTTATCTTATTGCTTAGACATCTCCGTCGTCACCCTTATATAAAGGGACAGCACTGTTAGCTTTGGGGGATGATGCTTTTATGTAACTTTCTGTTAAAGATCGAACTTTGATCATCGAGTCTCGTTGAACTTGGCTCATTGTACTTTTTGTTTTATGCATTAATATAAACTTGGTGATTATCTTATCTCTGCGTTTGGATTAACTTAAAGCGGTGTACCCTTGAGGCTAAGGACCCGGCCTCGGAGGACACTTGCTTCTGTATCACTACGATTTGATTTCTGTGTGGTTTGCTTATCGTCATTATTTGGTAATCTGATATGCTTTATAAGTTACATCATATGCTCTGTTAAGATTCGTTCATTAAAGTTTCTACAAACAATAACTGTTGTATTGACTCTGCATTATATCACTAATCCTTTCAGAGTTGATTGAATATTATTAGTCTTGACTGAACATTGTTACTATTTTGTTACAAAGCTCTTATGCTGTATATTCGTGTTATGGAATTTATCTGAAAGTTGTGTTCTTTACGATTCAGGAGTAATGTTGTTCCATTTTGAAATGCAGTTGTATTCCTGTTGATGACGATTGGTGCTAGATCAGATTACTCTTCAAGAGTGTTGTGTGTGTGTATGATTTCCAAACGCTGTTCCATAACTTATTAGTAATTAATGCTGTTCCATTAGTGCGTGCTGCTTGATTTGCCTGGAGAATGAAAGATTGATGTTTGATTACAACGAGTGCATTTGAGTTGGTAGGATAACGCTTGATTACTGCTCGCGAGACTTAGTTGTTCGATTGCTGTTCCATTTCAGAATTTCTGTTCCATTTTAGCATTGCTGTTCCATTCCAGATTTGTTGTTCGATTTCTTATTTGCTGTTCCATTTTTCTACCTGCCGTTTCATTTACTCGCATTTGTTATTTTGGTGTGAGAGACGATTTGTGGCTGTAGTGAGCCTCGGCATTTACTGTCTAGCTTCCAGACCCGTGGTCCATGCTCTAATTTCCTTTCCATCAGTTTCCAAAGGGATGGGCTATTACTGTCGAACCCTTGACTGATAAGTTGCCTAGTTTTGGAATGTGTGATTTATTCATTTGAAGTAACTTAGTTCTAGACAAGCATCCATTTACTCTTGTATTTTTGTTAAACGCTGTACTACTAGCATTACTCTAACAAATGAGCCTCAGACTGAGTCACTCTTTGAAATAACAAAACGCTCCCGGATTGACATATTAATGTGAGGTAATTAGAGGTGAAAGAGACCCTTTTTATAGCTCTACATGTCTCAATCTCAAATGGTTGTTGCAGGTCCAGTAATTTGAGCACTGGTGCAGAATATAACAATTCTTCAACTCAGAGAACACTTTTTTTTGGGCTTTCGAGCCAAAAAACTTTGCTTTTGCTCCGCCCTTGGTGACTTGACTTAAAGGCCAAGTGATGTGAGAGAATCCCAACACTAACCTACAGTAGAAATTGGCAAGACCCAAAAAGCTATGGAGCTCTGTTAGAGTGGTTGGGGCTGGCCAATCTCGAATGACTTGTAACTTGGATGGGTCCACATGCACACCTTGCTCATCAATGATGTATCTCAAATATTGAACTTGGGTCAGGCTAAAGGTGCATTTCTCCAAGTTAGCACACAACTTGTGTTGTCGCAGAGTTTGAAGGACCCGTTGAATATGGTGGAGGTGCTCTTCCCAAATCTGGCTGAAGATCAAGATGTCATCTAAACACACCACCACGAATGCATTGGTGAAGGGTTACAGGATGTCGTACATCAGTCTCATGAAGGTTTCATGGGTGTTTGTCAATCCAAACGACATGACCAACGATTCAAAAAGGCTCTCCTTGGATTTGAAGACAGTCTTCCACACATCAGAGGGTTCGATATGCAATTGGTGATTACCTAATGTTGACGGTGCTGGACCCACCAACATGTCAGGAGATCTCCTTGGTAAGAAGTCCCAATTAGAACGCATACCATTTGGTGTCGGAGTCCCAACAATGGGTCGTATGGTAATTCCTTGACCGCGATTTTGCATGAAGGAAAGTAGGATGTCTCTGTTGGTAGAAATGGTATGACAGTTGTGGCGAGCCAAGGAAGGTGCATGAGAGGTTCAAACACAGGGGGAGTGAGGTGAGTGCACCCCTTGGAAACCTGTAATAGTACTCGGCTTGGAAGGGAACACACGAGCAAAGCTGATCACCGGATGGAAAGCAAGATAGCGAGCAATCCAAAGTGATGTTTAAACCAAAAACACATCTGCAACAAGATTCATACAATTGCATACAAAATAGTTCATACACAAATGCATAAGTTAGATAACATACATTGCTACAACAACTGGAATAGTCCAACTACAATAACAACATATGCATGAAAATGTGTTGGCTCTGTTATATTGAGAAGTGTAAGTTTTAGTCATACAATACATCCATGTACACCCACTGGTTCCAATAGTGGAATGTTACAGCCACAAACGCCTACTCCTCCAAAGAGATATACTAGCTTTGCAAAGTGGAGAAGCCAAGGCACGTTACAATATTGTCCAAGCTTTCTCTAAGATACTCCTATCGAAGCTTGGCTGACTAAAAGCCTATACAATGAGTGAGGTACTATTTATAGCAAAGGGTGGGGTGACCCTTGACATTCTCCTTTGAGACCATTCATCTATCCTCATGACTCTTCAACTACTCTATGACTGTTACATTCAACTATCGACACTTGAACTTCCACTTGACAAGACGTTACATTACAATGCACATGTGCCCATGTGAGACAAAATGGCTTGAGAAAGCCATGCAAGACATCACTGGCACTCAGACTGTTGTGGTGAGACCAAATCTTTGACATGATTGTGATGGTCGAAGGTGATGAGATGATGCCAAGCTTGGTTGTCTGTGATGGTGTCCGTGCGCTCAATGGTGACATCTTGTTGAAGCGAACTCTTGCCTTCGTTGCATCCGGGTGCACTGATATGGCTCCTCTGTCCAACTCGTCTGATAGCATGCACATGGTCGTCTTGGTGTGACCGGACCGGTAACATGTTGATGCATACTGTCTACGCTGTTCTCTAAGCATGTGCTGGTGGCCGTGCGCATCAACTTGTTGAGGTACATGTTTACCCCGGTCAGACTTGCTTCTTCTCTTCACCTTGATGAGTGTGTCGAATGGGTGGGATCGCATACATGCACACCATGACATGCATGCTGCTGCATTCCCTTGCATGCGATCAACAACATTTCTCATCTAGTCTTCTCTGTGCCAGCTGCTGGGATGGATCTATAACTTGTACGTGCACAATTTCATCTGTGAGTGCATGTTGTGCCCCCTGGTGTACCCGTTCCCGCTGCAACTCATTCTCTCGTCTATGAAGCTCATGTTCTTCATTGAGTTGTTGCTTCAGCGCATGCAACTCATTCTCTATTCCGTTCTCTGCCTGCGCACAACCTTCATGTCGTGCCGTCGCCTCATAGCCTAAATCTCCAAAGTTGCTTTCATCACAAGTGGATCTACTTGAGCTTGCAACTTTGTTCTACCTCTATGTTGTCAACAACCTTCCCCTTGCATTCATTGCATCCGGTATGCTGAGTTCATTTGTTGTTGATGGTGCTACTTGCTATGATGATGCTGTCGTCATATATTGATGTCCTTATCTACGAACAACTTGAAGTCTTCGTGGGTAGGCAAGTTCATAGACATTTGATTGACTGCATCCCCAAGTGTGCTCTGAGTGGTGCCTTTGACTCTGCTCTCGTAGAAACCATTGTACCTGTGCTGTTGAGAGACAAATGAACACTTGCGATATGTGGAGACATGGAAAAACTCATGGCAAGCAATCTGTCAGTTGATAACCAAACCGAACTTGAGAACCGACTTGCAAAATACCTGTGTGACTGATCATGAAGGTTGCGTAATTTCTGCCAGGAGGACGGGAGACTGACTGCCAAAATTGCACAAGGCATAGTTTAGGCTGTCGGGAGGCCAACTGACTATTGGAAATGCGCAATGCATAGTCCAACCTGGCCTGCTGAGGACTGAAACTGCACAATGCACAATTTCAGTCAGCAGTGACATGCAACCAAAAAACTACATTGCATAGTTTCTGGGAACAACATACACTGCCTCCAAGAATTGCTCAATGCATGCTTGGAGGTCAATTCCTGGCTAGACTTGGGCAATTTATGGAGGGAAGGCATAGCCTTCACTTCCAGAAATGCGCAATGTTAGCTGGGCAAGGCACGGTCTGGGCTAAGGCAGCCCAATCCGACAGACGAGCGACTGAAAACATGAGAAGTGTGAATGCATGATGAGATGAGTGCAATCAAGAGTGAATGATCATTCATGTAAACAACAAGAGAAAGATTCAGAAAATGGGAAAGCATGCATGTGTGTGAAGTGAGTCGCCACAATGGTGACCGTTTGTGCAAAACAGTGTCATGCATGCGACAGTAGTGAGATCCGAACGAAAACTGAAACGGTGCTTCTACAAGTTAACATGCATCAAAACGACAACAAGCACTCACTGAAATCAAGCAGACAACAATCACACAAAGCGAAACATAAAAAGCGATTGAAATGCAACACAAGACATGGAAGGCGGGCTTATCCCAAAACCACTGAGCTAAATGTGCTGACGACTCTTGGATGAAATGTGGGATGTCAAAGCTACAAGGTTGATGTGAGGAATGAGCTCTGCAACATCTAGTTCATGAGTTTTGATAAAATCGAAGATGTTATATGCATGCCACAAATCTAGGAAGAGCGACACTTGGTGGGAAGTTTATGAAATGATCCTTGCATGCAACCTCCATCTGCTAAACGTAGATCCCTGAATCAAGGGATGCCTTTGGAGAAGAATCCCATGCATGCAACTCATTTTTTCTCAATCCCAGAAGGAACCGGTCAACCTGAAGGCACATGCATCGGTCTGCAAGCCTGGGATGAAAATATGCGCAGTTTCTGGGTTGAGAAGAGATGGTTGTCCTAGAGGGATTGTGCAATTTCTAGGAGGAACAGGTGACTGTCTCCTAGGATTGCACAATTTCTAGGTTGAGCTGTCTTGGGTCAGACTGCACAATTTTCTCAAGGAAGCATGTTTGACAGTATTGCGCAATTTCTGAGCCCAACAGGCTACCTGGTTGGATTTACGCAATTTATGCTAGCTGCTGGGCTAGCTGTCCCAGAGGAATTGCACAATTTTTGGGCTGAGCAGCTGACTGCTACCTAGAATTGTGCAATTTCTGGGCTAAGTAGTCCTGCTGAGAGGAATTGCGTAATTTTTCTAGTGAACAGTGATAGGCAGATTTGCGCAATTCTGGAGCCCACAGGATGCCAGACATAATTACACAATTTCTGGAGGGAAGGCTAGTTCCCCTCCAGAATTGTGCAATTTCTTGAGGGAGCTTCTCAACTTGTAGCTGGACCAAGTCTAGGAAACAACCTATGAGGGGGATGCAACAAGATTTGATGGACAGGCTATCATTTTGCAAGAAAATCACTGAAACTTATGTACTTGACAAGGCAAGCCATGCAACTATGAAAGGTTGGTAGAGAGGCAACAAAATGAAGCTAAGGAAAAATTTTGGAGGGTGGTTGTAGCCGCTACAACACTTGGCGACATACTGGTAGAACTCCAATTCTCTGAATGGACCTTGTTCATGAAAAACAAGTCTAACACCTCCAGAAGTATTGTTCAGTTCTCAGTTTTTCTTGGTTTCCTCACTTGCTTGATTGTAATATGTATCATCTGCTAAGCTCTTGGTCGATTGACACACATTCCAAGCCAAGTCAACACAGTTGTTTCAATTGGGGTTGAGGGGTATATTGGTGCACAAGCAGTATAGTCATCAGAGTTTTAGTTTCATCTCTGGTTTTTCTTCGCTGCCAGCAAGCCTGGACAGTACCCTCGCGAAGTCATGCAGGAACACAAGCATCGCTCCTCTACCAACGAGCGTGGTCAGTACCTCGGCAGAGTTACTTGCGTCACCTCTCTATGCAGGAAGCCTTCATCTTCGTTTGCCTTATTCATTTTTTATTTTTTCATTTTTCACTTTTCACTTTTTTCATTTTTTCATAACTGTGGATAACACTTACTCATTTTAGAGGCAGAAGAGGGATCCCGACTTATTGAGAGCAAAAGAGGTTATTCCTTCAGAGAAGTAGTTTATGTATACCTCTAACGTGCTTGTTAAGGTTTTCCCCCTCACCTTACTCTACTTGACTGAGCTGCCAAGGGTTAACCCAAAAACAATCGACTAGAGTAGGTGACACTAGTTAGTGTGCAAGCGTTGTGTTTTCACCAAGGTTCACTTCAAATAGTACGTATTTTCTATCGACGTATCATGGACTAAAAGTAACAATTTATTCATAAGAGAGCAGACAATAGATAACCAAATGTTGATAACTGTACAAGTCCTCTTGTACTTTACCCAACTTGTTTCAAGAGTCACACATGGCCCATGCGAAACTAACCTACAAACAATAACAAGAAAACAAACCAAAAAGCAAAGAAATAAGCATAAGCAAAATCAAAAGCAAAGAGAGTAAGAAAACAAACAAGCAAACAAGCAAACACACAAAGAAAGAAGCAAACATGCATGCAAGCAAACAAGTAAAAAAAAAACACTACTCCTAATCCTAAGCTAACAATGCATGGGTCATCTCACGTGAAGTGATACTTCCAATGTAGCCACCGACACATTGGTTGACCCATGTTAGTGAAGGAATGATTCGCGAACAACACAACTGTGCGAACCAACAAATGTGAAAGATACAACAATGAAAATGAGTGAAAGTGCATGACATACACTCTGTGGACTTACCATGATTTTGTGTGACACTACGTGTAGATGTTAAGCATATGCACGCTCTTGACTGACACATGCAAGCACACGTGAGGAAGGTAGACGACTTGTGTTGCGCAAGTGTGCTTGCTGAGTAAGATTCCTCCAATGCATGAGCGATGGGATCATGTAGTTTGAGTGGAGGAAGTGAAATCTGAGTGTTAGATTGATTTTCAATGCATACAGATGAGTGATGAGGAGCCTTGCATGCTTGAAAAATTTCCTGATTAGAAGTGAAACCAACCTTAGGACAATGAGGGCCATACAGAACCATCAGCTTGGGCTGAAGTGCTTCGACAGTCTACGAGGTTTCAACTTCGTTGACAAATCAATCATCGTAAGACAGTGGCTTATATGGATTAACAACGAGTGAATCAACATCGTGATCGGATGATGAGGTAAAGCGATCACAACAACCAAGATCAGAAAAATCAGGATGTTGGTCGACATCCTCATGATTTGATGAATCGCACAGAGGGGTAGATGAGAAGCAAGAATGTTCATCCTCTGAGTTTTCGGAAAAGATAGATGAAAAATCAAGTGGATGTTCAAAGAATTATGGGTCCTCTTCAGACGATGGATTGACATCCGGTGTGTCATGCGAATGATCAACAATGGGTGCTTCCGTAAATGGAGATACACATGAAAAATCCGGGATGGCAGGATCACCAAGGAGGTCAGGAAAAAATGGAGGAGGTAGGACAGACATGGATGGTCCCCTGCTATCGGTGGATGTTCAAGATCCCAGTCATACTCTTCGTGAATGACAATGCATGTTGGTTGTGCAACATCAACTCCATCGATAGATCGATCCTTGTTCAAAATAGGTGTAGAGTTTGGAACGGAAGAACACAAGATTTTGCAATCCGGAGGATGATCAGAATACGAGGACGGAGGTTGAGGTACAAAATACATGTGATAACCCATGGGATTCCCAACCAAGCTTGCGCGAAAATTGGAGGGAGCAATATCGGGAGGTTGTGATGGTTGAACAGATGTGTGTTCATGCTCTCCCACATCACTATGCGATGGTGGACCTGTTTGATGAGGGGACGATAGACAGTCACTTGTGACAACGACCATGTCCATTTGTGATTGCACAACTCCATCATCGAAGTATGTTGAGTGGGGTTTGAGCTTGAAATTATTCTTGGGATTGACAGATTGGATAAGGAAATATTCAAATCTATCCATGAGATATTGAAATTTCATTTGACTTTTCGGGGCTTCAAACATGAATATACTGAAGCGCTCCGAAAACTCCATAGGTGATTCATGCGGGGCCTTTCATTGCTTTAAATTTTTTTTATCAAGTACTTCAGGATCAAAATGGTGGAAAATAGATTCGATTAGATCGCTGAACTACTTGAATGAGTGCACAAAGTTATGAGGTAGTGTGCCACACCATTGTGATGGGTGGTCGCGAAGTGTGTGTGCGAGCAACGAACAAACCTCTGTTTCATTAAAATCTTCCATGCCCTTAATGAGAGCAATATCTATTGACGCATCCCCTGATGATGGAATCACTTGGTAGTCTGAAATGTTGGGTACAAAAAACTCTATAACAGGTCATTCCTACTCTTCTAAAGCATGGAAGTCATCTAAGTGCTTAGGCCAGGCCACTTCGCCTTCACCATCATGCATGATTTGTGACAAGTGATGTTAGGATATTCCGACACATAGGAAATAGTTAAGTATAACTTGGTCTAGTATAGAGTTAGGTAAAGTGTGTTTCTTTACTATGTACATTTTGTAACTTACAATCCGACGGTCACGATATGTAGTGATCCGATGGTTCATTCTCTCCTCGGTATTACCGACACTTGATCCGTGGCTTAACACCCGATTGGTCCATGATCTCTATTTAAAGAGCATGGAGGGTCATTTGTAGGTTAACCGTCCATGAGAGAAGCTTATGTAAATTTTCATTCTTTTATTAATAAATTGCCTGAAGTGGCCGCGTTGGCTCAGGCCGTGGACTGTTTCCCTCTTTGAGGGTTTTAACCACGTCAAAAGTACTAGTGTATTGATCTGTGATCTGTTTGTGAGCGGTGTCCTTTGGTGTTCTGTCTGAGGAACTTACCCTGTAAATTCCTACATGGTATCAGAGCTATTTGAGGGCCGCGTCCGTTGGTGATCCAAATCTGAAGCCGGTAGAACTGCATCCGACTACCGTTTCCTAGATCTACTGTTTCTGACTGCTTTCGGGCCGAGAGGACTGCTCTGTTGTGTTGGGAGCATCTGTTCCAGTGAGGAACCCCTTTCGTTTCACGCGAAAAGGTTTCCGATAGCCCTAGCTGCGTCATTTTTAAGATCTGGAGGTATACAGTGTTTATTTGCAGTTTACAGTTATTTTCTCTCTGTTTATTTCGGTTTCGGTTTATTTAGCCTTTTTTATTACCGGATCTGAACCTTTCATTTCTGCGTATGCTCTTTGCCCCGCGACTCTGTGCGATCTGGGCAAATTAGAAACAGAAGGAAGGATTTTTCTCATGCGTATGCTCTTTTCCGCTGCGCCTTAGTGTGATCTCGGAAAATCAGAAACATTGAGGAAAATACTTAGTTTCCAGCTAAAGCTAACTTCGAGCCGCAAGGTTCGTTTTTTCTTGTATGTCCGTGTTGGGTTTTGTGTTTTTTGTTTTGTAGGGAAAAAGAGCTTTCTCAAAGCAAGCACGCAACCCAAAGCTTCAACCCCCACCCCCCCTTCTCTCTCTCTCTCTCTCTCAAACTTTTTGTATAGCTCACTTGGTCCAAAGCTAATTTATGAGAGTAGAGGTCTTGAGTTCAAGTCTCCTTTTTGTGGGGGCGGATTTTTTATTTCTGCACATTCCCACACTTCGTCGGCATCTTCATCAAATTTTCTTCAAAAAGCCATAAATTCTTCATCCGGAAGCTGTTTTCAGAACTGTTATTTTTGAAACAGCCTAATTTTTCAAGATCTTTCCATTGGAACACTTAGTTTCAGCATCTATAGCTTTAGTTTCTGTTAAAATGGAAAGTCCATGCCAAGTTATTCTTGACAGCACCAACTACTTCCAATGGTGGTTCTACATTGTGGATTTACTTAGAAGTAAAGGTCTCTACAGAATAGCCTCAGGCCAAGAAACCAAACCGAAAGATGAAGATAAGGCAGCTAAATGGGAAAATAGGCAAGATCAAGCACGTGGGTTGATAGGGATGTCTATTTCTCCAGATCTTAGATTCCATATTGCAGAACTTGATACTCCTGATGAAGCATTGAAACAGATTACTAAAGTTTTTGGAATAAAAAATGAACTTAGAGCCCATCAACTTGAAAATGAGTTGCTTACATTGGACCCTAATAATTTTTCTTGCATTGAAGATTTTTTGTCCAAGTTCAAGACCCATAGACTTCTCTTGGAAGGTGTTAAGGTTAAGAAAGAAGATAGTAACCTTATCTATTCCATTCTTACTAAGTTGGGACCAGCCTACTCTGTGTTTGTTTCCACCTTCCATTCTACAAGAGAAGCCTTCATTTCTCAAGGACAAGACTATAAGTCCCCTTCCTTTGATTCTTTTTGTGATTATTTAATAAGAGAACAAGAAAAACTCTTACACCTTGGTCTTCTTAATCTTGGAAACTCTTCCAAGAAAGCGTTAGCCGCCCAGCAGCAACCAAATCCAAAGAATCCTAAGAAGTTGTATCCTAAAAGGAATGGTCCTAAACCAAACAAGGGTCCTAAGCAATCTCAGCCTCAAAATGAAAAATCATTTCAACAAAATGATAAGACAAAAAAAAACAAAGGGAAGAAGACTGATAGACATTGCAACTTTTGTAATCGAGATGGCCACTTAGAATCCAAATGCTTTAAGAAGATGGAAGCCTTGGAAGCAGCAATGAAGAAGCATAACATCCATTTGGAGCACTCTTCAACTTCAACTTCATCTTCAGGAATGGCACTTTCTGCATGTGGTTGTCAAGCATCTCGGTCTGGCTATGCACTAAATGTATCTTCTTCTTCTCATTCTCATGAGTGGCTCATTGATTCTGGAGCTTCTTATCACATGGCCAAAAACAAAGCCACGTTTTCTTCTTTAAATGATTGTAACACCAAAAATATATATGTTGGTGATGATAGATCTCTTAGTGTTGTAGGGACTGGAACTGTTCATATAGACAATGGTCAGTTTAATGATGTATTATGTGTTCCAACCTTATCCTGCAACCTTCTATCTGTATATCAGATAACTCATTCAGGTGAAGGTAAAATCATTGAATTTTCACCTCACGATGTTGTAATTAAGGACCTAAGAGATCCTAGACAGATTTTAGTTATTGGCATTGCTGATGATTCTACAAGGTTGTATAAGTTTCACAACTTTGGGTCATCAAATCTTCCCTCGGTATTTGTTGCTCATAATGATGAAGTGAGAAAACTTTGGCATGAGTGATTTGGTCACTTAAACTATCGCTCTCTTTAGAATCTATGTAAAGAAAATATGGTGACAGGTCTTCCAATGGTATCTTGTAGAGATGGTGTTTGTTCCGGATGTGTACTCGGAAAACATCATCGGGACAGTTTTGAAAAACGTGCCTCTTGGCACGCCTCAGCCCCTTTACAGCTCGTGCATAGTGATTTATGTGGTCCACTTCCAGTTGTTTCATTCTCTGGCTACAAGTATTTCTTAACTTTCATTGATGATTTCTCCAGACGCCCTTGGGTATACTTCTTAAAACTCAAGAGTGAAGTATTTAACATGTTCTTGGCCTTTAAGGCCTTTGTTGAAAAACAATCTGGACATCAAATTCTTAAGCTAAGATCTGATAATGGCGGAGAATATGTTAACAACAAATTCATCAACTTTTGCACTGGGAATGGAATTCAAATGCAACATACTGTTCCGTATACTCCACAACAAAATGGTGTAGCTGAAAGGAAGAATCACACCTTAAAGGAAATGGCTAATTGTATGCTTCAATCTAAAGGACTTAGTCTTAATTATTGGGCAGAAGCAATTAACTGTGCAAATTACATAATAAATCGCACTCCTACTAAGGTTTTAAAGAATATCACTCCAGAAGAAGCATGGAGCTCAATTAAACCAGATGTAAGTCACTTTTGTGTTTTTGGAAGTGAAGCATGGGCCCATATTCTAGATGAGAAACATAAAACTTTAGAACCTAAGAGTGAAAAATGTATTTTTGTTGGATATTCTGAAGATGTCAAAGGATATAGACTTATTCCACTTAAGTCCAAAAATGTTATCATTAGAAGAGATGTAAAGTTTGCTGAAAATATATCGGCCTACGAGCCTAGTTCGGCGGATGTGCCACCTCTCCCTATCTCTTCTACTTTTGAAAATATTTCTTCTTCAGATGATGAAAGCAAGGATGAAAATCCTCCCCCACCTTCTCAGGATCCTCCTTCAGCTCCTCAGCTTCCAAAATGGGTCCGTGCTACTCGGGATGCAGCAGGTGATCTTGCTGGTGATCCTACAGATCAGCGACGTACACGTTCTCAGTTTGATAGAGCCTCTTATTTACTGGCTCAAGCTTCAGTGAATTATGATCCTGACACCTTTTGAGAAGCTTCAGGCCATCCAGATTGGGAAGCAGCTATGAATGAAGAATATCATTCATTATTGGCAAATGATACATGGGATCTTGTTCCTCTACCAAAGGGATGAAAACTTGTTAGATGCAAATGGGTTTACAGAACCAAGTATGGACCAGATGGGAAAGTTGATAAACATAAAGCTCGTCTTGTTGCTAAGGGTTTTTCACAAGTTGAAGGCATTGACTACACTGAAACCTTCTCCCCTATTGCCAAAATGAACTCTATCCGCCTTCTTTCCCTTGCTGCCTCTTTCAAATGGGAAGTCCATCAGATGGATGTTAAATCTGCCTTCTTGCATGGGGACTTGCATGAAGAAATCTATATGGAACAACCTATTGGCTTTATACAAACAGACTCCAGCCTTGTATGTCGGCTTAAGAAATCCCTTTATGGTCTCAAGCAAGCTCCTCGAGCTTGGTATGCCAAAATGGATAACTTTCTTTTAGAAAATGGCTCTTTTAGGTGTCATTCTGACAATACTGTCTACACCAAGAAAGTGGGCAAGTCTCTTATCATTCTTGTTCTTTATGTTGATGATCTTATCCTGACTGGTAGTGATCCCAACCTTATAAACCATGTGAAGACTAGCCTTAAAAGGAAGTTTGAAATGACAGACTTAGGACACTTACATTATTTTCTTGGTCTTCAAGTCTTGCAATCCAAGGAAGGCATTTCCCTTTCCCAGTCCAAGTATGCCTGTGATATTCTACGCCATTTTCACATGGAGGACTGTAAGCCAGCCCCTTCTCCCTTTCAGTCTGGAGTCAAACTTTCAGTCACTTGTACTTCTCCTGAAGTTGATGCTACCTTATACCGTCAACTTGTAGGAAAAATTTTGTATCTAACCCATACTCGTCCTGACCTTTCCTTTGCTGTTGGCCTTGTTGCTCGGTTTATGCAAAACCCACGTGAAAGTCATTGAAAAGCAGCTAAAAGAATACTTCGTTATGTTCGAGGTACAGTTCAGTTTGGGATTCATTACAGTGCCGAAGCATCTCCTCTATTGGTTGGTTTCACTGATTCCGATTGGGCTGGTGACCCTGATGATCGGAAGTCTACTGCAGGTTATGTGTTCACTCTTGGTTCAGGACCTATTACATGGGCTTGCAAGAAACAAGGTGCCATTTCTCTTTCTTCAGCAGAAGCAGAGTATCGTGGTGCCATAGAAGCTAGTAAGGAAGCCTTGTGGCTTCGTCAGATCCTGTCAGAGTTTGGCTTTCAGCAGCAACATCCGACTACACTTTGGTGTGATAATCAAAGTGCCATTCAACTATGCAAAGATCCAGTCCAACATCAGCGCAACAAACACATTGAACTGCACATGCACTTCATCAGAAAGCTCATTCACGACCATGTTCTTGAAGTGCAATATTGTTCAACAGATGATCAAGTTGCAGACATCTTTACAAAGGCTCTCACAGAGGCAAAGTTCACTAAACTTCGATTTATGGTTGGAGTTCAGGAAGTTGTCACTAAGGGGGGATAGGCTCTAGTGCCTCCTTCCTTCTCCTATTGTGTCATATTTGTAAATCCTTCAATGCTATCCCAAGTTGTTCTTAAGGGGGGATGTTAGGATATTCCGACACATAGGAAATAGTTAAGTATAACTTGGTCTAGTATAGAGTTAGGTAAAGTGTGTTTCTTTACTATGTGCATTTTGTAACTTACAATCCGACGGTCACGATATGTAGTGATCCGACGGTTCATTCTCTCCTCGGTATTACCGACACTTGATCCGTGGCTTAACACCCGATTGGTCCATGATCTCTATTTAAAGAGCATGGAGGGTCATTTGTAGGTTAACCGTCCATGAGAGAAGCTTATGTAAATTTTCATTCTTTTATTAATAAATTGCCTGAAGTGGCCGCGTTGGCTCAGGCCATGGACTGTTTCCCTCTTTGAGGGCTTTAACCACGTCAAAAGCACTGGTGTATTGATCTGTGATCTATTTGTGAGTGGTGTCCTTTAGTGTTCTGTCTGAGGAACTTACCCTGTAAATTCCTACAAGTGATCCCAAAACTCCCTCTTGATGTGAAAGATATGTCCATTGGACAGACATTTCAGAGGGCGAACTATAACAAACTCCATGATAGATGTGCGAAAATTTAAAATAGATGATGAGGGCTCATCTTGTCATCTGGCCCTCCTTCTAGCGCCATAAATGTTGACAGTACTAGACCTGCCAACATGTCAGGGGATCTCCCTAGTAAGAAGTCCCAATTAGACCTCAGATCGTTTGCTGTAGGAGTCCCAGCAATGGGTCGTACGGTAATGCTTTGACCGTGATTTCGCACAGAGGCAAGTAAGATGTCTCTGTTGGTAGCAAGGGTGTGATAGTTGGGTGAGCCAAGGAAGGTGCATGAGAGGTTCTAACATAGGGGTAGTGAGTTGAGTGCGCCCCTTGTAAACCTATAATAGTACTCGACTTGGAAGGGAACACAAGAGAAAAGATGCATCACAGACTGGGAAGCAAGATAGAGAGCAATCCAAAGTGATGTTTAAACCAACAACACATCTGCAACAAGATTCATACAACTGCATACAAAATAGTTCATACATAAATGAGTAAGTTAAATAACATACATTGCTACAACAACCAGAATAGTCCAACTACAATAACAACATATGCATGAAAACGTGTTGGATCTGTTATATTAGGAAGTGTAAGTTCCAGTCATAAAATACATCCATGTATACACGCTAGTTCCAATAGTGGAACGATACAGCCACAACTGCCTGCTTCTCCAAAGAGATATATTAGTTCTGCGCAGTGGAGAAGCCAAGGCCCATTACAATACTGTCCAAGCTTTCTCTAAGATACTCCTATAGAAGCTTGGTTGACGAAAAGCCTATACAATGAGTTATGAGGTACTATTTATAGCAAAGGGTGGGGTGACCCTTGACATTCCCCTTTGATATTGTTCATCTATCCTCATGAATCTTCAACTACTCTATGACTGTTACATTCAACTATCGACACTTGAACTTCCACTTGACAAGATGTTACATTATAATGCACATGTTCCCATGTGAGACAAAATGGCTTGAGCAAGCCATGAAAGACATCACTGACACTCAGACCGTTGTGGTGAGACCAACTCTTTGACATGCTTGTGATGGTCGAAGGTGATGCGCTGATGCCAAGCTTGGTTTTCCATGATGGTGTCCATGCACTCAATGGTGACATCTTGCTGAAGCGAACTCTTTCCTTTGTTACATCTGGGTGCACTGATATGGCTCCTCTATCCAACTCATCTAATAACATGCTCATGGTCATCCTTGTATGACCAGATCGACAACATGTTGATGCATAGTGTCTATTCTACTCTCCAAGCATGTGCTAGTGGCTGTGCGCATCAACTTTTCGAGGTACATGTTCAGCTCCGGTCGGACTTGTTTCTTGTCTTTGCCTCGGTGAGTGTGCTGAATGGGTGGGATCACATGCATGCACACAATGACATGCATGCTGCTGCATTCCCTTGCATGCGATCAACAACACTGCTCACGTAGTCTGCTCTGTGCCAACTGCTTGGATGGATCTATAACTTGTACAAGTGCAATTTCATTCGTGAGTGCATGTTGCGCTCCCTATTGTACCCATTCCTGCTGCAACTCATTCTCTCGTCTATGTAGATCGTATTCTTCCTTGAGTTTCTACTTTAGCACATGCAACTCCTTTCTATGCCATTGTCTTCCTTTGCGCAACCTTCATGTCACGTCGTCACCTCATAGCGTGAGTCTCCAAAGTTGCTTTCGTCACAAGTGGATTTTCTTAAGCTTGCAACTTTGTTCCGCCTCTGTTTTGTCAACAACCTTTCCCTTGCATTCGTTGCATCCGATACGCTGCCTTCAACTGCTGTTGATGGTGCTACTTGCTGTGATGCTACTGTCGTGATATCTTGATTTCCTTGTCTATGAACAACTTGATGTCTTTGTGGGTAGGAAAGTTCATAGACACTTGATCAATTGCAAGTGTGCTCTGAACAATGCTTTCAACTCTGCTCTCCTGGAAACCATTGTACCTATGCTGATAAGAGACAGATGAACACATACGGTACCTGGAGACATGGGAACACTCATGGCAAGCAAGCTATTAATCGAAAACCAAAACGAACTTGAGAACTGACTTGCAACATACCTGTGTGACTGATCATGAAGGTTGTGTAATTTCCTCTGGGAGGTTAGGAGACTGACTGTAAAAATTGGGCAAGGCACAGTTTGGGCTGTCGGGAGGCTGAATAACTGCTGGAATTGCGGAATGCACAATCCAGCCTGGCATGCTGAGGACTGAAACTGCGTAATGCACAATTTTAGTTAGCAATGACATGCAACTGGAAAATTGCATTGCGCAATTTCTGGGGCCAACATGACACTGCCTCCAAGAATTGCGCAATGCATGCCTGGAGGTCAGTGTCTGGCTAGACTTGTGCAATTTCTAGAGGGAAGGCAAAGCCTTCGCTTTTGGAAATGCGCATTTCTAGTCTGGCAAGGCACGGTCTGGGCTAAGGTAGCCCAGTCTAGTCGATGGGCAACTGAAAACATGAGAAGTGTGAATGCATGATGAGATGAGTGCAAATAAGAGTGAATGATCATTCATGCAAACAACAAGCGAAGGATTCAAAAAATAGGAAAGCATGCATGTGTGTGAAGCGAGTCGTTGCAACGACGACCATTCGTGCAAAACAATTTCATGCATGCGACAGTAGTGAGATGCAAACGAAAACTGAAATGGTGCTTCTACAAGCTAACATGCATCAAAATGACAACAAGTGGTCACTGAAATCAAGCAGACAGTAATCACATAGAGCAAAACAAAAAAAGCGATAGAAATGCAACACAAGACATGGAAGACGGGCTTACCCTAAAACCACTGAGCTGAATGTGCCAAAGACTCCTGGATGTGATTTGGGATGTCAGAGATGCAAGGTCAATGTGACAAATGAGCTCTGCAACGTCCGGTTCATGAGTTTTGATAAAATCGAAGATGTGACACACATGCCACAAATCTAGGAAGAACGACACTTGGTGGGAGGTTTCTGAAATGATCCTTGCATGCAACCTCCAGCTACTAAACGTAGATCCCTGAATCAAGGGATGCGTTTGCATGCTGCCTTGGGAGAAGCAGCCCATGCATGAAAATTAGTTTTGCTCGGTCAGCTTGAAGGCACATACATCGGTTTGCGAGCCTAGGATGAAAATTTGCATAGTTTCTAGGCTGAGCAGAGATGGTTGTCCCAGAGGGATTGCACAATTTTTGGGAGGAACAGGTGACTGTCTCCCAGGATTGCGCAATTTCTGGGTTGAGCAACTGTCTTGGGTCAAAGTGTGAAATTTTCTCAAGGAAGCATGTCTAAGAGTATTACATAATTTTTGAGCCCAACAGGTTGCTTAGATGTATTTGTGCATTTATTCTAGCTGCTGGGCTGGATGTCCCAGAGGGATTTTTCAATTTCTAGGCTGAGAAGCTGACTGCTACCCAAAATTGCGCAATTTTTGGGCTGAGTAGTCCTGCTGGGAGGAATTGCGCAATTTTTCCAGTGAACAATGATAGGCAGATTTGCATAATTCTAGAGCTGATCTGGCTGCCAGATAGAATTGCGCAATTTCTGGAGGGAAGGCTTGTTCCCCTCAAGAATTTCGCAATTTCTTGAGGGAGATGCTCAGCCTGCAGCTAGACCAAGTTTGGGAAACAATGTGTGAGGGGGATGCAACAAGCTTTGATGGACAGGCTGTCATTCTGCAAGAAAATCACTGAAGCTTGTGTACTTGACAAGGCAAGACATGCTGTTGTGAAAGGTTGGTAGGGAGGCTCCAAAACGAAGCTAAGGAAAAATTTTGGAGGGTGGTTTTAGCCACTAAAACACCTAAATTCAAGTCAACCTTGCTGAAATATTTGGCCCCTTTGAGCTAGTCTAGAAGGTCATCAATCTGCGTGATTGGGTACCTATTCAAGAAAGTGATCTTTTTTAGCACTCGATAGTCAATACAGAGCCTCCAGGTCCCATCCTTCTTCTATATCAATACAATCGGGCTCCCAAGAGGTGATGAGCTTGGCCTGATGTGCCCTTTCTGCAATAGTTCCTGAATCTGCCTCTTGATCCCATCGTTCTCCAGAACAAAGCATCGATAGATCGGTCCATTGGGTAGCGACGCACCTGCGGTTAGATCGATGGAGTGATTGACCTGAAAGTGCAGAGGTACCCTCGTGGGTGAGGTGAAAATATTCTTGTACTCCTCCATGACCTTGTCCATTTGTTATTTCTGTTTAGAGGAGCCCTGCTTGGAAGCCGTGGCTACAACCTTCTTCATGCCCTAAGGGCGAATCATAAGGAAAACAAATTTCCTGGTCTGGGATGTACTTGTGTAGACAACCACGATACTTGGGCACCAAATACCGCTCAGTATCCTTGATAACTAGCTTTGTGCAAAGGGTATGGAAAATATTTGTGAACTCTATCACATCTTGGTCCCTTCCCTATCGTAGCGTAGTCCACTTTATGTATTTGTCTTCATAGATCTCGACAGGTTAATATTGTTCCTTGATGGCATCTCATAAATAATTCCAAGTGGGTGTGGCTAAAAACAACGAGGGTTCACTCTCATCCTTTTGTTCACAGTAGGTTTCCCACCAGTCCTTGACGTGTGGGGTAGCTTTGCAAAGTGAAAAAGAAATCTTTTCCCGATTGGAAAAGTCATGAATTGAAAAATATCCTTCCAACTGATTTAACCATTTATCTACGACGTTTGCATCTGTCAGGCCTTCGAATATGGGCATATCGAAGTTAAATTTTACCTTAAAAGGAGTGGCGCCTCCAAAGTGGCTGCTGGATGAAGAAGCATCGCCTGTAGGTAGTCGTCGAAGGATTCAGGCAAATTTATCCATCATCGCATCCCTATGTCACTCAAGGGCTTCCTCGAGCAACATTTTGAAAGGATCTCCCACCCCCTCATCTTTCTTTTCTTCCACCATGGGAGGTCGTTGGGTTTTGTGAGGCCGGTCTTGCAATGGTTCAACCAGATCAAGCCCTAACTCCTTATACCCTAACCTCATGGGGGACATGCAAAGAAAAATAGAGAAAGAGTAGATCGTTATGAAACCACTAATCAAAAATTAAACAGGAACGAAACAACTTACAGATATAATCATAAACACAGAGATGCAACAAAAAAGACTTCATGTCATTAATATAAAAACACTGAACTATGCTTACAAACAAAATGGAAATAAGATAACTCGGGCGATGGTAGCTTATCTTTGAGAAGAGATGTGGTGGCTACATGCCTCTGAATTGTGTTACAATGAGGTTCAAGGGCCTATTTATTATTGGAAAACATGAGAAAACCCTAAACAACCAAAACCCTAACCCCGGGAGATGTAACACCAAGAGTTTGTGGGCCCTGTTGGGGTTAGTTGGGCAGCCAACTTCCCGGGGTCGTAACTTGGTCATATTATCTCCGTTTGGTGCGTACAATACCTTGTTGAAAAGGTCTCGCCGATTATTGTAGGTTTTTCCATAGGCTCGTAGTCGGCCTGCCACGGACCTAAAAAAATGCCATTTAGGGGGTCAAAACTGCTCCAGAAGTTCAGGACCCAAAAAACTACTAAAAATAGTAAATGCTGAAATGAACAAGGAAACAAATGAAACTGACTCAGGGGTCTTGGTGGAATAGGCGGGTGGCCACCAATATCCACTTGGATCAAACATTCAGCTTGGAATATGTGTGCCATGACCGTGGTCTTATATGTTTATTTGCATGGATTTTTAACCAACGCTATTACAAATATGTATCTTTATTTAGCAGAATCAAAATTTGTGAGGGATGTTAGAAATTCAGAAAGGAAGAAATATTTTCTTATATAAATAATTAATTTTGATTCTTTTATCTTTACATTCTTCTTTTATCTTTTAGTTCATCAAGGAATTACCAAAACAATAACAGAAGGACAACAGATGTAGGCGGAAAACCAGGGAAAACCCCTATCTAGGAGAAAACCTAGTTAATAATTATTCCTTCAATAGTTTCTCGAGATAATCCAAGGCTTTTGACCTAGACAAAGACTTCCTCCACACAAAGTCAACCCTCAATCCTTCTTATAGATGATAACCATTCAAAAGCAACTTCGACCTAGCAACATCAACTTGCAGTAGCAACTTCGACCTAGTAGCAACAACAATAACAACTTCAACTAGACAAATAAATCTTTGATCTTCCTTGATACTCAAAAGTCAGAGAGAGATGGCCCAAAATTTCGATCTTGGTGTCTTCTATCTTCCTCCAAAAAAACTTGCACCCTTTTCTAGCCTCCTTCCAACTCTTTTCCAACTTCGCACTTCCCAACTTCCAGCTTCAGGATATCGAACTATGTGTAAGAGAATTAATTATTCCAAATGAATTCGAACTTCCTTGTATAAATAACATTCCAGTGAGGTCGAATTTCCTTTCTTGAGGCTGACTTGAAGTGGAGGAGATTAAATTCATTTTTGACTCAAAAATAATTCTTTTTACATGATTCGAAAGCCCAATAAGGGTCTCTTTTAATGGAAAATGAATCTAATGACTCATAATAAATCCTAGAAGTCCTCAATGGGGACTTTGACCTAAAATAATATGACCCAAGAATGAAACCCATGCTTTAATAAGTCATAATAATAATAATAAAATTATTTTTCTTCATTCTTTTGATAAGTACATTTCATTGTGACTCAAATACATTTATGAAGATCAAACCTAGTTACATATTTCAACACTCCCTCTAAACTAGGGAGGTATTCATAAGTACAAGTACAAGGAAGATCTCATAACACATGAACCATAAAGAATTTAGGCACCACAAAGCCATGGATTAGATTCTTGACCAGGGCAATCTATCAAAGGCCCCCCAACAATTTAGGCACCGCAAAGCCATGGACTAGATTCCAGACCAAGGAAATCTATCTAGGTGGGACTAAGGTCAACTAAATATTTTAGCGTCTCTAGGTGCCATCAAGATTACTTTATAACCATCAAACATGGATCTAGGTGCGTATCTGAGGTCAAAGCTCTATGACCAACACCACCCTCCCTACTTTGGGAACTAGATATCAACACAAAGTGTCGACTAGATGTCCTCCTAGGCAATGTGTCTCACACAAAAAGCCTCAACTTTCTCGATTATTCCAATCAGTAACAAATCCTTCCCGATCAAATAGACTGATAAAAAATCTCTCTCATGTAACCGTCATGCTATCAAACCTCAGAGAGATTTAACTGTACAAATATAACCCCAATCAATAACAAACTTTAAAATATACATAAGTAAACACAAACCTCTGGGGTTTTTCAAACATCTTAATGTTGCTTCTCAACTTTTCACAGTAGGTCTTAGAGCTTTCCAAATGAATCTTGATAGAAGATTCCTCAAACATACAACTTACTTTCCTATTTTTCATGCAACATCATATTCTACAATCAGATCTTGCTTTCCTTCTTTTAGCAACACCTCAAAATACATTCTCCAATTTTCAAGATGTTCAATATGACTATTATATTCCCTCCCTCTCAACTTAGCAAGATTCCTCTCATCCAAGCTCCCTCTTAACTTAGGCGATTTATTTCATTCAATCTCCCTCTTAACTTAAGGACCTCCACTTCTTTTCTATGACACTAGAGAATTCTTTATGGCTTCCATCTTTCTTATCAGAGTTATCATGACCATTATAAATTTCTTCATCATGCTTATCATATCAAATTTACTTTACGAGCATCTTCACCATCTTGAAGATTATGTACCTGCACAACTTATATAGCGAGTACAACCAAATCTATAGGATCATGAAGTTAACCATATATAATGGAAGCATTCAACTTTAGACATCAAATACCCAAACTTAGTTACAAACAAGAGACACATACTCTTCAACTTCTTGCTAGGGATTTTTTCACGAATCGTAGACTATATCATCAAGACTTTGAGTACTTCATAACAATCTCTATTACATCTAGGGTGTCAATGTTTCTTTCAGAGGTATGACATACCCTACTACAACATATTGCAAACCTTAGAAACAATTCAAAGAAATATAGATCTATAATGCATCTAACAACTTTAGAATTCATATGTGAGAATTCATACTAGCGTTTAATGTGAAACCCTAGATTTTATTAGCTTTAACAATCAAAACCAATCACAACTCGATTCAAAGTAACAACATGACTAGCTTCCACTAGGGCTTGTTGTAAAACCTATATTTTACTAATTCTCAACACCAACAACGTAATCCCAGATTATCACACTGCCATTGTATATCAAAGATTCTAACTTCTACTAAGGTTTAGTTACAAAACCCTAGAATTCACAAATACTATCATCCTAGAGAATCAATCTTTGACTAGGGCTTAGTTCCAAACCCTAGGACTCATGACCATAGGAAATTAGGTCAAATCATACATCTAGGATTCCGTCATCATGCACAACCATATCATAATAGGCGTTAGTCAAACTCATTGACACAAGCATCAATATATTAAAGTTAGACATACCACAAACTTGATTAGACTAGGGTTTGATCAGAAAAACACACACATGGCAAGGATTTCATTACTAGGACATTATAAGGGTCTTGCTTATACACCCTACCAAGCCCTAATGATCTAGGGTTTCAATTCAAAACATATCAAACCCTAAATTACCATTACTTCAAAGGTTCGAGATTTCAGACATTACCATTCAACCCTAACAAGTTAGGGTTTCCATACCCATATCAAAACCCCAAACATGACATCATCAAAGCATCATATATTTTTTTTTGACTTCAACAATAACCCTAAGTAGGCTAGGGTTCCACACATTATCATCGACATACCCTTAAGATAGGTTTTTTCACGAAGAACCTTTTTAGGGTTCCACAAGAGTAATCAAAGATATGAGGAGGGTAGATTTATCTAATGATGAATCACCCAATCAAGAATTTTTAAGATTCAAGAAATCTAGACACAAAGATGTCAGTAATAATTTATCGAAAATGACTATGAAGAGAGCAAAAATTTGTAGTTCAAGACACACCTTTTGTTTCTTAACAAACCTTGCAATTCCAATGCTTTGTCTTGTGAGGCCTTCTTCCTTGAGTCTTCAGAAGGTTTTTCCTAAACAAGGAAAATATGAATAGAAATGTGATTAGTATTTAGATAGGTAAGTAAGACTAAAACTGAAAAAGGTAATAAGATACTTATCTTTGGAGGTTGGTGAGGGCTCCCTCCAAGCTTGAGGGATACCTATAACATTAAGAACAAATAAAAGTGTTTTTCCAAAATATGTTAAACCTACAAATACTAAAAATAAAAAATATAATAACTGAACCTTAGATCAAAGGACTTAGTAGTGTAAGTCCCTTATATCTAGTTCTTCGAGTTTATTCTTCTTAGGAGATCCTTCTTCAACAAAATTGGCTTGGTCTCTGCTTATTTTCTTGTTCTTCATATTGTCAGGACAATCAATTCTATAATGACCCATTTTGTGGCATTGGTAGCATTCTACCTTGGACATATCAACCTTCCTTCTTGGCCTTCTTGTGAGAGGCTTTTATGAAACTAGCTCACAAAAGATAGAAAAGATAGATCAACGCCTTAGAATTCAGCCTCTTTGAGGGGGCAACCTCCTTTACATTACATAAATGAACAATTCTTCGATGATTCAAATGACAAAACCTCCTTTCTATATATAGGAGTCTAAGGAGTCACAATATAACCCAGCCGACCTAACAATAATAATATAAAGCCACAAAAATAACAATAGAGGGATTCTATGGGGCACAATAATAACAATATGGCGACAATAGGGGCAAAACAATATTAATAAGGGATACAACTACAATAGTAATGGGGTAATCACTAGTATTATAGGGACCTAACATGCCCCTCTCCTTCAAAAAAAGTGTTGTCCTCAACGCTTGAGTAGTTCTGGATGCTTCTGTATGAAAATTCTCATCCTTCCATGTGGAATCTTCAGCGGATAAGTTCTTCCACTTGATGAGATACTCTGAAATTGATCGATTTCGTAGCTGTCGAGTTCTTGTTTCTGTGACTGCCTCCGGTTCCAATATAATTTTTCCTTCCTCGTCAAGTTCTGGAAATATTGTTTGAACTAGGAGCTTGTCGCCTATAACCTTCTTTAAACATGAAACATGGGAAACTGGGTGCACTTGAGAAGCTGCAGGAAGCTCCAATTTGTATGCCATAGTACCAATCTTTTGCAACACCTTGTACGGACCATAATACTTTGGTGATAATTTATTATCCTTCTTAGCTTGCTTGAGGGACATTTTTTTATATGGTTGTAGTTGTAGGAATACCCATTCACCTACATCAAAACTTCTTTCACTGCGATGTTGATATGCCTGTTGTTTCATTCTATTCTGTGCCAACACGAGGTTATCCTTTAAGAGTTGGAGGACTTGTTGTTGATGTTCGATGTGATGTTCCACAACTTGAACCTTAGAATTTTCTCTCAAATATGATGTGATGGATGGTAGCTGATATCCATAAAGTGACATAAATGGGGTCATTTTTGTTGCTGTATGGAAGGAAGTGTTATACCACCATTCAGCCAGAGGAAACCATTTGACCCATTGTGTCTGTTTATTAGATACAAAGCAACGAAGATATCCTTCCAAACATTTGTTTACTATCTCAGTTTGCCCATCAGATTGAGGATGATAAGATGAGCTATGAGCTAACTGAGCACCAAGACAAGAAAATAATTCTATCCAAAAATTTCCAGTGAAAATGGGATCTCTATCACTTACAATAATCTTTGGGTTTCCATGTAGCTTTTGAATTGTTTCCATAAATGCAGTAGAAACTGTACTAGCTTTAAATGGATGTGATAATGCACAAAAGTGTGCATACTTGGTAAGTCTGTCAACTACCACCATGATGACACTCTTTCCCTCAGACTTGGGTAAACCTGTGATAAAATCCATTGAAACCTCCTCCCAACGTTGGCTTGGAATGGATAAAGGTTGTAATAGACCCGGGGTCTTAATTGTTTCAACTTTATTTTGTTGGCAAACCAAACATTCCGCCACAAACTTTTGAATATTTGATTTAAGGCCATCCCAAAAAAATTCCTTCTTAACCCTGTGGTAAGTTTTTAAAAATCCTGAGTGCCCTCCTAAGGGAGAAGTGTGCAATTCCATAAGAATCTTTTGTTTGAGTTGGGAATTTTTACAGAGGTATAAGCTATATTTGTACCATAACGAATCATTTTTCCAGCTAAATGTATCAGATGTACTGGAATCTTGTTGTAACTTTCGAATAAGTGCCCACACTTCTTCATCATTCTTCCATTCCTCCCTTGCTTCGTTTATCCAATCTGGTTGGATAATAGAAATGACGCACAACAACGCTTCCACATCCTCATCCTTTCTTGAGAGTGCATCTGCCACCACAGTTTGCTTCCCTTTTTTGTAGATGATTTCAATGTCATAACCCAACATCTTTGTGACCCACTTTTGTTGCTCTTCAGAGGATAATCTTTGTTCCAAAAAGTATTTAAGGCTATCATGATCTGTTCTTACCTTGAAGTGTCTTCCCATTAGGTAGGGTCGCCATTTCTTAAGTGCATGTAGTATTGCCAACATTTTCTTCTCATAAATAGTTTTGTGTAAAAACTTTCCCTTGATTGGACGACTTTAAAAAGAAATGGGTCTTTCATCTTGCATTAAAACAACACCAATTCCATTTCCTGAAGCATCACATTCCACAATAAAGGTTTTGTGAAGTCCGGTGTAGCTAAGACCAGTGCTTGGCACATTGCCTCTTTAAGATGTTCAAAGGCCTTTGTTGCTTCTGGAGTCCATGAAAATGCATCTTTCTTCTATAATGTTGTTAGAGGTGCTGCTATTCTCCCATAATTCTTAACAAACTTGCGATAATACCCTGTCAAACCAAGAAATCCTCGTAGATGCTTTATGGATGTGGGGATTTTCCATTCCTTAATGGATTTAATTTTGCTAGGGTCTACCTTAACTCCTTCATGAGATACAATATGACCCATATATTCCACCTCTTGTACTCCAAAGAAACATTTGGATCTTTTTGCATATTATTGTTTCACCTCCAATAGTTGTAGCACCCTGTCAACATGTTCAACATGATCCTTCCAAGACTTGCTGTAGATTAGTATATCATCAAAAAATACTAACACAAATTTTCTAAGGAAGGGTTTGAAAATGGAATTCATCAAACCTTGAAATGTAGAAGGTGCATTGGTAAGGCCAAAATGCATGACCAAAAATTCATAATGACCCTCATGAGTTCTAAATGCTGTTTTCAAAATGTCTTCAGTCTTCATTCTAATTTGATGATATCCTGAACGAAGATCCAACTTGGTGAAGTAAATTGATCCATGCAATTCATCCTGTAATTCATCAATGACAGGAATGGGAAACTTATCTTTAATAGTGAGCTTCTTGAGCTCCCTATAATCTGGACACATGCGCCATGATCCATCCTTCTTGTGCACCAATACTACTGGAGCAGAGAAAGAACTTTGACTAGGTTGAATTATACCAGCCTATAGCATTTCTGCAACCATATGTTCAATTTCACTCTTTTGGGCATAGGGATATTTGTACGGCCTGATGTTTGGAGGAACACTTCCTGGAATTAGATGAATAGCGTGATCATGATCACGAATAGGTGGGAGACCTTTGGGAGTCTCAAATACCTTGGAATGATTGTCCAAGACTTTTTGGAGATCTTGAGAAATAGATGATTCCGATGTGGAAACATCTAGCGAACATAATTGTGCAATTACACCTCTTTGTTCCTTTTTTATAAGCTTTGTCATATCGTTAGAGCTGATTATCTTTCCCGATTTCCCTACAATACCCCTTAATTCAACTTCCTTTCCTTCCACAAAAAATTTCATGAAAAGTTCTTGAAAATTAAAAGCTATTGTACCCAAGGATTGTAGCCATTGGACTCCTAGTACAACATCAACACCTCCCATTGGAATGGAAAGCATTGGTCTAGTCAATACATATTCTCCCATGGATAGCTTGATATTATGGCACTTTCCAGAGCAATTTATCGTTCCTCCATTTGAAACCATCCCTTGACACTCTGGTGCTAGATATAGGAAGCAATTCAATTCTTTTGATATCTTACAATGAATAAAATTGTGGGTACTTCCTGAATCAATCAACACTATTACCTTTTCTTCTTGATTTGTCCTTCTATCTTGATAGTTTGAGGAGTGGTAATTCCAGCCAATGCATTACAAGATATGGTCGGATTCATTTCTTCTTTATCTAGGCTTTGTTCCTGGAGTATATCATCTTCTTTTGACCTTTCTTGCTCCTTTTCTTCTTCCTCTTCACAGTCTATGTAGAATAATTTCTTCTCAGCACACTTATGACCTTTAGTGTATTTGCTATCACAACTGTAACAAAGCCCTTTTGCTCTTTTTTCTTCCAATTGTTGTGGTGTCAACCTTATAGGTTGTGGAAGACTAGGGGCAACAACACTTCCATATTTATAGTTGTGAGTGGTATGCTTCCTAGTTGCCATAGTTTTGCTTTCCATTTTTCTCGCTAACTTGAATGCCTTCTCTAATGAATCAGGTTCACAAAGGCGAACATCATATATTATCCTTTAAAGTCCCTATGAACACATAAATCCTATGCTTCTCTGGAATATTTTTTACCCTTATGTTCAATTTTTGGAACTCCTCAATGTGCTCCATTATTGAACCCTTTTGTTTGAGACTTATCAATTGGCTAAAAAAAGTGTTGCTTTTTGTATCCTCATAATGTGCTATCAATTCTTCCATAAAAATTGCCCAAGTGATAATTTGTTTACGAGAGCAAAGCCATTGATACCATACAAACTGATTTGGTTCCAAATATAAAGTTGCAATACATACGTTTTGTGTGTTTTGCACATTATTGAGATCAAAAAATTGCTCCATCTGTAATGTCCATGTTGTGGGATCCTTGCCATCAAACTTCCTCATATCGATTTTTGGAATATGGTGGGTCTTCGATCCAACATTAGAGTCTATGAAATCATGATTAACTTTTCTTTTGTTCTCATCATGAGTTTCCTTTACTACCCTTTCACCATTAGTAAGCATTTCTTGTAGAAACTTTGTCAAATCTGTCTTCAAATCTTCCATGCCTGTCTTCAAATCTGTTTTCAAATCTATCTTCAGATCGTCCATCTTAGCTTCCACATCATTCATCTTAGCTTCTACACCTTTCTTTAAACAATCCATCTTAGCTTCTATCCTTTCTTTAAACCATCCATCTTAGCTTCTACATCTTTCTTTAAACCATCCATCTTAGATTCTGTTACTTTTTGTGCAAGTGACAATTGTTGCACTTGGTCTCTTAATTTTGATATATCATGTTGCATTTCTTCCTCTTCTTCATGAGTCATGCTAGAGATTTCAGGTTGCTTACTAGGTGTTTGCATTTTCTTTCCTAGGGGCATCAATTACCGATAATAATGCTTTATTATGCCCTTCGAATTCCTTCAAACTAATTTTTCAAACCAAGCTTATGCAAAAATTAAAAAAAAAACTACACATATTTTTTCACTTGTAGGAGCTTGATATTGAATCTGATGTATCTCTGTAATTTCAGATCATCCAGTTCTGAAATTGCCATCTGCGGTAGCCCTCTGTGTCCTCTTTCCAATGCCACTAGTTTGATCCAAATTGGATTCTCCAGGGAAGATTTATGCCAAATTTCCCATAGTGACCTGATTATAGACTAGTTCAGTAGAGAGTACTTGTACGATGTGCCACGAGTCACCGTTTCGACCTTTGGCTCTAAAAATATATATAAAAAACTACAGTTTGTCCTCTTTCTATACCTTCTTACGAAATTTCAATCCAATGCTCAGAGAGAAAGTTATGACGATTTTCCCCAGGTCACCTGTTTGGAATGTAATTCAGGAGTCTGCAAAAAGACCAACTTCCTCAGATCATATCTCCGCAAATATAGTGCGAAAAGCTCTGAAATTCGGACCCGAGGTTCAGTGCGATTTCGTCTCAAATGGGTTTTTTTTAGCTTCTGAAACATCGCAGAAAAAAAGTTATAGCGAAAATGCCACGATGACCTATTTGGAGCAGTGAAACCCTAGAATCCAAAGCTCTGATACCAAATGTTATAAAACTAGCTCACAAAAGATAGAAAAGATAGATCAACGCCTTAGAATTCAGCCTCTTCGAGGGGGCAACCTCCTTTACATTACATAAATGAACAATTCTTCGATGATTCAAATGACAAAACCTCCTTTCTATATATAGGAGTCTAAGGAGTCACAATATAACCCAGCCGACCTAAAAATAATAATATAAAGCCACAAAAATAACAATAGAGGGATTCTATGGGGCACAGTAATAACAATATGGGGACAATAGGGGCACAACAATATTAATAAGGGATACAACTACAATAGTAATGGGGTAATCACTAGTATTATAGGGACCTAACAGAGGTGAAGTATGCATTTGAAACCTTTTCTTCTTCAATGTTGGATACTAATGAAATTCTCATTTCTTCTTGGGTGCAAGCATTCCACAATTACTTAAAGGTAGGATATTCTTTCCAACTATTGAGACCTGAATCAAAATAACTCCAAGTAGGTGGTAATCCCAATAGTGCAGTGATAACTAGCTCCTTTTCTGATACAACTTCATTTATGGCTTGAATTTCATCTCTAATTCTAGATATCCTTACAAAGAAGGAAGCCACCATATCATCCTTTTTCATTTTTGTAGTCCTTAACTCATTCTTCAAACTTGCTACTTGACCGATGTTCTTGATAGTGAATAATTTTAACAAGGCTTCATACATTTCTTGAGCATGGTCTATATTGGAAATGTATGGGACAAGATTATCCTTTATGTTTTATACCATCACTGTCATAGCCAATATTTCTAACTCTCTATACTTCACTTTGTCTGCATCACTGGATTCCTTGGTAGGTTTCTTCACCTTTCCTTTGACCAAATCCAAGGCCTTGTTCTTTTCAAGAATTAGGTCAATTCTCTTCTTCCATGGCCTGTAATTTGATGCTCCTTCCAATTTTTTTTCACTATTTATTGTGTTGCACATTGTCCTTGAAGATAACGAGCTTCCCTTATAATAACTTCTTATATGATCCCTTGATCAATCCTTTAGACTCCTTCCATTAGATTCTAAAAACTTCATTTTTCATTCTTCACCTTAGCTCTGATATCATGTTAGAAAATCAGAAAGGCAGAAATATTTTCTTACATAGATAATTACTTGTGATTCTTTTACCTTTATGTTCTTATTTTATCTTTTAGTTCATCCAACAATTACCAAAACAATATCACAAAGAAAATAGATGTAGGTGGATAGCCAGGGAAAAACCCCTATCTAGGGGAAAACCCAGTCAACAATTCTTCCTTCAATAGTTTCTCGAGATAATCCAAGACTCTTGACCTAGAAAAAGACTTCCTCCACACCAAGTCATCCCTCAATCCTTCTTGCATATGATAACCCTTCAAAAGAAACTCTGACCTAGCAGCATCAACTTGTAGTAGCAGCTTCGACCCAATAGCAGTAGCAACGGTAGCTTCGACTAGACAAAAAAACTTCGATCTTCCTTGATACTCCTTAGAAGTGAGAGAAAGATGGCCCAAAATTTTGACCTTGGTGTCTTCTATCTTCCTCCAAAAAAACTCGCACTCTTTTCCAGCCTCCTTCCATCTTTTTTCCAACTTCGCACTTCCCAGCTTCCAGCTTCAGGATATCGAACTATGTGTGAGAGAACAAATTTCTCCAATTGAATTTGAACTCCCTTGTATATATAGCCTTCCAGTGAGTTTGAATTTCCATTCTTGAGGATGACTTGGTGTGGAGGATACTAAATTCAGTTTTGACTCAAAAATAATTATTTTTACATGATTCAAAAGCCCAATAAGGGTCTCTTTTAATGGAAAATGACTCTAATGACATAATAAATCCTAAAAGTCCTGAATGGGGACTTTGACCTAAAACAAGATGACCCAAGCATGAAACCCATGCTTTAATTAGTCATAATAATAATAATATTTTTCTTCATTCTTTTGATAAGTACATTTCATTGTGACTCAAATACATTTATGAAGACCGAACCTAGTTACATATTTCAAAAAGGGATTCGTTCATATAGTTATGGCTCATCTTGTCAATGTACGATTGTAATACTAGCACAATATTGAAATTTTTAGTGATTCTATAAGCTAGTGAGAAATTATGGATTCTATGGAGTGCATAAACAAGTCGAAGAGCACCATATCTAACTTTTTGGATAATATTTTAATGCAATAACTAAAATTACGAGGGCTTCACTTACTTTTCTAAGTGTAGATTTTGGATCTCTATTCCTTCTTGCGAATGTTTGTGAGGGTCATAATTTGATTTCAAATCCCTACAATTTTTTTCTAACATTTTAAAGGAATCATCCTACTATAGTCGAAGTTTAAGAGGGAGAGATTGACTTTCTTGTTATTGTAGAAAATGACTAGATTTGCTTTCATGATTGCTATTGTTCTAGCATAGATGCCAAATAAGAGTTTGAAATATTGAGGGGGGCAAGGGGGGTGAATCAATATTTTATTACTTTTGACAAATTATCACTCAGTTAATCTTGAAATTGAATTCACATCACATAATCAATCATTCACAATGTATGAACACATATATTAAATTTCAAATCAAAAATTGAAGAAGAAATGCTTGAAAACAATCTTTAATATATTACAATCTCTTGTGAGGATACCAATCCTATGTAAGCACCAACTTACAAAAATTGTAGGCTCCAACCTGTTATCACTTAAGAATTCTAATTTCAAAACCGCTCACATTAGTTTGATGGTAAAAAATTCAGTGCTAGTCTAGTTTTGAGTTTTTGTTTGCCTTAGAGTCTGAGTCTAAGGAGTCCACTATGCATCCTCATTCACCACTAGTCTCATAATTTACACAATAGCCATGTGTCAGTTTTGTTCAAAAGTTACTATGTGTCACAAAGCTCTTTAGGTTATTTCGTAGCTTATGTAATAATTTTGAAGTGTTTCCGCAGCGCATAAATCCTTTTAGCAGTTTCGCAGCGCAACATGTTTTAGGTGATTTCATGCTGATCCATAACAAATCTCACCCAGCTGTCATATTTATCAGAATCCGCTGTGTTTTAGATTGTTAGGTGTCGTGGTACTGGCACATGTTGCAGTTGTTGCTGAGAAGGAGACAAAGGTTCTGTTTACTATCTGAATGCATCAAGGATATCTCACAGTCTTCTTTTCCCAACAGAGCATATCTTCAGTTTTCTAGATTGCTCAATGAAAATTCAGAACGGAGGAAAAAATACCAGAAGCAGGGGAAGTCTGGTTCTCTAAGTTGCATTGTGTGTGGCAGGTATTCAAAGGATTTTATTGATACTCACAGCCTTGTTATGCATGCGTATTATTCTCAAGAGGCTGATCGGAGGTTCCGTGCCTTCATTCCCAATCTACTCCAAGCTTACTTCGATCCTTCCACTGCAAAAGAACGAGAGCTTGCGGCCATTTTGAAGCTTTTATGTTGTATCGTTTATAAGTTTCCGGGGACATTTTTCAATGGGAAAGCGCACGTCATACTGCCTGTATTGGACTGGATCATCCCTTTTTTTGCAGAATCGGCTTTTGCAGGTCAGCATGATTTGCTTTTTGAGACGGCGGCCACTTTATTGTCCCTCCTCAGTACCGGAGATTGTGTCTTCTATCGGCAGTTCTTTTTGGATGCCATGTTGGTAATCAAAGACCTTTTATCTGTTGCATCATTTTATGCAACTGAATCCAGCTTCACAGCTTCTACTGCCTTGTCTATAACATGCTTTGGCGTGTCCTTTTCTGAAGTTTATAGCTGCAGCTCTCCAACACCTTTCTGTGACCTTCCTACTTTCTCTAGGCCGCCAAGCAGTGTAGGTATTCTAATTGATGTTACAGGAGAGGCACGCTGGCAACCATTTGCTTCTTGGATGTTGAACTTGCTGAGTAGATGCCTTGTCGAAATGAGGCTTCAAGTGGAAGGCCTTATTAGCTCATCATTCATGTCTGCATCTTGTAGTTTACTTGCTTATGGAGACGGTGCATTACAAAGGGCTTGTTTCGACTTTGTACATTTAGCATCATCATCACTGGACACGGAGATAATTCCTATCGAGAAGCTTGTACATTCAATGGTATCTATCTTGTCTCACAAGGGAGAGAACATTTTTCCTTTTAAGACCACTATTTATGATTCGGCCATGGGTGCTTGCCTTCATACTTTATATGCCATATGCCCTAGACGCATTGTTGAATGTACAGCTAAAGAGTTGCTAAGTGTGTTTTCTCAGACATTTCAGAATACAAGCAGTGAGGAACTGAAGGTGGCCATGTGCAGTGCTTATGTTCGGATAGTTAATACATGTCCACCACATATCTGGAACTTAGACATGCTTGTTGATCTTTTGCACTACCCTGAACCTTGTTTTGAGCTTGTGAATTGTATTCAAGTTGTGGTGGAAATATTGGGTCCTCAGTCTGTAGGAGGTCCAATTGAAACAAGTGGCACCAAAGAAGCTGAGTCATCTTTGAGTGATTTGGCAGCAGAAAGGGTTTCTCCGGTTGGGAAGAAAAGGGTCAGCAAAGATGGTACAAATGTACAGATCAAATGTCTAAAGACATTTGATGAAGGATTCTTGAGAATGGACAGAGACACACATGTTATGGATTGGTCTTCGAGCAGGTCAGATATAGACGTGCATGAACAGACTGCAGAGAATAACTCCAAATATACTTTGTTACAAGATAGAGAATCATATGCAGCTTATTTTTGTGAACTGGTTCTCAAGGTTGTCAATTACTTAGATCCAAACAATGTTTATTCAGATTCAATGAAAGGATGTGCCTTAACTGCTCTGAGTATGCTTTGCCAAGTATTTTATAGATATCCAAAGAGCTTATTTTATATTCAAATATCTCGGCAACTTATAACATCAATGCCATGGAATGAACATTCTGCAAAATATAGTTCTTTGCCTGGACACAGTAAACCTATTGGGCATCATGATTTGAATGAGAATAGGCAGCCTGATTTGGACGAGAATTCTGAGGAATTCAAAAAAACGTATGTAACAAAGATCCGTTCTCAGAAGGTGCATGCTTCGATTTTATCAGTAAGGGTAAATGTGAAAGAGGTGCAGAGTGCAAGTTTCGCCATAGTTTAGATGATGGTTGTTCCCATACCTTTGTCCAAAGCACCAGCTGTGTGAAGTGAATTTTTAAAGCTCAAGACAGTCAGAGTCTAGTATTGAAACTGTGATTTTTGAAATTACACAGCAGTTTCGTAGCGCGCTACGAAACTGCTGTAGCTGCATGTTACAATTGAGTTGATCAATTATGATTGACAAAGCGGCAAATCTTTTTGAAAGGTTTTGTCATCACACAGGTACATGGAAAAGGGTGGCCAGCACATCATGGACGTGGCAATCTGTTCAATTTGGGTAATCAAAGATAAAAGGCATGCTTCTTTGGATTCGAACATTTTGAGGCAAACCAAGGACCGACAAACAGGGGCAGTTTCCTATGTTTCAGGGCAATGGAAAAGATGTGTCGTTGAAGATCAAACATGAAGCATTAAAGGTCCATCACAGCCACCGCCAGAAGGGAACCAGATGTCAGAGAACGAAAATGATTGTAGACCAAGGCTGTTATGGAATTAGAGTCCCACTTGATTTAGATCTCTAAAAAACTCCAGTCAACGGTCAGTTGTATTTATTAGTTAGTTAAAGGGTTAATAGGTGTCAATAGAAGTAGTTTTCGAATTCCCCTCATGCTGGAGGAGGAATCTCGATCAGTTAGAATAAGAGCTCTATATATATTTGAAACAGCAATGGAATCAGGGTTGGAAACTTTATAACAGAGCATAGTATTTGGCTTATGTAAAGACTCACTTTTCAGTAATATAATTTTGATTTTACTTCTCAGGATTCATGAAGGATTTCTTATATTCAGAATGTGTGATGTTTTTCTTTTCTTAGTTTTGTCTACAGTAGTATGGATGTATAATCACTCAGAATTCACTGAATGTGCTCTGATTTCCTGTATGCATCTGTAAACTGTGTGGTTCCATATGAGTGTGTGTTCTGAATATTCAAATGCTGAATGCCCTGACTTCCATGTAAGGTCAAGATCTTTGTTATTTTGAGGTGTAGTTGACTCCATAGGCCCAATGGATACTTGTTTAATGTATTTCCAGCATTCATATTTGTCACAATTGTTCTACAAGAGTTAGCCATCTTATTTTAAATCAAAATCATTAATATACCCAGAGAGAGCCCTCTCAGGTTGAGGAGGCTAAGCCTCAACCTAAAGTAGGTTTGAAATAGTTACTTAGAGTCAACCTGACCAGCAGCCTATCAGGGTCTGATTTTGAGATAACATTTTGGTGCGTCTGCCGGGAGCCTGAAGATTATTCATTCACGAAATCAATGGCTGAACTTCTGAAGGTAGTAGGAGCTCAGACATCTTTTTGAGGCTGCAAAACTACCTTGGCAACTCCACACATCGAATAAGAAATTGGAAGGTGACTCCACTGCTAGAAGATCAGTAGCTTGATGAAGTTTCAAGATGAATTCCACTGCAGGAATGAATGCCAGGTATGCTCCTATGAATCGGTCTCATATCCCTGGTTTTCCAAATCCTATGCCAAAGGTTGATTGGTTAGATGATCTTCCAATATTCAAAGATGGAAAAAAGGAGAATGCTGCTCTTCATTTGGTTAGGTTTCATATGCATGTACGCAATCTTAAGGTTCACTTTCCTGAGGATTGTCTCATGAGGATGTTTATGACCACTTTAGAAGGAAAAGCATGGTCTTGGTATAAAAGTTTGGAAAATGGTTCAATATATTCGCTTGCTAGTTTTCATGATGAATTCTATGAGATGTATAAAGAATGTCATCCTTCTTTATTGTTGCTCAAAGATTGTTGTAGACATTCTTTAAGTCTTATTCAGTACTTGGAGGATTGTTATGATGATGATGAATTTATGGATGAAGAAATTTTAGAGGCTCTTCATAACAATGCATTTCAGCACCAAGAAGAAAGTATAACATCTCATGAAACGCAACATGAAGAGCAGCAGGGGTTTACTTGTGAAAACCATGTTTCATCCTTTGATATGAATGAAGAGATGCAGCAATATTCTCAGTCTTCGAATCATAATGAAGATAAAAATGATTACACACAACAAGAAGAAGTACTGGAAGATAGCTTTTACGACCCTCAGGCAGAGGAAAAGGTTGGTTTTTTATGTCAAACTTCTCAGCAGCTTACAGCAATAAATAATCATAAGAAAGAGGAAAAGTACATTGTTTGTAGGCAGCATTCAGAAAAGCAGTTCGATAGCATATCAAAAGAATCTTGTGTGGTTGAGAATCAGTTGTCTAAAGATGTAGAATGTTATGATGATCATCAACATAACCATGTATTCTTTGACCCTATAAGTGAATATATGGACAAGCTTTGCACTCCGGTCTTTCATTTTCATTTGCATTATGAAGATCAAGTATATTATGAGTTGATGTGGTCCTCTCACTACCATGGTTATTTTGAGGTCGGATGCAGTCAAGAGCCTCCAATATCAGATAAGACAATTGATTGGCTTTATTGGAGATATCATGTTGCTTGAGCTACAAGTGGAGCTTGCAGCTGATAGGGTAGGTAGGTAGGAAAATGCAAATAAGCTCAAGGTTGACTGAGCTTTTTTCAGTAGATATAGATTTCTTTCTCCTACAGTGATCATCTAAGGTGAAGGCCCAGAAGCTTGAGAGGGATGCTTGTCAAGCAAATTTCTGTTTGTCATAAATGGATAAGGCACTGGATATACGAGTTCTTAGTGTACTACAGGAGCACACTATCCCAAGTGGAGCCACTGTTATCACTTAAGAATTCTAATTTCAAAACTGCTCACATTAGTTTGATGGTAAAAAATTCAGTGCTAGTCTAGTTTTGAGTTTTTGTTTGCCTTAGAGTCTGAGTCTAAGGAGTCCACTATGCATCCTCATTCACCCCTAGTCTCATAATTTACACAATAGCCATGTGTCAGTTTTGTTCAAAAGTTACTATGTGTCACAAAGCTCTTTAGGTTATTTCGTAGCTTATGTAATAATTTTGAAGTGTTTCCGCAGCGCATAAATCCTTTTAGCAGTTTCGCAGCGCAACATGTTTTAGGTGATTTCATGCTGATCCATAACAAATCTCACCCAGCTGTCATATTTATCAGAATCCGCTGTGTTTTAGATCGTTAGGTGTCGTGGTACTGGCACATGTTGCAGTTGTTGCTGAGAAGGAGACAAAGGTTCTGTTTACTATCTGAATGCATCAAGGATATCTCACAGTCTTCTTTTCCCAATAGAGCATATCTTCAGTTTTCTAGATTGCTCAATGAAAATTCAGAACGGAGGAAAAAATACCAGAAGCAGGGGAAGTCTGGTTCTCTAAGTTGCATTGTGTGTGGCAGGTATTCAAAGGATTTTATTGATACTCACAGCCTTGTTATGCATGCGTATTATTCTCAAGAGGCTGATCGGAGGTTCCGTGCCTTCATTCCCAATCTACTCCAAGCTTACTTCGATCCTTCCACTGCAAAAGAACGAGAGCTTGCGGCCATTTTGAAGCTTTTATGTTGTATCGTTTATAAGTTTCCGGGGACATTTTTTAATGGGAAAGCGCACGCCATACTGCCTGTATTGGACTGGATCATCCCTTTTTTTGCAGAACCGGCTTTTGCAGGTCAGCATGATTTGCTTTTTGAGACGGCGGCCACTTTATTGTCCCTCCTCAGTACCGAAGATTGTGTCTTCTATCGACAGTTCTTTTTGGATGCCATGTTGGTAATCAAAGACCTTTTATCTGTTGCATCATTTTATGCAACTGAATCCAGCTTCACAGCTTCTACTGCCTTGTCTATAACATGCTTTGGCGTGTCCTTTTCTGAAGTTTATAGATGCAGCTCTCCAACACCTTTCTGTGACCTTCCTACTTTCTCTAGGCCGCCAAGCAGTGTAGGTATTCTAATTGATGTTACAGGAGAGGCACGCTGGCAACCATTTGCTTCTTGGATGTTGAACTTGCTGAGTAGATGCCTTGTCGAAACGAGGCTTCAAGTGGAAGGCCTTATTAGCTCATCATTCATGTCTGCATCTTGTAGTTTACTTGCTTATGGAGACGGTGCATTACAAAGGGCTTGTTTCGACTTTGTACATTTAGCATCATCATCACTGGACACGGAGATAATTCCTATCGAGAAGCTTGTACATTCAATGGTATCTATCTTGTCTCACAAGGGAGAGAACATTTTTCCTTTTAGGACCACTATTTATGATTCGGCCATGGGTGCTTGCCTTCATACTTTATATGCCATATGCCCTAGACGCATTGTTGAATGTACAGCTAAAGAGTTCTAAGTGTGTTTTTCTCAGACATTTCAGAATACAAGCAGTGAGGAACTGAAGGTGGCCATGTGCAGTGCTTATGTTCGGATAGTTAATACATGTCCACCACATATCTGGAACTTAGACATGCTTGTTGATCTTTTGCACTACCCTGAACCTTGTTTTGAGCTTGTGAATTGTATTCAAGTTGTGGTGGAAATATTGGGTCCTCAGTCTGTAGGAGGTCCAATTGAAACAAGTGGCACCAAAGAAGCTGAGTCATCTTTGAGTGATTTGGCAGCAGAAAGGGTTTCTCCGGTTGGGAAGAAAAGGGTCAGCAAAGATGGTACAAATGTACAGATCAAACGTCTAAAGACATTTGATGAAGGATTCTTGAGAATGGACAGAGACACACATGTTATGGATTGGTCTTCGAGCAGGTCAGATATAGACGTGAATGAACAGACTGCAGAGAATAGCTCCAAATATACTTTGTTACAAGATAGAGAATCATATGCAGCTTATTTTTGTGAACTGGTTCTCAAGGTTGTCAATTACTTAGATCCAAACAATGTTTATTCAGATTCAATGAAAGAATGTGCCTTAACTGCTCTGAGTATGCTTTGCCAAGTATTTTATAGATATCCAAAGAGCTTATGTTATATTCAAATATCTCGGCAACTTATAACATCAATGCCATGGAATGAACATTCTGCAAAATATAGTTCTTTGCCTGGACACAGTAAACCTATTGGGCATCATGATTTGAATGAGAATAGGCAGCCTGATCTGGACGAGAATTCTGAGGAATTCAAAAAAACGTATGTAACAAAGATCCGTTCTCAGAAGGTGCATGCTTCGATTTTATCAGTAAGGGTAAATGTGAAAGAGGTGCAGAGTGCAAGTTTCGCCATAGTTCAGATGATGGTTGTTCCCATACCTTTGTCCAAAGCACCAGCTGTGTGAAGTGAATTTTTAAAGCTCAAGACAGTCAGAGTCTAGTATTGAAACTGTGATTTTTGAAATTACACAGCAGTTTCGTAGCGCGCTACGAAACTGCTGTAGCTGCATGTTACAATTGAGTTGATCAATTATGATTGACAAAGCGGCAAATCTTTTTGAAAGGTTTTGTCATCACATAGGTACATGGAAAAGGGTGGCCAGCACATCATGGACGTGGCAATCTGTTCAATTTGGGTAATCAAAGATAAAAGGCATGCTTCTTTGGATTCGAACATTTTGAGGCAAACCAAGGACCGACAAACAGGGGCATTTTCCTATGTTTCAGGGCAATGGAAAAGATGTGTCGTTGAAGATCAAACATGAAGCATTAAAGGTCCATCACAGCCACCGCTAGAAGGGAACCAGATGTCAGAGAACGAAAATGATTGTAGACCAAGGCTGTTATGGAATTTGAGTCCCACTTGATTTAGATCTCTAAAAAACTCCAGTCAACGGTCAGTTGTATTTATTAGTTAGTTAAAGGGTTAATAGGTGTCAATAGAAGTAGTTTTCGAATTCCCCTCATGCTGGAGGAGGAATCTCGATCAGTTAGAATAAGAGCTCTATATATAGCTGAAATAGCAATGGAATCAGGGTTGGACACTTTATAACAGAGCATAGTATTTGGCTTATGTAAAGACTCACTTTTCAGTAATATAATTTTGATTTTACTTCTTAGGATTCACGAAGGATTTCTTATATTCAGAATGTGTGATGTTTTTCTTTTCTTAGTTTTGTCTACAGTAGTATGGATGTATAATCACTCAGAATTCACTGAATGTGCTCTGATTTCCTGTATGCATCTGTAAACTGTGTGGTTCCATATGAGTGTGTGTTCTGAATATTCAAATGCTGAATGCCCTGACTTCCATGTAAGGTCAAGATCTTTGTTATTTTGAGGTGTAGTTGACTCCATAGGCCCAATGGATACTTGTTTAATGTATTTCCAGCATTCATATTTGTCACAATTGTTCTACAAGAGTTAGCCATCTTATTTTAAATCAAAATCATTATTATACCCAGAGAGAGCCCTCTCAGGTTGAGGAGGCTAAGCCTCAACCTAAAGTAGGTTTGAAATAGTTACTTAGAGTCAACCTGACCAGCAGCCTATCAGGGTCTGATTTTGAGATAACACAACCTATCAAGAAGATGGGACCCAAATCCTTAGTAAGGTTCAATTTACACTAATTGCAAGTTCCAAATTGAACTCAGCCTTTAGTACACTAGAACTTAAATATCAAATCAGGCCTAAAAAACCTTCAAGACACTAGGACTTGACCTTTAAACCATGCCCGGACTAGATCTTCAAATAGAAAAACCTAACCCTAAAACTTGGCCTTAAAATAACAGAACTTGTCCCTTGAATCTCAACGTTCAAATAACAGTACTTGATCCTAAAAAAACTCAAACAAACTAGAAACCCTTCCCAAGAACAATGCCAAAACCCCTTCAAAAGATGTGCTAAATCCCTTCCACAAAAAGTTGCTTCAACTTGGCTTCATTTTACTTCTTAGTTCATGAGGTAAGAACTTCAGACTTGCTCCTTCACTCTCCTAAACACAAAACTAAATACTTGATTTGAGTGGTTATAAATGCTCCTTCTCATGCCTATTTATAATGTGTTTAGACTTTGGGTTAGGGCCGATTTGTCCACTTGCTAGGCCAACTAGTGTCACTGGCAGAATGTATAGTCAATATTCAAAAAAATATTTTTCCTCAACCACCAAGAGTTAGAAGGCATGCCATATACCACTAGAAATATATTGGAATAAGATTTTCAACCATATGTTCTATTCTCCCATTTGAGTTAGGTACTTAGAGTACAAATATCTTCAAATATAAGGTATCCAAATAGGGATTGTTTGTACTTCAGTTGGGTCATCTTGACAAAATATTCATATCTCCTCGTTCCAATGGAATTAGAGGGAGTGCCATATATTGTTGGAAAAAACTCGAAATATGATATTTGATTGTGTAATTAACTCTCTAATTTTGACAGCCTTTGAAATCAATAACAACCATTTTCAACAATAAGACAATAGTTTATGTTCATGTTCCTACTCTGAAGACAATCCAATTCTTTAGTTCTAGTTCAAATTAAAATGTGGAGTAAAAGAGACCCTCAATGTCCCTGCACATAGTTTACCTTAACATCAGTGTCATTATCTAGTCACCACTTCTATTTCAAGCCACAAAGACGTGCCATGAAAATCTCTTTTGTTGATAAATAAGGGAAAAAATAACCTTGGGTATCTTAATTTACCAAGTATTAATATGTTTTTTCATATTCTAAATTTAAAACATGTCCTCTAAGTGTGAAGTTAACCAATAAAATGGATTAGATAAAGCTTCCTTAAGGTGTTTTTTTTTCTAAACTAAAGAATGCTTTTAAAGGTGTTATAAGACCTTAAAAAATGTATATCTATAAATTTTCCATGGCCCAAATTTATTTTAAAATGGATATTTAATATGTGGAAGCGACAAGGGGTTGTTGTAGTACCATATGTGCACTCTCTTAATGTTACTATATCATTGAAAAAATTGAGGTTGAGAATATTTAAGTAGTAAAAAACTTGTGACTATCTTCATGAGAATAAAAAGAGGCACAAAGTATATGTGGATAATGAAGCAAACTATGATTAATGAGAAATAAGGAAGATTTTTTTAATCATTGACTTACTAATTAGACTTCAAATTGTTCCATATGTGCAAGATGTGGATAATTTTTTTACGTATGTTGTGTAAAAGAGTTTTTTTTCTTCATATTTTAGATTTTTGTGATTATTATCTTGTTTCAAATAACTTTCTAGATCCATCACATTTCATAAAAGTTGTTTATTGACGTTTCGAACCCACAACTCTGGTTCATCTTCAGGATAAAGAATGTGGAAAACTGATCAAACCAAGGGTTAATAAAAAGGAGAAAATAGGTAAGAAAATAGCCGACAGTGAAACCTTAAAGGGTAAAAAAGGAAAAGTTTTTTATTAGAATTTTTAATTTTAATTTTTTAAGATATGTTTTTTTAATATGGTAAAGATATGCATTTTTCTTTATGGATTAATATTAATGTGAAATAACATATAAATGTTAATTATGATATTTTTAAAGTAATACTTAATTATGATGTTTGTTTATAATTAGTATATTTATTATTATTTAAAATATTTATGATTGGCTTAAATGATATAGGAAGTTATGTTATATACAAAATAATATTATAGTATAGATTAAAATATTTAATCAATAATAGATTTGGGACCTAGGGGGAGCGTGTTTGGGAAGATATTGGTTTTGATATTAAAGTGGGAATCAAAATTTCACTTATATTCCATCCTTCACCTCTATTCAGTTTTTTAGGATGTTTATTAATCTCTATGGTCTCCCTAAATTTTATGTGGAAGTAATGATCAATTTTTGCTAGGATGTGAGTTATTTCAATGCAAATTTGATGTTTGGTTTTATTAGAATGCTCTTCTACTACAATTTTTTTAGAACAATTATGCTTTATGTCAGTTGAATGTTCTTGGATTCTAGTATGGATAGATCGTCTTGTTTCACCAACATATGGAATTACACAAGAACAAGGAATTAAATAGACACCTTTATGACATTTAGGGTTGATTGGGTCTTTAACTGATTTGAGACAACTGTAGATGGTGTTTAAAGTTTTTAAGGTGGTCATAATGTTATTTCTTGGACCACTAACAAAATAGCCCACGTCCTAAAAAGAAATAACATTATGACCACCTTTAAACCTTTAAACACCATCCACAGTTGTCTCAAATTAGTTAAATATCCCATTGACCCTAAATGCCGAAAAGGTGTCTATTTAATTCCTTGTTCTTGTGGATTTCCACATGTTGGTGAAACAAGACGATCTATCCATACTAGAATCCAAGAACATTCAGATCACATAAAGCATAATTGTTCTAAAAACTCTACAATAGCAAAGCATTATGATAAAACCAAACATCAAATTTGCATTGAAAAACTCATATCCTAGCAAAAATTCATCACTACTTCCACATAAAATTTAGGGAGGTCATAGAGATTAATAAACATCCTAAAAACTTGACTAGGGATAAAGGATGGAATATAAGTGAAAATTGGATTCCCACTTTAACATCAAAATTAATATCTTCCCAAATGTCCTCCCCTTAGGTCCCAAAATTTATTATTGATTAAATATTTTAAACTATACAAAATTATCATTTTGTATATAACATAACTTCCTATATCATTTAAGCCAATCATATATATTTTAAATAATAATAAATATTACAATTATAAACAAATATCATAATGAAATATTACTTTAAAAATATCATAATTAACATTTATATCGTATTTCACATTAATATTAATCCATGAAGAAAAAGACATATCTTTACCATATTAAAAAACATATTTAAAAAAAAATTAATAAAATGCTTTTCCTTTTTTACCATTTAAGGTTTCACTGTCAGCTATTTTCTTACCTACTTTCTCCACATTCTTTATCCCGAAGATGAACCATAATTGTGGGTTTGAAACATCGATAATTTTTTTTTATGAAATGTGACGGATCCGAAAAGCTATTTGCAAAAAGTCATCTTTTTTTTGCAGCAGAAACTCTTTCCAAGGGTGGATTATTCATAGTACAAGTTTTCTTACGTTTGCATGTAATTTTTATACTAGGTTTTTTAATTGTTAAACATCAAAGTGTTCTTTGGTGAGGTGATAATGAATTTAGATGTCTTTGTTTCTAAATGTTTCTGGTGTTATTAATTTTCCTTTGCACACTTTTACGTTTTGGGTGGTGGAAGGGAACAAAGCTGACGAGAAACCTTCCTCGTATTGGTTCATAATTGCATGTCCTTTTACTTATCTCATAGTTGGTATCATAGGTGTCTTTAGTTATATCATGACCATTTTTATTTTGTTGAATATGACATGCCTTTCACTCATATGGCATCTCCATCTAGTTTGCGACAACAATCCTTACACACTATGTAGAAACCCATTGCACCATTAGAAACCAACCATCCCTTTTTGTATCTAAACACCCTGAACCTACCTTTTTGTATATTACCCATCCATTGACACAAATGTAATTTGATGTTTAACTACTTAAGTTTCAATACATTTCATCAATAGCCTTTGTGAGAACCACTTATACCTATTAGATTTTCACTAATCCCAATGTACTCTTCAAATCACTTCTGCAGAAATACTCATGAGATTTTTTGATGGTGTTTTTTCCTCATTTTAGGACATGTGCAATTAATTTGAAAGCAACATTTTGTATCTTGTATTGTTTCTTATTCACCAAGCTTAAGCATTTGTGGTTACAAGGTATTATTTATATTTGCATGTATTTTCTCTACCATGTGTCTTCCCTATCCACCATCAAAGTGTTCATTGGTGGGTTATTATTTAATTTGTATATATTTTTATATAGAGTTTTTGGTGGTTAATTTTCCCTAGCACACCTTAATGTTTTGGGTGGTGGAAATAATTAAAACTAATGAGAAAATTTCTTCATACTCGTTCATAATGGTAGGCCTTTCACTTATAGATGGTACAAAAGAAATGCTCCCAACTTTTATATACCAAACATTTGTTTTGGTTAGTTATGGCATACTTTCACTCAGATGACATCTCCATTTGCTTTCAAATAACATCCTTACACATTGAAAAATACACATTGTACCACTACATATTAACCATCTTAAGTTTGGATTTAAATAGATCAAACTTACGTTTTTATCTATTACCCATAAATTGACCTAGATGCAATAATATATACTAATTAACTACTAAATAATAATAAACTTCATGACACCAAATATTTCTCTTAGATTCTATGTGATCACAATTTACTTTAAACATCAAGCACATGTAGTCATCTTCATAGAAACATTTTAGCTTTTCTTGCTCATCAAGTTCAAGTACTAGTTTAATTGTTTGGTTTAAAACTTCAAGGACTAAATTAGACCATGTAATCCATTATCTCATTACATGGTGTATTTTTCAATTTATCCAATCCAATTTCAAAGCTAGAAATAGAACCAAAGGGTCGAATAGGACATGCATCCACCCACTAATACATATTAAATCCTAATGGCCTTGGAATTTATTGTGCTTCTTTTTTTCCCTACAATCATGGTCCACCCATTTTGATTCACAGGTTTCCATGAAGGACATGTTGGAAAATGTAACTAGTTTGGGTCTTCATAATTGTCACTTTACTCATGTCATTATGTATATCTTATGTAACAAGAAAAAGAAGAAAGAAAAATATTATTTTCAAGCATGGGTTTCATGCTCCATTGGATTGCTCAATTAGGTCAAGCATACATTTTAAACTTTTGGGGTTTTTCAAGTCAAATGAATATTTGTCACGAGTCAAGAGAGTCAATATCCTTTGTATGAGACCCATTTGGGCAAGTTGTAACATGTAAAAGATATTATTTTTGTGTCTAGAAAGTCATTTTTAACCTCCAAGACCAAGTCGGCCCTACCAGAGGAAGTCAACCTAGAAGAGACCTAATTTGACCTCATGAGAAGCATATATATAGAAGGAAATTTGACCTTATTAGCATAAACACATAAACAAGTTAGATCTACAATAATAAGCAAAAAGAAGAAGAGTGAAGGTCAAGGAAAAAGAAGAATATCAAGAAGAAACAAAAAATTTCACTTTTGTACGCATTTCTGCTCACATGTGTGAGAAATCTAGGGTTCCTGCAGTCTATTAGGGACTGAAGTTGCAAGTCTGAATTTCAGACTAAGGTAGAGGGCCGAAACTATGATTTGGAGCAGATTAGAGAAGGTTTGACCTTTGTTGACTTGGTTGATCTATGATTTGTTTGGAATTTATTTTTGGAGGGTTGACTTGGTGCTTGGAGGAGGTCTTGGTCTTGGATTTCTCATTTGATTTGATTCTATAAGAAGAGAAGAGATTCTTTCTGGGTTTTCCCCTTTGGAGGGGTTTTGCCCTAGCTTGGAGCCTATATTTTGTGTTTATGCCCTTTATGATCTTCATGGTTTATGATATTGGTAATTGTTTGATGAAAAGAATCTAACAAACAATAAAATAAGATAACATAAGTTCACAAGCTTTTATCGAGGATAATGAGAATTGTTTAAAAAGTTGTCATACTAGATTCTCCAACATGGTATTAGAGCTAAGGTGAGAAGAAGGTAACTTGAAGATCATTGTTGATGACATAAATGGAAGACGTCAATTGAAGTACATCATTTGAGGACACAAGGAAGGGCTTAAGGAAGAGTACCTATTGACCTAGAAGGAAGAAGACTATAAGATCTCATTGAATTCTCTCTAGTGCACTCCATCATCTTGAAGAAAAAAATCTATCTTTCTCTTTTGAAGGCTCCTTACTGTTGAAGGGCATCTTTAAAGTCTCTTGAAGTAATCATAAAGAAGGACACTCATTTGATAAGTAAGTACCATATTGTTCTCCATGTCTCAGTCTACAAATCAAATGGCTTCATTTTTCAAGGAAAGTAACAAGCTCGTTGGATCAACAAACTTCCTAGCTTGGAAGAAGAGAATTGATTTGGTGCTCAGTACAGAAAATGAAGTCATGGAATATGTTCTTAGTAAAATTACTCAACCAGACAAAGAGAAGACTTAAGAATTAGAAAGATATAAGAAGGGATAAGTGACGGAACAAAGGATTCTTATTGAATCTATAAAGGATCAAATCATTCCCTTTGTTGCTGATTTTATTATGTCTAAAGAAATCTATGATAAGTTGGTAAAATTGTACTTTATAAGTACTTCAAGTAAAAAATAATCCTTGAGGAATCAACTATATAAAATAAGGATATCAAAGAATGAAGATATGGCCACATATCTTATGAATATCTCACAATTGAGGGACCATTTTCAAGGTCTTGGGGAAGTCATTTCGATTCAGAGATGGCTACTTGTGTACTAAATGCTTTGCCACTTGAATGGAGCAGTTTTGCAACTAATATCTACTCAATAAAATATACTAGTCCCTTTGATGAACTATGGGATCAATATATCTTGGAATAAACTAGGTTGAAGGAAAAACATGACACTGAATGAAATGAAAAGTCTAAAGCCTTTATTGTAAAATCCAAGAAGAGGAAAGGAAAGTTTGGAAATTCCAAAGGGAAAAACGATATGTCCAAGATACAATGTTGTGGATGCAATGCATATGGACATTTCAAGAGGGATTTTCCAAACAAGAAAAACAACAAAAGGAAGGAAAGCAATGGAGCCCACATAGATTAAGAAAAGGAAAAACCTGAGAAGAAGCTAAATGGTGAAGATCCAAGGATATACACTATTGAAATAAGCTTCATCTCTATCAAGTTTATTTGCAGTTTGTCTTTCTTTTATTAGAAAGTAGCAGTTAGAATAGCACACACCATTGCATTATCTAGAATAGTTTTGGTAAGAATGAGAATATTTGGACCATCTTATACATCAAATTTCATTCAAGCATTTTCTAACATAATGTTAGAGGAAGTCATTTTGCAGAAAGGATCACCAAGATCCTCTAATAAGCCTCCATAATTTAGGGAAGGTTCTTTAATGTTTGAAAGAAGCATTATGACATGACTTAAAGGATGAAGGGATGAAGATGGTCAAGTTGTGGTTTCAAAGGAAGAATTGAAGACTTTCTCCTATTAGGAAGGGAAACTTACCTTTGATAAGGATAAGAAGCAATCTCATTCAAGAAAGGATGGATGGATGGTTGTGTGGAAGACAAGGTATGCATGTTCTTAGTAACTCTTCTCTAGAAGGTAGAATTCATGTCTACAAGAATATTGCAAAAAGAGTTGGTGGTAAGAATGTGCTCGGTAACACAAGTATGAGAGGTCTTCCAAGTGATTACTTTATTTTTGGAGGGAGTTTTGTATGCTTTAGATTGGCTAAAGATCAAGACTCTTCCTTAAGATAACATGACATAGACATGATATTATTCAAACATCTGAATTGCCTCTTAAAGAAAGAAAGAAAGAAAGAGACTTGATGATGACAACTCCAAGGAAGAAGATATTGTAGCTTGTTGATTAGTTTGTTCAATGGGCACATTGATTAAAAGCATGGAGAAGGATTTTTATACAATATGGAGATGAACCATGTGAAAGGATGTTGATCTCAAAGAAAATAAGTAAGAAGAATCCGACATCTTGAGAAAATGCCATCATGTTGAGGTAATTATGATATTGATGTTTTGGTATTGGTTATCTGGTTGGTATATAGTTTTTCTACTTGGAATAATGTTGCAGAAAAGCATAATGGTAGTTGAGGAAAGTGTTTATAAAACTGTTTGTTTTGAACTCAATTAAATGAATGCATGGATTGAGTGGATCACTTTGGCAATCCTTAGAGGATTATGTATTCAAGATGTCTACATCATCTTGGGATTGAAAGGTAGCGGTACAAAAAGATAACTTCATGTCCATGTTTCGATGACAATGAAGATCACTTTTAGAAGGAGTTATGCCTAATATTTACTTTGATTGGCTCAATATAATGCCTTTGTTGATGATGACTAGAGGAAAGTGATATGAAAGATTGATGGCCTGAACCCTGTCATAGATTGAAGAAAAAGTTTGGCTCCATAACATTTTGAAAGATAAAAGCTCAAAATGATGAGATGCAAATAAAAAGGAGTCATGCAGTTACTTGAAAATATCCATGATATAACTAGTAGTTGATGTTTGTAACAAGATAAAGAGCTTATGGATATGTCTTCCTAATCAAAAGGAAGTAAGGAATATCCTCTATGCTTTAGAAGGTGTAATAAGTTTCCTTAAATGTTTGAAAAGTAGCACGGATCTATTCGAATCCGTGAAAAAGAGGGAATGAGGATCTCCTCTCTGGTTGAGAGGGAGTGATATTAGACATCATATTCTACATGTGTCATGCACTAGAACAGGACTAACAACCGTAAGTGTAGTGAATGCACTAGGGATGAGAATGGATGATTGGATAAGAATTTGACATTAATATTTCTTAAGGATAGAGAATCCAAAATAGGAAGTAGACCGACCCTCTTTGAGGATTGTAAAGGGTATCCAAGACAAGAGTGGTCGAAGAGGACTAATATTCTTTGAGGATTGGGAATCCGAGATAAGAATAGTCCTAGAAGGACATACCTAGTGAACATTTGGATGGGGCAAGTGCCTTAAGAGGTAGTGTGGTGTCTCACGTAAAGCCTTCCAACATTATTCTCTAATATAAATAGAGCTTGTCAGTTAAGGCCTTGCTATGTTGACAATGTTGTTTATGATATTGATGCTTAAAGATGGCTTATCAATCCGACTCTTCTTATGAGAAATTTTTAGTTTGAAAATACACTTGCACTGGTTGTACAATTATGAATACCTCCCTAATTAAGAGTGAGTGTTGGAAAATGTAACTAGTTTCATCTTCATAATTGTCATTGTACTCATGTCATTATGTATATCTTATGTAACAAGCAAAAGAAGAAAAATATTATTTTCAAGCATGGGTTTCATGCTCCATTTGATTGGTCAATTAGGTCAAGCATACATTTTATGCTTCTAGGGTTTGTCAAGTCAAAATAATATTTTTCATGAGTCAAGAGAGTCATTATCATTTGTATAAGACCCATTTGGGCAAGTTGTAACATGTAAAATATATTATTTTTGTGTCTAGAAAGTCATTTGTAACCTCCAAGACCAAGTCAACCCTACTAGAGGAAGTCAGCCTAGAAGAGGCCTAATTCGACCTCATGAGAAGCATATATATAGAAGGAAATTTGACCTCATTAGCATACACACATCAACAAGTTCGATCTGCAATAAGAAGCAAGAAGAAGAAGAGCAAAGGTCAAGGAAAAAGAAAAATCTCAAGAAGAAACCAAAAATTTGACTTTTGTACACATTTCTGCTCACACGTGCGAGAAAGATAGGGTTTCTGCAGTATGTTGGGGGACAAAGTTGCAGGTCCCAATTATAGACCTGAGGTAGAGGGTTGAAACTGTGATTTGGAGCAGACTGGAGGAGGTTTGACCCTTGTTGACTTGGTTTATCTTTGACTTGTTTAGAAGAGATTTTTGGAGGCTTGACTTGGTGCTTAGAGGAGGTCTTGGTCTTGAGGTTTAGGTCTTGGATTTCTCATTTGATTTAATTCTATAAGAAGAGAAAATATTCTTTCTGGGTTTGCCCCTGGCTTGGAGCCTATATTTTGTGTCTATTGTCTTTTATGATCTTCATAATTGTTTGATGACAATAATCTAACAAAGAATAAAAGAAGATATCGTAGTTCACAATATTTTATCAAGGATAAGAAGAATTGTTTAAATAACTGCCATACGAGATTCTCCAACAACACATACGATAAAGTAACAACTTCTCCATTGCTTGTATCCAACCACTATAGGGGTACAAGGATCGAGCTTCACAACCTTTTTTGTGCTAGAAATGCAAGTGCACTACCATCCAATCCAAATCAGGGAGTGCTCCAACATCTTTCATCTATTAGCATCCAAGTGAACAACATTCTGAAACTTTGCCAAGAAGATCAATTTTTGTTTTGGATTCTTAATAGTTCTATGTTCTATAAAATCATATTTATCCTTCATATTTATTCTAGATAGTACATAAAACTATTGTTATTTTTAATAATGTATCACACTTCTTTAAAAAAAGATTAATTAATTTTAATTTGAGTATGAATATTTTAAAAGTTGAAAAGGTCAATGTCACAATAATTCTCAATAAATTAGTATAGCTCCATCTTAACTCTCAATCTATCAAGCAATGAGAGGGATCAAATCCCTTGAGGTGCAAACCTTTTTTTTGAGTGCAAAACTTGAGGAAAGGTTCACACCTTGAGATACTTCGTCCTTTCAGCACTTGATATATCCATAGTTAAGATAGATCTATGGTGATTTAATTTATATAAATAAAGTGTAAAGTTAAAATGATATAATTTTTGTATTTTGATATATGATATGGAAAAAAAATATTATAGAAATTTTTAAAAGATTACCTGGAGTCTTTTCCCCTTTGAATAGGCTATATTCCACATGAAAACCATGGTTTAATACCAAGGGATTTCATAAACCTGAAGCTCAAAATCCGCTGATAACTTGACTGAGTAAAGTATACCTTAACTACACAACAAAAAATAATAAATAATAATAATAATAACAAAACAATTATTTATTTACATAACACAATATTACAATATTCCTTCTATATTAAGTTGGAGTGCCTCTCCACACAAAAATAATAACTCTAATTTTAAAACCATTCCATTGGGATGGTTATAAGAAATTAAATTTTAATTTGATAATTTTTTATTAAAAAATTTGTTTCAAAATGCTTCAATTCAAATGGTTTTAAAAAATGCATTTTACTTTTATATGTTTTTATAATAATAATAATAATAATTTTTTTATTAAAATAGAAAAAACATTATTTGAAATAAAAAACAATTCTTTCATGCTTATAGCTTTTTATTAATCTATTTATTTTTTAATTAAATTTCTTGCAAGGAAATTTGTTAGGTATATTGTGTTTTTGTTGTTTACTCGTTTGATTGCGATTTGCAGGATTAAATTTTGACTAAGAAATTTTAGCTCAGGGGCATTGAAACCATCACAATCACTTGAGGATTACACTTAATCTGGGCCACACCAACCCATAACATGGGTGAATTTTTTTAACCACATGGTTTCAAATTGATGAACTTCACCACAAGATCTACTTTAACAAAAAACCTGTTGTCGATTTTTTTACATTTCAAGGGTCAACCATATTACCTTTTATGTTAAGAAGTTCAACCTTTTTATAGTATCATCAATAGTCACAAATTTAAGTATAATAACATTCTCATTATCTCTAATGGAATGTCTCTCTTTATTAGATTCTTGATAAATTATATCATTAACATCATCTCCCATCTCACTAATATTAACACAATATATCCCATGGGGATTTTGTGTTGAATCCACCTTCTTTTCCTTCAAATATGAAATCTATCAGCAAATGGAGTGCTCATGGACAATACCTTTGCTGAATGGTCCTGTGGGGAAGAGAATTGATTTTTAAGAAGCCATATATATTCCACTATATAGTTCGTAATAACAAATATGATAGAAATAGACTAAAATCTATATTATGAGGGTTAATTTCCCTAAATTCAAGATTTATTAATTATTTATTTTTACTTATGCATGCAACAAATAAAATGTGTAAAATAGAGAACAATATAATACAATCACACACCAACCATAATGAACATAAGATATGGACTCAGAAATCTTTATGAGATAAGACCCAGTTGGAAGGTGAAGTTATTTTGCTCTCTTCTAATGCAAGTACAAAATGAGAAGTCACTTCTTGTGGAGTTATGTGAGGCATGCGGCCTAATAATCTGCTACAAACACTAAACTCCCTATATTATGCTCTCTCACTCCCACTCCCAACTTGTTCTTCTCTAGTATGGAACAAGATATAATAAAAATGAATGGAACCCATTTTCATCTTAGTGGCCTAGTTATGACATAACTCAATAGCTAACTAGGGGTCAAGTTTGACTCCTTCAACTCTCAACACTTTGATCCTTATAGAGTCTTCATCATATTCCCCACATGGCTAGCTCCTTATGCATGATTAATGGGGGTTAACATGGAATCCTCTCAAACCATGGTTGTCAAACATGGTAGTTCAGCTTTCGAGAGTCATAACTCTTGCATACGAACTCCAATTAACACAATTCTTGCATTGTTAGAAATATCTCCAAGTGTAGAATAATTTTGTAGGGTCTTGCATTTAAGCATAAAAGTTTTACCCCCAAAAAATTTCATTTAAGGCCTCAAAATGGCCCCAAAAGGTTTCAGATCCAAATTCTTATATAACAAGCATAATTAGTTAGGGAAATATAGGGACGTGCCCTAGTCTAAGGGACACGTCTCTTCATGTAAACTAGACACCCACCTAGTATTTATATACATTTATATATTGCATATATATCTACTTGTTACACTGTTATTAGAGCCTCATATCGATATTGCTTCCGCTACTCAACTGAACACCTATAGCAAGGTTACAACTCAGTCTTTGGTTCATGCAAAAAATTACAGGTAGTCATTGTACCTATGTGTCGCCATTCAAATATGCCTACACTGCCACCGCCAACGCTCTCTGTCATAGCCAGTGCTTGTTCTACCACATTTCCACCTTGTCCACTCTACTGTTTCACTTGTGTCATTGATGCCATCCAACCTGTTGCCATTCCTTACTGATATACAATTCATTGTGTCAGTGTCCATTGTCCTGTGTTGTTTACTGAGTCTAGTCTTGTTCCTGCTATGTTGAGTTTTCCTTATGTTCTTGTGTCCCCGTCGTTCCTATGTCCCCATCGACGCCATGTTATCGTGGTCAAACCACAACCTTATTTAATTGTACTTTTGACAATGTCACCTTCATCTCCAACTGCTGCCTCCATTCACCGTTGTCCCCCTAAGTCGCAACCTTGAGGGCTCACACATATATTTTTATGATTAGTTTTTATTTAATATAGTTAGTTTTAAATATAAATATAATTAATATAATTATAATTATATTATAGTTATTATAGTTGTAGGAATAATATATTTTTAATTTATTAATAATTACAGTTATTAATTATTAACTTATATCTATCTATATATATATATATATGTATGTATGTATGTTAATAATTAATAACTATAACTATTAATAAATTATATATATAGATATAATTTATTAATAATTATAGTTATTAATTATTAACACACACACACACACACACATATATATATAACCTAAGATGGTTAATAGGGATGAGCTACATTCTGAAGTGAATTGATGTGGAGATGAGGTTCATAGCACACACCATCGTCTTGGTTGTTGGACATTGGATAAAACAACACTCCCTATGTGTTTCGCGACATGGACTAACCACCTCTCATGGATCCTTATCTCTGTTGAAGAATCTAGGGCAATTAGAGTTAAAGAGATTCTTCTAGTTATGATAACTATTTGTGAGGTGTTTTTAAATTTTTCATCTTAGCACAATATTCACTTGTTATTATTAGAGTGTGTCTTCTTAGTTCATCAAATAGCTACCAAATCAAAAGAGACAAGAACACAAGATATTGGCTTTCTGCTAGGTCCAAAACCTCTCACTCTTTGAGAGGAAAATCTGCACAAATTCTTCTTATATAGATTCCAATTGACAAATACCAAGACCATGACCCTTGACCTATTAAGCCACTCCATGACCAAGACACCAATCCTCTCCTTTGTCACAGTTGTGATAATCATCATTACTACTGCTATACAAAGGTTAATTTTATTGCATCACTTAGGCCGTGAATAGTTGCACCATTACTGGAATAATCACTATACATTCACTGAGATCATCTTTCCTAATATTTGGTACACCTTCACTGAGATCATTACTGCACCTTGATATCATTACTGATATTATCTCTACGCCTTCATTGAGATCATCATCATAACAATGAGATCTATATTGAGATATGTATATATCCATGAGCGCTGCACCAAGAACTTTTTCATGATCAAGATTTCGTAACTATGTCTTCATCATATTCATGACAGAGAACGAGATCATGACTACATCCAGATTATATGTCAAGTTAATGTGTTTCATTCTGGGATCATACCAAAGTGTGTCACTACGAGATTGAGTGTGCTATTGTAGGATCATCGAAATCCTCTTCATCAAAATTAAGTCGAGATTGTAACTGTACCGAGATAGTATGCCAAGAGTGTAAATATTCTGAGACAGTGATTGCAACTAGGATGCTGAGACAATGATGATGACAAGGCTGAGACACAGAGATAATTGATACTGTAATTACCTGCCTTATTTGCAAAGACATCCAAGATCTATACTCCTGTAATGCGGATCTTAGAACTCATCCAAAGATTGCAGAGGATTCAAGCTCTTTTTTCTTTTGCAAATACCCTAGCTAGGTATCTATAGTGGTTCGATCCACATATTAACCCGATGTGACAGTGAACTATTGTGTCTACTTATTTGAGCCGACATGACTGCTTTTAATTCGATTCCCATGCCGACATGACAAAGAGGATTGTGCTTGTCATTTTGGAGGGCTTCTTCCAAGTATAACATGACATTATAAACATTACAATGATTCTTATCCATTATGATAAATCCTAAAGACATTAAGAAGGAGTCTTTAACCTACGAATAACACTTCTTTCTCATGAAACCCATAATGCAAGGAATACAATAAATATATCTATTTTCCAAGAATCATAATTACAATTCATAATGAAAACCGAACCTAGTTACTGTTATAGAACCATTTACCACCCTTGGTAGATTTGATGCTATGTGTTATGGCCTAGGGAAACCCTTCCTTTCCAGACTTGGTCCAAATTCTTAAAAACAATGTTTTAAATCCCATACGCTATTTTTCCCTGTATAAAAAGTGTGTACACGCAGGTCAGTCTATACCCAACCTGCGTATATGTGTTAAAGCATTAAAAATATATATAATCTCCTTAAATTCGTGTGGAGTTTATGGGTTTTACATGTTACTCACCTACTATAGCCCGTGGCCCAATTGTTTCTCAACTGAAAAAACAAATTTGTAGAAGCATAAATAAACCTCCATGGGAAGGCCTAAAGAAGGAGAAAGGACTAGATATTGATATTATAGTTGATTACATCCCTAATCAAGCCTGAAGAAATCCTTGTGCCTTCTGCACTCCCAATTCATAGGAAACCTATGTTTCCTTCTTGAGATGCCCTTCATCCTCTTATGACATCCTTGTGTATACCTATGGAGGAGGATTGCTGAGGCTTGGGCAAGGCGGATTCGGAGGATGGTTTTTCTTGGAGTTGGCGGATGACTCAGGTTGTAGTTCTTTTGTATTTTCTTTAGCTTACATCAATAAAGAGGCGTTGTCTTGTTCCTAATGTTTATGGTCTTTATGCATTAATCTATTTTATGATTTGCTTATAAAATCTTATGTTAATGTTTATTTTCTTACATGCTTATATGACCTAACACCTATATCATGAACATGCTTTCTATTATTGCTGTTGTATATGCTTTGCTTGAATGAGTTGTAAGTTCTAAGGCATTGGAAGAAGTAAAGGGTTTGGACCCTACGGGAACGACCTCAAATGTAGGACCTCCGGGTAATACCTCTTCTTCCTACTTCAGTAGTTTAAGTATTAGGACTACCTATTTTCATGTCTCTTTATGCTGTATTCTCTATTGGGGTTCTCAACCCAAGACCCTAGGGTGATTCTACTTGTAATAGAATTGGTGATTCCGCTGGGGAAAACATTCTTGTTTTTCCTAGATTGGGTTGTTTCTTCTTGATCAGGGTCTGTTTGATTGGTTTCTTGCTTTTACAGTGTCTGTGACTTGTTTGCTTCCTGGGCATCAAGTCTGATCTTTTGGATCAGGCCTGGATTTTTATTTTTATTTTTATTTATTGAGCTTTATATAGACATTTCTCATAGGATACATTAGTGTATGAATGCTATTTTCTTCAAATAGATTCACGTATACATGAGTTTCCTTTGTTTTATTCGTGTATACACGCTCCTGTTTCTTTACACAGTCGCATATATCTTATTTTGAATTAATTTTTCAAAATCTTTGGCCCAGTTAAGATTGTTGCCTGGTGGATTTTGCTATTTTCTAGTCATTCACTGTGAGTGAAGCTTTGCTTTCTTGCAAGTTTTCAATTTCTAATCTTCTTCTTGTTGAAAAACCTAGTTAACCTAGGGTTTTCTTTTTGAGTAAGGTTTCAGTTTGGGTCTTGGGTTCAAGGCTTCTTGTAGCAGTTCTTGGTTGTTCTGATTTTGCAGAACAAGAAACTGATTGCAGTTTTGTTTATAACCTAATTTTCAGATTGCTTTGCTTTGCTTTCCTTTTTGGTTGACCTATTTTGTTTTTCATGGTTTTTGAGTGCCTATTTGGAAATCTTGAAAGTATTTCTTGACATTCTTTTGGTTTGTTGAAGTTATTTATATTGTTGTTCAAATCAATCTATGCAAGTATGTAGTCCTTTATCGTTTCAAGTTTCATTATATTAATGATGTGCATAACTTGCGAATTTTGGGACTCTTTATGCTTGTTTTTGGTCTTTGAAGTTTAGTAGTATTTTGTGGTCTCAATAATTTCTTTGGGTTCTTTAAAAAAGAAAAAGACAAAAAGATAGTTCTTGCCTTTCTTTTTATTTTCAGTTTTTTTTTTTGGTTTCTTCGTTGTTTTCGAGCAATTGTGAACTTTTTTCAATTGGTTTTGCTTGGTTTCAAAGGAAGCTTTTCATTGAATTTATGCCCTCCTTGCAGTTAAGTTGGCCTATTGATATTGTGAAGAAACACATTTTCTTATTATATGAGCATACGTAGAATCTTGCATCATCATTATAGTTTGCACTGTAAGCACTTTAGTCTTTTTGTTAGATTTTGAGTGTGCGGAGCGTGTTTCTGAAAAAGAAAAAGAGAAAAAATGCTTTTATAAGTTTTTTCGTAGAACCTCATAGAAATCTCTTTTCATTGAAGAAAAATAGCTGCATTTACATATAACTAAGTTTCTATGGATTTATTTTGTGTCAAAACACCGTAATTTTCACTCTCATTTTACCCATGACCTAAAAAACAACCCTTTAAAATCAAGTGCTTAATTAAAAAGAACTAGAACATTTTTTGATTTGTCATTAATTACACCAAAAAGTCTAGCTTTTTAGGGCCTTGGAATAGGTGAGTGGAGAGTTAACTCTCAAAGGCCACTCAAACTATTAAGCATAGCTGTTGAATAATGAGAGAAATCCAATGTCATTAGAAATACTGAGAAAGCTCCATGACTAGAAGTCAAGCACGAGGGAGAGTGAAGAAAAGGAAGAGAGATACCCCCTCTCCTACGTGTTGGATCCCATCCCAAGAATGTTCTGCCCGGATTTTGATACAAAATGATGTCCATAGTTTCTATTCCTAGGGACCACATAGGTCGCTGCGGAGGGGAATCCCATGGCACCTGAGGCAGACGTTGCATCACATCCATTAGTACTTTTGGAGGGTACTCTTGTGAAGCTTGGGTGCTTCCATCGGCAAAGGATTTTGTCTGGAGGTCAGCGTAACTATTTCTGTCACCTTTGTTGGTAGTCCTGGGCCGTTATTATCCCATACTATCTTCGGAAGGTCCTTGATTTCACTTTCTTGTATTTTGGTGTCCGTTCCTCATCACCCAGAGAAGAAATACTTGGAAGTTGTTCGATTGACTGTATCTTCTAGGGAATTTGTTAGAGAGGGCTCTTTGCTCCTAGTTGGCCTAGCTTTATAATTTTTTGTGTCTTTAATTAGTTCTCTTAAAATAATTAAAAGTGGTTGATCGACCAATTCGTCGGTCTAAGAGGCTTCGTGGGCTTTCACCTATGAGTGTTGAGCCTTCTTCTAGAAGGCGTAGGGGCAATTATTACAGTGATTTCCAATCAGTGGCAACAAACGGAATGGATATTGATCCTCCAATTCAAGTTATTGATTCACATAATAGACCTAGTGTCAGTTGAGATTTGGAGAGGAACACTCCAACCCTTTCTAGAGTCCTCTTCCAATCGGAAGACATTATAGAGGTTGAAGAACTCCCAGAGTCTCCTTTGACTCCTTCTTCTTCTCTCTCTATCGATTATCCAAATGTTCTATTATACGTCGAGACTCCGACCCACAGGCCTTTGAGCCCTGGTTTATATCGATCTTTTCCTTCGATGGTCACTGCTAGGAGCATCGTTTCAACTATGAGTGCTACTAGTGGACAAACTCCTTTATTAGTACAAGGAGGAGGTACAATTTTCATACCTTCAATCACTCCTAGCATTGCAATTTTTGGCTCTACGTCCATTCCATTTTCAAATGGGGGCATCCAAGATTTTGCCTCCAGCACTGGCTATTTCCCCTTTAGAATTCCTACCAGTGCAATTCCTTAAATTTCATTAAGTTTTCCATCTGTTGCTTCCATGTCTATGACTTCCATGGTGAGTGGGTCAACTTATTTTCAGGGTTTCCCTTTTGGGAGTGGTCATATACCACATTCTAACCCGTCTCTGCGATCAATACCTTTTCCCTCCACGGGTCAAAGTTATAATCCTTTCCAAGGATGGACTAACCTAACTATTAGTGGCTTGGGAGCTGGGAATCAGTTCTCTTTTGGCCAACAAGGGAATATGTTGTACTCCTCCTTGAGTTAATTTCATAGTTTTTATCCCTTTGCTAATGCATGGAACCCTTACCAAGGGCTCTCTACTCCATTCAATACCTCTCTAGGGGGCAATTTCACTGGATATGGCAATTTTTCGGCAGGAGTTGGACAAACTCCGAATTTTTCTGGGCCACAAGGTTTTCCTTATGGTTTAGGCATTTCTATGAATTACTTCAGGCAACCTGGTGCCTTCACAAATCTAGGATATTCTTTTCAGAACGTTGGAAATTCTGCCTAGACTGGGTGGAATCCTCAAGGTCCTCCGCGCTTACCTTTCTAACAACTTTAAACTTGATAGATCTATCAAAGTTGACTAATGATCCTATTTGATACAACTCGACTTGGCCTTCGGTTCCAACCAAAATTTCATTGGACATGCCTAAATTCGAAGGGAAGTCTGGTGAAGATCCGGGCGACCATATAACCACTTTTCATTTATGGTGTTTGCTGAACTCCCTGATAGATGATTCAATCAGGTTGAGATTATTTCAACGCAGCCTAATGGGGAATGCGGCTAAATGGTCTATTGAACTCCCAGGGGGAAGCTTCAATTCATTTGGTGACTTGGATAGCATATTTTTAAACCATTTTCAGTTGCCTGTTTGTTATGATGCTGGAACTGAGCTCTTATCTAATTTCCACCAAGACCAGGAAACCCACATTTCTGATCATATACAAGAATGGAGGAGAAGCAAGAGGCTTATTAAAATCTATATTCCACAAGAATTCCTTCTTAAATGGTTTCTCAAATATTGGCAACTGGAATATCTAAGGATGTATCACTCTCTGGTGTATTCACCGAAGAACAAGATATTTTTAGATCCTAGCAGCGAGAACTCATATGTTCTCAATCTGGGATTCTTGAGAAATTTTTTCCTGAAGCTCCTAGATCTAAGGTTGATTTAGCCAAGCTGAAGCCATGTCCCCATGCCGACGGGATAGTCGGATCAATTAATAATAACACGGCTAACCTACTAAATCAATTGCAGCAGTTGTCTTTGCAAACTACTTCTTCTATTCAGGCATCACCATCAGTGCCCATGTCTTCTCAACCTTCATCTATCAATGTCGTTCAAACTTCTAACCCCAAAGGAAACAAACAATCTAATGGGAAGAAGAAAGGATGTGGTAGGAAAAAGAATCAGGATGGGAAGGGTAATGCAAATAATCCTGACATTGATGCCCGGGGGGGGTGGGTAAAAAGAGTCCAAGAAGAAAGTAAAGTTTCCATGCAAGTTATGCAATGGTGACCATTTGACTCATCTTTTCCCGAAGATTCAGGATTCTCAGTGCTTGTTGGTCCTGCAAGGGTCTTCTAGCTCCCAGGCTGTGCTAACTAACCCATTTCCCCAAGGGCAACAGTTGTTTGCTGGCATGAATGCTACTACTGGTACCCCCACTAGGGGCAACCAGGAAGGGGAAAATCCATCAAATGTTTATATGATGAGTTCACATATTGACATTTTTATATGGTCACGTGATTATGGTGAACGGGAATCGTCTAAGGCCAAGAATACTCTTGATGTTTCAGAGCCACTCCATATCGAGAGGCTCGTAGTTGAGTCTATACCTTGGATGCTGAAAGGCTCTGCAAAACGTTCGACAATTAACCCCAATGCCAAGGCAGCTCAGAACTACTCCATTGTAGAAGATCTGGCTCAGATTCCTTGTGCCATGTCAACGTTAGAGGTACTCCAGTCATGCCCAGCACAAAGGAGTGCATTACTCACTGTGATTGGAGTGGTTGATCCAAAAAACTCTCTTGTTCTTACATTTGACATGTCGAATATCAAGAAGAGACTCCCACATCATATGGATTTTCAAATCAAGTCTACATACCGAAAGACCAATATCTTTCGAACCGTAGTTGATGAGGGAGCTTCCACATGTGTAATTTCCATATCATGTTGGAAGGCTATTGGATCACCTCAGGCTGTTCCGTCACCTAATCTCTTAACAACATTTGATGGTCATTTTCATAGGCCACATGGGATTATTCCAGCCTTTCCTATCTGTGTTTGGGGCAAGGTTGTAAATATTGAAGTAGAAATAGTTAATGCAAATTTGGAGAACAATCTCCTTTTGGGAAGAAATTGGATTTACGAGATGGATGCTATTGTATCATTGTTATTCCACATCCTCTGTTTTCCTCATGAAGGGAGAATTGTAATGGTTGATCAAATGGATTATTCTTCGGGTGAATCCAATGCATCTTCTGAATCTACTATTCCCTTAGTGAACAATCCTAAGAAACCTATTGAGAATCTAGGAGTTGGAATGTACTCTTCCTTAATGGGTACCTTCGATTTTCCTGCTCTTATTGCTCTAATTAATGTTTTTTCATCTTCCAAGGCAGCTTCTTGAAGAGAGTTCTTTATAACTCATTATTTTTCAAATCCTTGGCCCTTACCCTCTTCTACCACCACATTAGATGAGGGGAAAGTGGGTGGAATGGAATTTCCTATGTCTGCAGCTAAAATTTCTTATCAATCTATAGTTAACACTGCAGACTCTGATCCTACTCCTTTTTCACCAGAGGAGCTGGATGGGGATGTGGCTCCAGCCTGGACTCTAGATTCAAATTCTGCTATGGATTGCCTAGATACTATTTTTCCATCCGAAGAATAAATTCTAGAAGCAATGACGGGTGTTGAGAGATCGTGGGATGATTTGCATCATCGGTCATATTTCCTCCCTGATTTGTGAGAAGTAGAATCAAGCTTGTCCAATCCTTCATCTATTGGTGATGTTCACGCAGTTTTAAATCCTTTGGCTCCAGCACAATTTTCAACCGAAGATAACATGTCTTTCATTTCACAAACCGTTCCAGTGAACATCTTTAGGGATCCCAACATTATCGAAAATGTCTTCGTTGGAGCTGATTGTTCCCCTGAATAAATTCAAACGTATACCGATATCTTTAAAGATTTTCAAGATGTGGTTGCTTGGTATTATGAGGAAATGCCCGGTATAGATCCATATATAGTCTAACATGAGATCAATACATATGAAAATGAAAAACCTATTCACCAGAAGAATCGACCGGTAAACCCTAGAAAAGCAGCAACTATCAAAGCTGGGGTTGAAAAGTTGCTTAAGGCAAGTTTCATATACCCTGTTCCTTTAACTGAGTGGGTCTCGAATCTAGTCCCCATTGACAAGAAGCAAGGTAAAATCCATGTATGCATTGCCTTTAGGGACTTGACTAAGGCTTGTCCTAAAGATAATTACCCCACACCCTTTATTGATCAGATTACCAATGAGTGTGTGCGTAATGATATTTTCTCTTTTATGGACAGATTTTCCGGTTATAATCAAATCACTATTCATTCGGAAGATCAACATAAGACAAATTTTATTTTCCTCTGGGGTACATTTGCATATAAGAAGATGCCTTTTGGCCTTAAAAATGCTGGAGCTACCTTTCAGTGGGCCATGTCATATGCTTTTCACAATATCAAACATGTTATCGAAGCTTACTTGGATGATTTAGTTGCTTGCTCTCGAAAGAGAATTGATCATCCCAAGAATCTTCAATTAATTTTTGAACGATGTCATTTCTATAAAATTCGGTTGAATCCGAATAAGTGTGTTTTCGCTTTCATGTCCAGTCGGTTGTTGGGATTCATCATTTCTATTGAAGGGACTTAGGTAGATCCTTTCAAGGTTGAGGCAATACTTTAGTTGCATCCCCCATCCTCTATTCATCAACTTCAGAGTCTCAAGGAAAAGTCAAATTCTTAAGGATATTTATAGCTAATTATGCGAGATTACTAAAGTATTTATGAGATTGCTTAAGAAATGGGTCTCATTTCTATGGGATGATTTCTCGCGACGCTCATTTGATGCTTTGAAAAAAGCATTAACCTCTGCTCCTTTTTTGAGTCCACCTGATTATAGCAGAGACTTCCTTTTATATCTCGCTACAACAGAATCAACTATTGGTATGGTTCTGGTTTAGGAAGATGATGCTTTCAGTGAGCACGTAATCTATTATCTGAGCCGAGGCTTAGTGGGCCCTGAACTGCGCTATTCTCCCATTGAGAAATTATCTTTGGAAACTATCCATGTTGTCCAGTGACTTAGACATTATATTCTTCTTCGAAAAACTTTCATCTTAGCAACCGTCAATCCATTTCAATTTGTTCTCAGCAGGCGAGTGATTGGGGGAAAATACAATAGATGGATTGTCATTTTACAAGAGTTCAATCTCAAATTCATGTCAGCTAAGTCTAAGAAATCCTTAGTATTTGTAGAATTGATCTCATAGTTTCCTTGTGAGGAAGAAATAGTTTATGAGGAATATTTTCCTGATGAACATCTTTTCCTTATTTCCTCGCAAGATCCTTGGTATGGAGATATCATTATATATCTCTAGACTTCGAAGTTTCCACTCACTTTTTTGAAGGATGCACGTAGAAATTTACGTCACCTTGCTAAAAGTTATATTATTATAGGTGACATTTTATATCATCACGGGGTTGATTCAATCCTTAGGCGTTGAAGAAGTTGATTCTATGCTAAATGATTGCCATAATGGAGCTTGTGGTGGTCATCTATTTGGGCTGCAACAACCCAATTTTTTTGCGTGCAGGCGACTTTTGGCCTTCGATCTTCAAGGATTGTATTGAAGCGATCAAAAGATGCCACCCTTGTCAAGTTTATACTTAGAAAATGTGTGTGCATCCAGCTTCGCTCTTCCCTGTGATCACCGTCGGTCCATTCACGAAGTGGGGTATTGATTTTACTACTTGCAATCTGCCTTCGGCGGGAAATCACAAGTATATCATCGTATTTGTTGGATACTTTACTAAGTGGGCCGAGTCTATGCCTACTTTCAAGAATGATGGTGAAACAACAACCTTGTTTCTATTCAATCAAGTCATTTCCCAGTTTGGTATTCCTAAAGAGATTGTCACTGACCATAGCAGTCATTTCCAGAATCATATGATGTCTGAATTGGCTCTCAAGTTTAGTTTCCGACAGGAGCATTCATCTCCTTATTCTCCTCAAGCCAATGGGCAGGTTGAAGTCGTGAATATATCCCTAAAAATCATCTTGCAAAGGACGATTAACAAAGCTCGATCCAGTTGGCACATTATGTTATATCTGACACTTTGGGCATACCAAATTTCAGTCAAGACTGCTACCGATTTTACTACTTTTCAATTAGTTTATGGATTGGAATCAATTTTTCTGGTGGAATGTGAAATTCCTTCCCTTAAATTAGTTGTTGAACTTCTTCCATATACTTCTAGTATTAAAGAACACCTCGTTCATTTGGAACATCTTGACGAGCAGCATCGAGATGCAACCATAATCAACGAAGCTCATAAAAAGAGAGTAAAAACTCAATATGATAAGGTTGTTCATCCTAGGGTTTTCTCTAAAGGCGACCTTGTCCTGGTCTATGAACAAGACAAAGACGCCTTGGGGGCATGCAAGTTTAAATATATGTGGTACAGTCCTTTCATTTTCAAAAAGGTTTTGAAAAAGGGGGCTTATGAGTTAGTTGATTTTGAGGGAAACGAGTTGGCGGAGCCAAGAAATGGGCTCTATCTTAAAAATTATTTTGCTTAGGCTTTAGCCTAGAACTTGCTTGGTTGTAAATACTGTATATTTGTGCATATCTATCTATAGGTTTCGTAGTGATGTCAATATTTTTGATCTACTTTGGCAGGTATTGGTGGACAATTTGATATATCTAGGATTCGTCGACGGTGCTAGTAGGCACACCCAGAACCTTGCTTCCACGGCTTGGGTGATTTATTATCCATCTAGCTAGTTGCTGGTTTCAAGAGGCGTATGTATCGGTCCTACTTCAAATAATGTTGTCGAATATACTGCTGCCATTAATTTACTATCTAAGGCAATATCTCTTGGTATTAATTCATTAGTAGTATACTTGGATTCACAACTAGTGGTATTTCTGAGAGTTTGTTTATTACAAAGTTCATTTATTTATATCACATTTATTGATATTCCACGATCATAAAACTCATTTGCAGATTCGATCACAAATCAAGCATTAGATTGGCACATAAATCATTCATCACATTAAACTAAAAAATAATTGAAGAGTCACCTGTATATATATGGTCATCACAGTAAACCGTCGATACATAGATAGAGTTTTATGTTCAAAATAATATACAAAATTGGGACAAAAACGTCCTACAAAATTAGGATTGGTGCCCATAATCATGTCTAATAAAAAAGATTTGGTCATCCATCTATGGGTCCTGCTCAAGGTGAGCAGCACAGAAGAAGACAATGGCATTTTCCACCCGTTGGAATAGCCGCACCCAATCGCGTGGCACTCCTACCACACGTCTTTGCATCTCCTCTGGAAGGTCTTCTATAGCTACCATAGGTACCTGGTGAGTCAACCTCACCAAGTTTCTCTGGACAACATGGAGGGTCCTCTCAGTCTCTGCTGCATCTCCCTCTGTGTCTCTTCCGCGACACCTGTGTCGAGGTAGACCCTCAGGTCTTACTGGTCCAACATCTATGTCATGATCAAAATAATTTTGTAAGTATTTGTCTCATCAAAAATATTTTCAGTTCATTTATACTTAAAATCCAAAAAATCTTAAAATATAAATATTAAAAACATTTTTACCTATGGCTGCCCACACTGCATCCGGTGGAAACACCAGATCTAGATCTCCTTTGAAGTCCATGCCATCATAGGGGTAGTCCTCGACTGCTATGAATTTTTGTTCCCACCAGGAGAAGAACTCAACATCAAAAGTGTGTCTAGGACGCTGAGGCAAGTGTTTCTATACATGATGAAACCGTGTCCAACCCGCGAGTACGTAGAGCATAATTTTTAAACTAATTTCCCACTACGAAACTTTTGACAAAAACATTTAAAAAGCAGTAAAACTTATCAAAAAATCAGTGAGAAGGTTACTTGGAGGGTTGAAGGCTGAATGAATAGATGAATTTGATGGATTGAGCTTGCTTGGGTTTTTTCTCCAGAGCTCCTTCACTCACTTGCTCATAACAAAAATGATAATTGTAAGTCAAAGGGTCTTTATATAAGTTGACATGTGAAAATCACTTTTTCTAAAGTTAATTTTTTCTTTTCAAAACTTTATGAGCTTTATGACCTTTTTGGCTTGGAGTATTGGGATGGGTAATTTTTCAGGATACTTTGGAGATTTTGAAAGACTGCTTCGATTCCATGACTGCAGACCCGTCATGGCAGGTATCGTTTTTTCACTGGCATATAGGTTAGGGAATATCATTTTTTGTTTCATTTTGCATACTAGCCTCCATACTGTGATATTTTGGCCATAGGGTCGACCCCATCATGTCTTGGTTCTTAAACCATTTTCACTTGCCGACTTATAAAATCATGACATGATGGTAGAGCCAACCTTTACATGGGCATCTTAGTTAGATCCTCGCTAGCATATGTTGCCCATGCTGCTATATTGTGTAGGCTCGGGAGTCCTCTTTAGTCCCACCATGACTTGTGCGTTGAAGATTCATTCTCTTACTTCTTCGTTATTTTTCTGGCTTTATACCCTAGAGGCTCCTTTGTATTAATTTGTACTGCTGCATTGCATGTTGACCATTTGTACCTTTTGGCCTTAAGCCGGCTTCACTTGGGCTCATGTTTAAGCCATATTTTGACCATGTCTTTTGTGAAATCAACCTTATAATCACTTAGCCTCTACAACTTGACACATTTTTACCCATGAAAATAACGTTCCTTTGAGTGTCACTGACCAGTTTTGTCACCTTGCATTGAGCATAAGAATGTTCCCCTCCTAGGAACTAGCACATATGTATTTGGACACTCGTTCTTTCCACTATACCATAGGCATTATTTTATTCTTTTTCAGGCTTTCTAAATATGAAAAAGACAAAAAAATTAAATATTTCAAAAAGAACGGGAACAAGACATTACTTCCATGATTGATGGGAACTAGAGTCAGTTATGTCGCCCTTTAACAAAGCACTCAAAATTAAGTCTTTCCTCCATTGGGATGGGCTTTAGCTTGACTTAGGAGAGCCTTAACCTTGTTATTGAGCCAATACTCCTCTGGTTGGTTACCTCTTCCAATCATATGGAGAGTTTGTTTGTGCCTCTTGCATGGAAAACTTATACAAAGTGTTCAGTGAATTTGATGTCCTAAATTGCTACATAAATTATCAATCCAGGTATTGTAAACTGATGAAGTGTAGTGCACTATATGTGCTAGATGACCCTCTTACCTCACTGTTTTTGAGTTTTATGTTTGTTTTGGGGTTTTGTTCTTTTGATTCCTAATGTTCTGCAATGTAATCTACAAAATCTTAATCTACTGCTGCTAAGAATATAGAGAAATGCAATGAGAGATAAAAGTGCTTTTAAGTTAGATTTGGAAGTAAAGTTTTAACCAAGAAAATGAAAACAAAGCTTCTCTTCTTGCTTTTATGATTTTTTCCAAAATATGAACTTAGAAAGACTTAAAACTGCTAACTATTTAATTACAAAACCCAAAGCTTAAATGAGAAAATAAGATTGCAACTATCTATGATAAATCAAAAGTGAAATACTAAAAGTAAGATTACTTCTACTATCTAATCTACTGCAGAATCAAAACTTTAATGAACAACTGAAGATGGAATTTTCAGGTAAACTAAGTGAAAAAAAACCATAACCGAAAATGAAGTTACAATTATGAAAGCAAAGCTAAATGAAGTATTTTTGTCACTCTGCTACACAATTTAGGGAGAACTACCTCCTTGTGATAGCATTCTTGAGAGATTTCATTCTTCATCATTCTAAAAAGTAGACATGAGTTAAACTAAGTGAAAAGCCATAATTGAGAACGAAGTTGCAACTATTCTATTATGAAAGCAAAGTTAAATGAAGTATTTCTGTCACTCTGCTACACAATTTAGAGAGCAATACCTCCTTGTGATAGCATTCTTGAGAGATTTCATTCTTCATTATTCTTAAAAAGGTAAACATAAAAAAATGCATAAAGAGACTCATTCACAAATGAAACATTTCACCACTTAGTTTTAGGATTAACCATTAACTGAAAGGCTTTTGAAAATATTCATTTATAACATGAGTTATTTAAAATAATAAGGAAATGGCATTGAACAACTTAATTCTAAATCTAAAAACTAATGAACAACAAATAAAATGAACCAATTTATGCTACTGACATCAACTTAAATCTATTGATAAGAAACTAGAGACCAACAAATAACTAAAGAACTGTTCTACGCTGAAATAGAACTACACTAAGTTAGTGAAAAGATGACACAAGTTGCATTACAAACATAGTTAGAAAACGATTGTAAACATAATGAAAAAAACACAATGAATGTACAATTGAACTACTAAATACAAAACAAAAATAAAATGTACCCTTGACCACGTAGGGGCCCTTTTCAAGGTCTCAGATTATCAACACGGAATCAACACTTCACAAACGCTTCAAGTATCCATTGAAAATAGAGTCTTTATATTAAAACAGAGAGCTGAGTTTTTCACACTACAAAGCGGAAATTTGCACTATTACATAAGCAAAAACTTGAACTTGTTCTGTGTTCTACACGCTGGTATTTATAGAAAAATATACAATTGTTTTGAAGAGAGAAATCAGCTACAACAAAACACGTAGACAGGTAATGTATGCAAAATTCTTGTCTTTGGTTGCCTTGAAACATAAATCTTCTAATAGTGGCTGTTGGATTCTGTTTATACAGGTGGTAGATGAAGTCCTTGGCTTCAGGAGACTGCCTCGGATCCATCATTGAGAATCGCGTGAAAAATAGAGTCCTACTTGCCATAGGTTTCTACAGTTGACTTTCCTTTGACCAGAGTCTTTCTCATCGATCTACGCCAAATGGATAGGATAAAATCTATGCTCTGACGTTTTTCAAGCTACCTATGTGGTGCTTTTCCTCTCTTGACACCTGTAACCTACAAAAGCGTGGAGATGGCTACAACAATAACAAACATAACAATATAACTTGTAAATCACTGAAATATACTCCTTGAGGCAATGTGTAATGGCTTTTGATGAGTAAGGATGCATTTTTCATGGAAAAACAAAGGAAGAAGGATGAGAAAGTTGCTTAAGAGAGAGACAGTTTTGGAACTCAACATACCCCCACTGCGAGACTATTGCATGTCCCCATAAAATCAAAATTTTAAACACCCTCCTTTTACTGCATTTTCTCTGAGACTTCAGCCAAAACATCCAACCTCTTCTTGCTTCTCTTTGCTGCAACTGCCATTCTAGGCTTCCTCATGAGAAATCTATACTTGAGGTTAATGAGAGCCCTGTTTAGCTTCCTGTTTTTCCTTTTTAATTTTCTATTCTTCTTGTGCCACAGACCTAAATGAAGCATGGTGTTATCATGGATAATCTTGTCCAGCTTGTTTTGTTCTTTTAAGGCTTCATTTTCCTTCTGAATATGCCTATTTAAAACCTCTAGCTCATAGATTTCCTACTTAAGTGAGCTAGTCAAAGTCTCTTGTGATGTAGCTGGCTTTTCAGGGTTGGATGAAGTCCCTTGATCTACTGATGTATTCTTTTGTTCCAATGACTCAATATAATCATAAATCTGCTATTGGATTGGGTCAATCCCTGGAGAGGCTCTCTTTGGGCTGCTTTCAAAGTTTTGTTGAGGAGAGTTATGTGGGCTTTGCTCAAATGAGATATTGTCTTGGGACTGAGTTGGAGTTTCTTCTCCCAAATCTATGAATTGGGCCTCTTTTAATTTTGCTTTCTTCACTCTGCCCTTGAGTGTAGAACTTCTCCTCAAACTTTGGGAGCCTATGATCTCTTCCTACATAACCTGTCTTCTTTTCCCCTTCTCCTTCTCTTTCTTTTACTGATCCTTGATGTTGAATAATCTCTCAGAAAGTAATTGTTCATCTTCGAGTGGAGGTTCAGGAGTGTTTCTATGGATTTCCTCAACTTTTCCTTTCATCTTTCTTCTCTGTTTTGTCTACTTTCTGATCTCTGTTAATGTTTCAGAGACGGGCTCTTCTTCACTGCTTTTCTGTGCTAAAGTTGTAGGAGTATTTTGAATTGTAAGACTGGTTTTCCTTCTCCTACTCCTTTTCACAGAACTTCTTTCAGGTAATTCTGGTGCATCTTGGAAAAAGTTTCTGATCAAAAATTTCTCCCATGTGTCTCCTACACTCTTTAAGTGATATTCAACTAGAATTTTTATGAGACCATTGCGATAAAGATTAGTTTCTATGGCTTCCATTTTCTTCTGAACAGTAATGGCCATTCTCCTCAAACTATTCAATAGGAAGAATGGGAGATTGGTGGTTCCGTTTTCAAGAATATTCATCAACAGTTTTATGTGATACATATACATGGAACCAAATCTACCCTCACATGTAATAAATTTTGTAAAATTAATAACATGCTACTCCATTTACCCTTAAGTGTAGAGATGAGAATTCCTCTCCTAAAAACTGAAGTGTCCATACCTGGATTTTGGAGAATGACTTTCCAAGTTTCATCATGGAATTATTTATTTTTGAACCACCTTTCTGCTACTCTTGGTAGCTCGGTTGCTGCAGCAATAAAAGACTCGGTCACTGTAAACTTTAGGTCACCAATCTCCACGTCCATCCCATCAAACGATCTAGCAAATTACTTGGTGATTTATTTACGATGACCATTGAATTTTTCAATGAAACTTAGCCAACCAGCTTTCTTCAACATCCCTTTCAACTGAGGATAACCTTCCAGGTATTCCGCTCCTATAGGTTCTGTTCTAACAATGAGACCCATCACTCCTGTTCTCTGCTTTTCTTCAAATTTACCTTCACTTTCTGCGTGAAGAAGACTGTGTATACGATAGTGGTATATGGAAGCAAAAATAATTATAGATATGGGGATGAAATAACAGAGTATGTGGAAGGAAAACGATTATGAGTAGGAGATAAAATATATAGGGTATATGAAACATGGAAGCTGTATGCGTGAAATAGTGCAAAGATATATGGAATGGAGTGGTTGCACACGTAAATTATGTGAAAAACAGGGTGACTACTATACACGGAGAATTCAAAGACAACATGACTGTGTGCTCAATGTAATAGTGTGTTTGTATGGACAGGAAGGCTGCGGAAGTATAAGCGAGGAACTCGGTGTAATAAAGGAACAATAAGGTTGTGAAGAGCCGTATCCAATTGGGTTATGTCACGAATCTGACCATTTAACAGATGTGTTGGAGAAGTACAGTTAAGTACGAGTCATAAACAAAGATTATGTCATGAGACTATTAGGCATTTAAGTCGAAAGGCATGGTGGAATAATCACGGCAATCAAATCTCATGATGACAAGTCAAGGAGTAGTGTGATTATACGAGTTATACAATTTATGTTTTATATTGCTATTTGAAATAAGTTTTTGTGCTTACCTCTAGAACAGTACCTTTTTGCTTGCTAACATTTTGCTATTTGTTTCTTCAGGTGCTTAGATGTTGATATGTTTTCAAAATTTGTTTTCTCTTCCATTACTTGCATATGAAATTTATTATGAACTGGCCTTTTCATTTTTGAAATAATGATCAAACTGTTACTGCAGAGTCAGATTGGCTGCAGAACAGGATTAGCTACAGAACTGGAACAATTGCGGAACAGGAATAGCTGCGGAATGTAAAACAGAGAATAAAATGTGACTTTAGGAATGAATGAAATGGAGATGACTGTGTAGATGAAAATATGACAAAATGGAAATGAAAAATGGAGATGGAAGAAATGCTAAAGAAGAAAAATTTATTGGTGCAATATGGTGGTGGAGTGAAGTGAAACTTGCAGAAGTAAAACAGAATGAAATGAAGTAAAACAATGAATTTTTAGAATGCATAATGAGTCACCATTTTTTGGAAAATATAGGGTGTCAGAGTCTTCTGATTTTCACCCTGTATTTTTTGTATAGGCATGCCAATCAGTGATTGGTTTTCAACCTTATACAATTTTTTTTAGATATGATGAAAAGAACAAAGACTAAGTTGGTGGAGAAGAAGGATTATTCTTCACCAACTTCATTTCATAATTATTTTGAAAGATCTTGATGAACTCCTCCTTTGAGATTGGTTTTTGATAAATTTTCAACCTATGACCATTCACAAGGAGATGAGTTTGATTCTCATCTATTGTTCTGATTCTTATTGGTCCATTATTGAAATTTTTTTCAATCTCATATGGCCCAAGCCAATGAGTTTGAAACTTTCCTTGAAAATCCTTAAACTTTGAATCAAATAACAGTGCCCAACCTCTCTCTTGAAACTTCTTGTCCTTGATGTACTTGTCATGCCACTTAGCCCTTTGTTGCTGAACTAGACCAGTTATTTGAACAACCTCTTGTTTGATTTCATCAATTTCATTCAACTACTTCAGTCTATGCTTTTGAGCTTTTGATAAATCCATCCCCAACTGGACCACCATCTTGAAAGTTTTGACTTAGAACTCTATGGGGAACATGACTTGCTTCCCATAAACAAGTTCATAGGGTGTATGCCTTGTTGTGTTCCTCCATGTAGTTCTATAGGCCCACAAGGCTTCAGGAAGCCTTTCTGCCTAATGTATTCTATGTAGATGCACAGTCTTGGTGAGGATTCCTTCAATCACTTTATTTGTAGACTCCACTTGACCATTCGCTTGTGGATGATAGGGAGTGGATTTCCTATGCTTGATGTTGTACCCTTCCATAAGCCTCTTCATCATGTTGGATGTGAATTGAGTTCCCTGATCTGTCACAATTTCTCTTGGAACACCAAAGTGAGTAAAAATATCCTCAAAAAGAAAACTAACTACAGATTTTTCATTAGCAAAAAGTAATGCTTTGGCTTCTACCCTTTTGGTAACATAATCAGTGCATACCAATATATACTTTTTCTGCTTAGATGAAGGATTAATAGGTCCAATAAAGTCTAAGGCCCATTTTTCAAAGGGTTCGATAAGTACCTGAGGTTGTAATGGCATTTCATTTGAGGGAGCAGGTTTCCCTGCCCTTTGGCAACTGTCACACCTTCTGACATATTCTTTAGCATCTCTGAAGATGGATGTCCAATAATATCCTAAAGAAATGATTTCATAGGTTGTCATTTTGTCAGCAAAGTGTCCACCACATGGCTCATTATGACATGCTTTGAGAATATCAGGAATTTCATCTTCCTTGACACACCTTCTGATCATAAGATCTGGCTTTGTTTTATACAATTTGTTAGTGATCCATGAATATCTTGCACTATCTTGAATAATATTTCTTTTCTCTCTAGGAAATAAATGTGAAGGTAACTTCCCTGTAACCAAGTAGTTAGCAACATCTGCAAACCAAGGAGTTTGAGTAGTTACTGCAAATAGATATTCATCAGGAAACTTATCCTCAACTACAGAGTCTTCTTTGATATTCTAAATCCTAGACAAGAAATCAACAACTGTGTTTTGTTTTGTAGGTCTATCTAGCACAGTAATGTTGAATTCTTGCAAAAGTAAAAGCCACCTTGTAACTCTGCCATTAGTAATAGGTTTATTCATCAAATATCTAATTTCAGAGTGATCTGTATGAACAAAAGTTTCATAGCCTGTTATGTAGTGTTTGAACTTGTTAATTGCATGAACAACATCTAAGAATTCTTTTTCAGTCACAGTATAATTCAACTTAGTGGGAGTCAAATTTTTACTTGTGTAGTAAATGGCATAAAGAATCAAATATTTTTGTCCTAATACAGCTCCTAGAGCTGTATCTAAAGCATCTGTAGAAATATGGAAATGAAGTTTCCAATTTGGTCCTCTTAAGATAGGTGCTTCAGATATTTTTGCTTTCAAGGTTTCAAATGCAAGTTGGCAATCAAGATTCCACTTGAATTCACAATCTTTTGTAAGCAATTTGAAGAGTGGGGATGCTACTTTGGTAGAGTTTTCTATAAACCTTCTATAATATCCTGTAAATCCTAGAAAACTTCTAACATCTTTTTGGCAATTTGGAATTGGTAACTTAGAGATGACTTCAAATTTTGATTTGTCTACTTTAATCCCATCTCCTGAAATATGATGTCCTAAAACAATACCTTATGTAAACATCATAAAGCATTTTTCATGGCTTAGTGAAAGGTTTGTTTCTTTACATCTTTTAAGGACTTTTTTCAAATTTTCCAAAGCTTCTTCAAATGTGTTACCATAGATTGTAAAATCATCCATATATACCTCTACACAATCATGTATTAGATCAGAAAAGATTCCTAGTACTGCTCTTTGAAATGTTGCTAGTGCATTACATAACCCTAAAGGAAGCACTCGGTAGGCAAAAGTTCCCCATGGACAAGTAAATGTGGTTTTATCCTGATCTTCAAGTGCTACCTGAATTTGATTATAACCACTAAAACTATCCAAGAATGAGAAATACTTTTTACCTGCTAATGTATCTAATACTTGATCTATAAAGGGCAAAGGAAAGTGATCTTTCAAGGTTGCTTTATTCAATTCTTTGTAATCAATGCACACCCTCCATTTACCATTCTTTTTAGGCACAATTACCAAAGGAGAAACCCATTGGCTATCTGAGATTAGGTAAATGAATTTTACATTGAGTAATTTTTGGAGCTCTTCCTTCACAATCACCCTAAGATTTGGATTCATTTTTCTTTGAGGTTGTCTGATTGGTCTACTATTTTCCTCAATATAGATATGATGGATACAAGTCTTAGGATCAATACCTTTCATGTCGGTATACTCCCATGCAAATGTAGCAGAATGCTTTTGTAGTATCTTGGTTAGCTCTTCTTGTTGTAGTTTCTCCAAGTTTTTGTTTATGTTCAATGTTCTACCTGGAAAAATTTCAATTGTAGAGCTACCAAACTCTTCCATAGAATAGAGAGACATCTACCTAGATGACAAGTATTCAACATTAGACTTTTCCTGAAATTGTTCATGATCATATTCTGAAGATGTTTCAAAATTTTCCAATGTGTTCAAAATTTGACTATCTTCACTAATTTATGATATAGTAAAGATAGGCTGAATAACATCTTCATCATCAATCCATTCCTTGTCATCTATTTCTGTGATTGCTTTTGTTGGAGGATACAAAGTAAATTTCTTTTTGAATTACCATCAGAAATGTACATGTCACCAGATCGACAACTAATAAAAGCATCAGCTGTGGCCAGCCAAGGTTTTCCTAATATGAGTGGGTGTCCTCCTAGATTATTCTTGGGAGTTAAAATCATGAAGTCAACAGGATATTCCCAAGATTCTAAGGAGACTAAAATGTCTTCTAGCACACCATCTAGTTTGATTACTGATCCATCTGCAAGTTGCACTAAGGTAGGTGTGTAAAGAAGGTTAGGAAGTTTAAGCTGCTCCATAGTTTGTCTACTCATAATGTTTATTGCTACTCCTAAGTCAATCAATGTGTTTGTAATTTCAATCCCATTTATATGTGTCTTGACAATTGGACTTCCTGGATCCACATATTTCTACATGGCAATCTTTCCCATCATGATATCTGCTATCTTTCCTACCAAGTGAATTCTTTTTGTTTCTCTTGGTTTCCTTCCTGGTCTTTTGATGCTTAACTCCTTTATTGTCTTAGCTAGAATTGGAATTTCTCTAATGGATTGTAACAATGGAATTTTGATACAAATATTCTTCAATTCATCTAGGAAGTCATAATTGGGCAACAAGATCTGTTTTTCTACTCCTCTATCAATTTGTAATCTCTTAGGAAAAGGAGGTGCAGAAGTAGATGCTGGTTTCTCAATGACAAGAGTTGTGTTTATTGACTCTTTTTGTTTTCCTTTTTCACTGGTTTAGTTTTGGAGGGATGTTACCTCAAAACTTTTATTGAATTTTAGAGAATCCTCCTCAGAAGCATCTTGTTCTTGAATATCTATAGAAGGTTTTTCCTTTTCTAATATCCTACCAGATCTAAGTTGAACATCATTAAGATCTAGAGGAGAAATCATGTAAGTAGGAAATTGTTGTCCTTCTACCATATAAGCATTCTGAGGGTTTTTGTTATTGGGGTTTGGCAATGGTTGGGCTGGTAGTTAATTTGGTTTTTGTTGAAATGGAAGTAAGAGTTGAGGATTTTGACTTTGTTGTGGAAATGGCAATGAAAGGTGAGGGATTTGATTTGGAAGTTGTGGTTGCTGATTTTGCTGCTGATTTTGTGGGGGAGGATAGCTCTGATAAGATGGAGGATATTGATAATATTGAGCAAATCTCCCATAAGGATTTTGTACCCCTTGTGCCCAAGGTTGAGATTGATACTGAGATTGAGGTTGAGGCCAAGGTTGCTGCCAAGAATTCCAGTTTGGTGGGGGCTGAAAATACATTGGATTGTTAAATACTTGATTCTGTTGCCCCTGCCAAGGTCTTCTTGCAATAAAACAAAGAGATTCTACAGGATTTGGGATTGTTTCCTCTTGAAAGATAGCCTTAAGACCTGAGTTTGAAGGAAAATCCTTGGTCTCATGACTTTCTGAACAGATCATACAAGTTTCTACAATTTTTGCATCTAAAGGGAATTCCCTTAGAGCATGTTTCTTTCTGCATTTTGGACAAAAGATGGCTAAAGCATCAGCCTCTATTTTCTGCTTTTTTTGGATTTTGAGGGTTTCTAGCTGCTCACTAAGGCTCCCTAAAATATTAGTTTTAAACTCATCAAGCATATTGCCAATTTCTGCCCTACTTATAGATCCGGTTGCAGATTTGTTTGCTCTAACAAGAGAAGGATATCTTGGTCCTTTCCCAGTTTTAGATTTCCCTCTTGAGAGATGAACACATAGTTCTGCTATGTCACTTAATGGAAGTTGAGAGATATCTCCCTTCCCCATCATGTTAAAGATATCTATCCATTCATCTCTAATGGCCTTTAACAAAAGAGCTTTTAAAGTTTCTTCATCTAAATTGTTCATTTTTGCTCTTTTCAAATTGTAGTTAAATCTCTCAAGCAAATCCTCTAAGTTTTCATCTTCCTTTTTCATCATTTTGAACACTTCATCCTTATGATTGGTAGGCATACAATAATCCAAGTATCTATCCAAAAATGCATGTTTCATGTCATTCCAAGTTCTAACGGATTGAGTGACTAACCCCATAAACCATTTCAAAGTAGCCTCTTTTAGTGTTGAAGGGAACAATTTGAGTTTTTGAGAGTCTTCTAAATAGTCATAGGTTCTGCACAAGACTTCAAACTCAAACAAAAATGTTTTAGGGTCCTCACTTCTCAACCCATAAAAGTTTGGGAGGACAGATGGTGAAATGTTTTTCATTGTGGTATGTGTTTCCTCATCTACTATAGGGAATCCAAATGAGTTATCTATTTTCCTATTTCCTTTGCCTCCTCCATTATTACCTCTACCTCCTCCATTGTTTTCTCTACCTCTCCCTCTATCCCCTCCTCCAAACAGTGTGAATTCTCCATCTTGTTCTTCTTCTGCCATTATAGTTTCTTTAGAGTCAGTATAAGGCTCAACCTGCAAGGTTATTCTTTCCTCCTCTAGTTCTTCTATTAATGGACTATGGGAGAGAGTTCCTACTTTTTCTTCCTCAACGGGTAGTCCTAATTCTTCAACTACAATAGGCTCCCCTATGGAAGTGAAAAAGTTCTTCTCTCCTAGGACTGTTTGGTGGATGATGTAGGAGAATCTTCTGATTGAATTTCATTCCAAGAATTCTATGGCTGGGAGTATGAGTCTGGGATGGAGGTGTGTCTTTCCTAACTCTTGGTGAAGTAGGTGGAGTTGTAGGAATCGAAATTTTTCCCCTAGCGATAAATCTACCCCTAGAATCTCTTTCTCTATGCATGTCAATGTTTTGTTTTGTTGTTTTTGTTTTTTTTTTGAGTGTAAGAGATAAGACTACCTAGTTACACTTCCTCGGCAACAGTGCCAAAATGTTCAGTCAATTTAATGTCCTAAATTGCTACATAAATTATCAATCCAGGTATCATAAACTGATGAAGTGTAGTGCACTATATGTGCTAGATGACCCTCTTACCTCACCGTTTTTGAGTTTTATGTTTGTTTTGAGGTTTTGTTCTTTTGATTCCTAATATTCCGCAATGTAATCTACAAAATCTTAATCTACTGCTGCTAAGAATCTAGAGAAATGCAATGAGAGCTAAAAGTGCTTTTAAGCCAGATTTGGAAGTAAAGTTTAACCAATAAAATGAAAATAGAGCTTATCTTTTTGCTTTTATGATTGTTTCCAAAACATGAACTTAGAAAGACTTAAAACAGATAACTATTCAATTACAAAACCCAAAGCTTAAATGAGAAAATAAGATTGCAACTATCTATGATAAATCAAAAGTGAAATACTAAAAGTAAGATTATTTCTACTATCTAATCTACTGCAGAATCAAAACTTTAATGAACAACTGAAGATGGAATTTGCAGCTAAACTAAGTGAAAAAAAAAACCATAACTGAAAATGAAGTTACAATTATGAAAGCGAAGCTAAATGAAGTATTTTTGTCACTCTGCTACACAATTTAGGGAGAACTACCACCTTGTGATAGCATTCTTGAGAGATTTCATTCTTCATCATTCTAAAAAGTAGACATGAGTTAAACTAAGTGAAAAAACATAATTGAGAATGAAGTTGCAACTATTCTATTATGAAAGCAAAGCTAAATGAAGTATTTCTGTCACTCTGCGACACAATTTAGAGAGCACTACCTCCTTGTGATAGCATTCTTGAGAGATTTCATTCTTCATTATTCTAAGAAAGGTAAAAATAAAAAAAACAAGAAAGAGACTCATTCAAAAATGAAACATTTCACCACTTAGTTTTAGGATTAACCAACAACTGAAAGGCTTTTGAAAATATTCATTTATAACATGAGTTATTTAAACTAATAAGGAAATGGCATTGAACAACTTAATTCTAAATCTAAAAACTAATGAACAACAAATTAAATGAACTAATTTATGCTACTGACATCAACTTAAAACTACTGATAAGAAACTAGAGAGCAGCAAATAACCAAAGAACTGTTTTGCGCTGAAATAGAAACACACTAAGTTAGTGAAAATATGACACAAGCTGCATTACAAACAGAGTTAGAAAATGATTATAAACATAATGAAAAAAACACAGTGAATGTACAACTGAACTACTAAATACAAAACAAAAATAAAATGTACCCTTGACCATGCAGGGGCCCTTTGCAAGGTCTCCGATTATGAACACGAAATCAACACTTCACAAATGCTTCAGGTATCCATTGAAAACAGTCTTTATATTAAAACAGAGAGCTGAGTTTTTCACACTACAAAGCGGAAATTTGCACTATTACATAAGAAAAAACTTGAACTTGTTCTGTGTTCTACACACTGGTATTTATAGAAAAATATACAACTGTTTTGAAGAGAGAAATCAGCTACAACAAAACACGTAGATAGGTAATGTATGCGGAATTCTTGTCTTCGGTTGCCTTGAAACATAAATATTCTAATAGTGGCTGTTGGATTCTGTTTATGCAGGTGGCAGATGAAGTCCTTGGATTTAGGAGAATATCTCGGATCCATCATTGAGAATCATGTGAAAAATAGAGTCCTACTTGCCATGGGTTTCTATAGTTGACTTCTCTTTGACCGGAGTCCTCCTCATCGATCTAGGCCAAATGGATAGGATACAATCTATGCTCTGACGTTTTCCAAGCTACCCATGTGGTCCTTTTCCTCTCTTGACACCTGTAACCTACAAAAGCGTGGAGATGGTTGCGGAACAGTGTTATGAACCAGCTCAAGAAAAATATAGAAAAGATAGATCCACGCCTTAGAATTCAGCCTCTTCGAGGGGGCAACCTCCTTTACATTACATAAATGAACAATTCTTGGATGATTCAAATGACAAAACCTCCTTTCTATATATAGGAGTCTAAGGAGTCACAATATAACCCAGCCGACCTAACAATAATAATATAAAGCCACAAAAATAACAATAGAGGGATTCTATGGGGCACAGTAATAACAATATGGGGACAATAGGGGCACAACAATATTAATAAGGGATACAACTACAATAGTAATGGGGTAATCACTAGTATTATAGGGACCCAACATGCCCCTCTCCTTCAAAAAAGTGTTGTCCTCAATGCTTGAGTAGTTTTGGATGCTTCTGTATAAAATTCTCATCCTCCCATGTGGAATCTTCAGTGGATAAGTTCTTCCACTTGATAAGATACTCCGAAATTGATCGATTTCGTAGCTGTCGAGTTCTTGTTTCTGTGACTGCTTCTGGTTCCAATATAATTTTTCCTTCCTCGTCAAGTTCTGGCAATATTGTTTGAACTGGGAGCTTGTCGCCTATAACCTTCTTTAAACATGAAACATGGAAAACTGGGTGCAATCGAGAAGCTGCAGGAAGCTCCAATTTGTATGCCATAGTACCAATCTTTTGCAAAACCTTGTACGGACCATAATACTTTGGTGATAATTTATTATCCTTCTTAGCTTGCTTGAGGGACATTTTCTTATATGGTTGTAGCCGTAGGAATACTCAATCACCTACATCAAAACTTCTTTCACTGCGATGTTGATCTGCCTGTTGATTCATTCTATTCTGTGCCAACACGAGGTTATCCTTTAAGAGTTGGAGCACTTGTTGTTGATGTTCGATGTGATGTTCCACTGCTTGAACCTTAGAATTTTCTCTTAAATATGATGTGATGGATGGTGGCTGATATCCATAAAGTGCCATAAATGGGGTCATTTTTGTTGCTGTATGGAAGGAAGTGTTATACCACCATTCAGCCAGAGGCAACCATTTGACCCATTGTGTCTGTTTATCAGATACAAAGCAACGAAGATATCCTTCCAAACATTTGTTTACTATCTCAGTTTGCCCATCAGATTGAGAATGATAAGATGAGCTATGAGCTAACTGAGTACCAAGACAAGAAAATAATTCTGTCCAAAAATTTCCAGTGAAAATGGGATCTCTGTCACTTACAATAATCTTTGGGTTTCCATGTAGCTTTTGAATTGTTTCCATAAATGCAGAAGAAACTGTACTGACTTTAAATGGATGTGATAATGCACAAAAGTGTGCATACTTGGTAAGTTTGTCAACTACCACCATGATGACACTCTTTCCCTCAGACTTGGGTAAACCTGTGATAAAATCCATTGAAACCTCCTCCCAACGTTGGCTTGGAATGGATAAAGGTTGTAATAGACCCAGTGTCTTAATTGTTTCAACTTTATTTTGTTGGCAAACCAAACATTCCGCCACAAACTTTTGAATATTTGATTTAAGGCCATCCCAAAAAAATTCCTTCTTAACCCTGTGGTAAGTTTTTAAAAATCCTGAGTGCCCTCCTAAGGGAGAAGTGTGCAATTCCATAAGAATCTTTTGTTTTAGCTGGGAATTCTTACAGAGGTATAAGCGATCTTTGTACCATAACGAATCATTTTGCCAGCTAAATGTATTAGACATACTGGAATATTGTTGTAACTTTCGAATAAGTGCCCACACTTCTTCATCATTCTTCCATTCCTCTCTTGCTTCATTTATCCAATCTGGTTGGATAATAGAAATGGCGCACAACAATGCTTCCACATCCTCATCCTTTCTTGAGAGTGCATCTGCCACCACATTTTGCTTCCCTTTTTTGTAGATGATTTCAAAGTCATAACCCAACATCTTTGTGACCCACTTTTGTTGCTCTTCAGAGGATAATCTTTGTTCTAAAAAGTATTTAAGGCTATCATGATCCGTTTTTACCTTGAAGTGTTTTCCCATTAGGTAGGGTTGCCATTTCTTAAGTGCATGGAGTATTGCCAACATTTCCTTCTCATAAATAGCTTTGTATAAAATCTTTCCCTTGATTGGACAACTTTCAAAAGAAATGGGTCTTTCATCTTGCATTAAAACATCACCAATTCCATTTCCTAAAGCATCACATTCCACAATAAAGGTTTTTGTGAAGTCCGGTGTAGCTAAGACCGGTGCTTGGCACATTGCCTCTTTAAGATGTTTGAAGGCCTTTGTTGCTGCTGGAGTCCATGAAAATGCATCTTTCTTCAATAATGTTGTTAGAGGTGCTGCTATTCTCCCATAATTCTCAACAAACTTGCGATAATACCCTGTCAACACGAGAAATCCTCGCAGATGCTTTATGGATGTGGGGATTTTCCATTCCTTAAAGGCTTTAATTTTGCTAGGGTCTACCTTAAGTCCTTCATGAGATACAATATGACCCAGAAATTCCACCTCTTGTACTCCAAAGAAGCATTTGGATCTTTTTGCATATAATTGTTTCTCTTCCAATAGTTGTAGCACCCTGTCCACATGTTCAACATGATCCTTCCAAGACTTGCTGTAGATTAGTATATCATTAAAAAATACTAACACAAATTTTCTAAGGAATGGTTTGAAATTGGAATTCATCAAACCTTGAAATGTTGAAGGTGAATTGGTAAGGCCAAAAGGCATGACCAAAAATTCATAATGACCCTCATGAGTTCTAAATGATGTTTTTGGAATGTCTTCAGTCTTCATTCTGATTTGATGATATCCTGAATGAAGATCCAACTTGGTGAAGTAAATTGATCCATGCAATTCATCCAATAATTCATCAATGACAGGAATGGGAAACTTATCTTTAATAGTGAGATTGTTGAGCTCCCTATAATTCGGACACATGCGCCATGATCCATCCTTCTTGTGCACCAATACTATTGGAGCAGAGAAAGAACTTTAACTCAGTTGAATTATACCAGCCTCTAGCATTTCTGCAACCATACGTTCAATTTCACTCTTTTGGGCATAGGAATATCTGTACGGCCTGATGTTTGGAGGAACACTTCTTGGAATCAGATGAATAGCATGATCATGATCACGAATAGGTGGGAGACCTTTGGGAGTCTCAAATACCTTGGAATGATTGTCCAAGGCTTTTTGGAGATCTAGAGAAATAGATGATTCCAATGTGGAAACATCTAGTGAACATAATTGTGCAATTACACCTCTTTGTTCCTTTTTTAGAAGCTTTTTCATACCGTTAGAGCTGATTATCTTTCCTTGTTTCCCTGCAATACCCCTTAATTCAACTTCCTTTCCTTCCATAGAAAATTTCATGAAAAGTTCTTGAAAATTAAAAGCTATTGTACCCAAGGATTGTAGCCATTGGACTTCACCTCCCATTGGAATGGAAAGCATTGGGCTAGTCAATACATATTCTCCCATGGATAGCTTGATATTATGGCACTTTCATGAGCAATTTATTGTTCCTCCATTTGCAACCATCACTTGACACTCTGGTGTTGGATATAAGAAGCAATTCAATTCTTTTGCTACCTTACAATGAATAAAATTGTGGGTACTTCCTGAATCAATCAACACTATTAACTTTTTCTTCTTGATTTGTCCTTCTATCTTGATGGTTTGAGGAGTGGTAATTCCCGCCAACGCATTACAAGATATGGTTGGATTCATTTCTTCTTTATCTAGGCTTTGTTCTTGGAGTATATCCTCTTCTTTTGACCTTTCTTGCTCCTTTTCTTCTTCCTCTTCACAATCTATGTAGAATAATTTCTTCTCAGCACACTTATGACCTTTAGTGTATTTGCTATCACAACTGTAACAAAGCCATTTTGCTCTTTTTTCTTCCAATTGTTGTGGTGTCAACTTTATAGGTTGTGGAAGACTAGGGGCAACAACACTTCCATATTTATAATTGTGAGTGGCATGCTTCCTTGTTGCCATAATTTTGCTTTCCATTTTTCTTGCTAACCTGAATGCCTTCTCTAATGAATCAGGTTCCCAAAGGCAAACATCATGTTGGATATTATCCTTTAAAGTCCCTATGAACACATCAATCCTATGCTCCTTTGGAATATTTTTTACCCTTATGTTCAATTTTTGGAGCTCCTCAATGTGCTCCATTATTGAACTCTTTTGTTTGAGACTTATCAATTGGCTAAAAAAAGTGTTGCGTTTTGTATCCTCATAATGTGCTGTCAATTCTTCCGTAAAAATTGCCCAAGTGATAATTTGTTTACGAGAGCAAAGCCATTGATACCATACAAACTGATTTGGTTCCAAATATAAAGTTGCAATACGTACCTTTTGTGTGTTTTGCACATTATTGAGATCGAAAAATTGCTCCGTCTATAATATCCATGTTGCGGGATCCTTGCCATCAAACTTCCTCATATCAATTTTTGGAATATGGTGTGTCTTCGATCCCACATTAGAGTCTATGAAATCATGATTAACATTTCTTTTGTTAGCATCATGAGTTTCCTTTACTACCTTTTCACCATTAGTAAGTATTTCTTGTAGAAAATTTGTCAAATCTATTTTCAAATCTTCCATGTCTCTCTTCAAATTTGTCTTCAAATCATCAATCTTAGCTTCTGTTAGCTTTTGTGAGAGTGAAATTTGTTGCACTTGGTCTTGTAATTTTGATATATCATGTAGCATTTGTTCCTCTTCTTCATGAGTCATTCTAGGGCTTTCAAGTTGCTTACTAGGTGTTTTCATTTTCTTTCCTTGGGGCATCAGTTACCGATAACAATGCTCTACTATGCCCTTTGAATTCCTTCAAAATAATTTTTCAAACCAAGCTTAAGCAAAAATTTAAAAAAATCTACACACCTTTTTTCACTTTGTAGGAGCTCGATATTGCCTTTGATGTCCCTCTGTAATTTCAGATCATCCAGTTCTGAAATTGCAACTTGCAGTAGCCCTCTATCTCCTCTTTCCAATGCCACCAGTCTGATCCCAATTGGATTCTCTAAGGAAGAGTTATGTCAAATCTCCCACAGTGACTTGATTATAGACTAGTTCAGTAGAGAGAACTTGTACGACGTGCCACGTGTACTTGTTTTGACCTTTGGCTCTAAAAACGATATACAAGAAACTTCAGTTCGTCCTCTTTCTATACCTTCTTACGAAATTTAAATCCGATGCTCAAAGAGAAAGTTATGATGATTTTCCTCAGGTCACCTGTTTGGAATGTAATTCAGGAGTCTGCAAAAAGACCAACTTCCTCAGATCATATCTCCGCAAATATAGCGCAAAAAGATATGAAATTCAGACCTGAGATTTAGCGCGATGTCTTCTCAAATGGGTTTTTTTTTTAGCTTCTTAAACATCGTAGAAAAAAAGTTATAGTGAAAATTCCACGATGACCTGTTTGGAGCAGCGAAACCCTAGAATCCAAAGCTCTGATACCAAATGTTATGAACCAGCTCAAGAAAAAGATAGAAAAGATAGATCCACGCCTTAGAATTTAGCCTCTTCGAGGGGGCAACCTCCTTTACATTACATAAATGAACAATTCTTGGATGATTCAAATGACAAAACCTCCTTCTATATATAGGAGTCTAAGGAGTGACAATATAACCCAACCGACCTAACAATAATAATATAAAGCCACAAAAATAACAATAGAGGGATTCTATGGGGCACAGTAATAACAATATGGGGACAATAGGGGCACAACAATATTAATAAGGGATACAACTACAATAGTAATGGGGTAATCACTAGTATTATAGGGACCCAACAAACAACCAATTAGCTATGGAATGTGGCTGTGTTCCGTAGCTGAAAGACAAAACCTATTCAAATAACAAACATAACACAACTTGTAAATCACTGAAATATACTCCTTGAGGCAATGTGTAATGGATTTTGATGAGTAAGGATGCATTTTTCATGGAAAAGCAAAGGAAGAAGCATGAGAAAGTTGCTTAAGAGAGAGACAGTTTTGGAACTCAACACAAAGTTATCATATGTTGCCATATTGTCACATTTGAGTCACATTTTTTTCAAGGGAAGTAAACATATGTCGGCCTTTCTACAGTGTCTCTTGACTTATTTTCAGTTCGTCATCCCTGGTGGTCAGAGTCATGTTCACTATCACATCAGCTATTTTGTCCTTTGCTCATGCTGGTTTGAGAAGGTCTCCATTGACTTCTTGTTGGCGGGTATTGCTCTTATTGACTACTAAAAATTGCTCTAAAAGTAGACCTAGAACCGCACCCTGGCCCTATTTCATTATTGATAGGTCACCTTGTGCTCAACATCGATCAATATCATGGGTCTTTGATCGAATGGTTTCCCTTGTGTTTGACTTCATCTTTCATTATCACACATTTGGATTCGTGTAGTACCTTGGTTTCCATTTGACCCTATTGGTGGATTCCTCACCTCTGTGTCATCTTTCATTATTGGTTGTTTCATAGGGTTTCTATTATGCAATAGCTACATCTTGTGTACGCCGGAAACGTGCTTCATTTTGGTTACTACATGTTTCCACATTATTGGCTTGCGGTTACACTCACACTGGATTGATGAAGGATGCCTTAATTCCTTCCTTCTAGCAGATATTTTCCCATTGACTTCAACTCATTGCTCTGGAAACAAGGTATAGAGTCCATTTGGCAGTACCTTATGGTTTGTAGTCATCAGTGGTAGACTCCTTTGCTATCGACAGTGGGAAAACATCATTGTCTCCTAATTGATAGATTCTTCCAAGTGTTCGACTTCAGCTCATTTATTCACATTTGCTAGATTGTACTGGGTACCTTGGCTCTCATCATCATTATAGGTGGGTAGTCTCACATTTGTTAACGTATACATCAATGACTGGTAATCAAACGATTTCTCACATGGTCAACTTTAGATCATTTATTCCCATTGTGTAGAAATGTACCACGACAATTGGTGAAGACCTCGGGTTTGCATCAACATTTGTTGGTTCACTTGCCAGTCCCTCCTGTTTCTGCTAGTGACACCATCTACCTTATATGTTGTAGTTCATTACAGCGACATCCTATATGTTGGCACCTGAGTTGTGTGAAATACCATTTGTTCCACTATTTGACTTGTTATTTTTTGGATCAACTTTATGACTTCAGTGATCAGCTTTCTACTTCAGATCATTGATTAGTTCTTTATATGTGATATTGTGACATGTACTTCTATGGATATGATTGAATGATCCACTATGTATTTTTAATCCTTTTATACTTGTATACATATTGGATCCACTTTTGTATTTTATATGCGGACATGCTTTATTATCTCTGAGCATGGGTATGCTCGCCTCAGACAACAACTTTCTTTCTGATCTCTTCCACTGGCTTGGCAGACTAAAATCTGGTGAACTCCTCTCAGGTCTTGGCATGATTCTTTCTATACACTTAATACATTTCAGCCATCATGTACCCCTTCTGACCTCATATATTAGGGGGCATCTGTTATAGCACCATTTACCACCATTGGTAGATTTGATGCTTTGTGTTATGGCCTAGGGCAACCCTTCTTTTCTAGACTTGGTCCAAATTCTAAAAAAAAATGTTTTAAATCCCATACACTATTTTTCCCTATATAAAAAGCATGTACACGCGGGTTAGTCTATACCCAACTCGCGTATACGTATTAAAAAATTAAAAAATATATAATCTCCTTAAATTTGGGTGGAGTTTATGGGTTTTACCTATTACTCACCTATTATAGCCCATGGCCCAACTATTTCCTGACTGAAAAAAAAAAAAAATTGGAGAAGTATAAATAAACCTCCATGGGAAGGCCTAAGGAAGGAGAAATGATTAGATATTGATACTATAGTTGATTACATCCCTGATCAAGTTTGAAGAACTCCATGTGACTTCTGCAATCCCAAGTCATAAGAAACCTATGTTTCCTTCTTGAGATGTCCCTCATCCCCTTATGACATGCATGTGTATACCTATGGAGGAGGATTGTTGAGGCCTAGGTAGGACAGATCTGAAGGACGGTTTCGCTTGGAGCTGACGGATGACTCAGGTTGTAGTTCTTCTGTATTTTCTTTAGCTTACATCAATACAGAGGTGCTGTCTTGTTCTTGATGTTTATGGTCTTTATGCATTAATATATGTTATGTTTTTCTTATAAAATCTTATGTTAATGTTTATTTGCTTGCATGTTTATATGACCTAACACCTATATCATGAACATGCTTTCTATTATTGTTGTTGTTTATGCTTTGCTTGAATGAGTTGCATGTTCTAAGGAATTGGAAGAAGCAGAGGGTTTGGACCCTATAGGAATGACCTCAAACGTAGGACCTTCGAGTAATACCTCTTCTTCCTAGTTCAATAGTTTAAGTATTAGGACTCCCTGTTTGCATGTCTCTTTATGTTTTATGCCCTCTGCTCTATTGGGGTTCTGAACCCAAGACCGTAGGGTGATTCTACCCATAACAGTTACACTTTCTTCAACACTCCCTCTTAACTAGGGACATATTCATAATTACTTGTTCATTCTCAATTTGAAGAATTTATCATACGAAGAATCGGATTGGTAATCCATCTGTATAACATCATATCAACCAACATTGTCACAGTGCAAAGCATTGAATAACAACTCCATCTCTCCACGAGACCATGAGCTACAATGTTGTCAAGACCAATGATTATAGACACCTACATCATTGTATCTCAAGGTACATACCCACTCGGGTGTTCACTGAGTATGACCTTCTAGGACTATTCTTATCTTGGGTTCCCAAGTCCAACCCTCAAAAAATATCGGTCCTCTTGCCTACTCTTATCTTTGATGCCCCACACATTCTCAAAGATCATCAGATGCCAGATGATTACCCAATCCTCCATTCTTTCTTCCCAAATGAAGACAAGAATGTTATGTCTATCTCTCTCTCTCAACTAGGGAAGATACATCCATCATGTGTCTACATTTCTCTTCATGGCCTTCACTAAGACTTATGGTTGTTAGTCTTGCTCTAGTGCATGACGCATGAAATAGAAAAACACAACTGTCACTCCTTTTTAATAAGGGGTGACCCAATCCAAGCTCCCTCTTGATCAAGGACTTGTCAGAGCACCCTATTAACAAGAGACTCTCCTTTTTCATCAACATCTTCTTCTTCGTGGGTCCTTCAATTTCTTGATCAACTTATTCACTTGATGTCATGAAATTCAATTGAGCTTATTCCTTGTAGGGCATCAACCATCTATCACTTTCATTCTTGGTTTGTCATGTCATTCTTCATGGAAAGTGGCCTTCTTGATACATATATGGAACGTTCTTCATATGAATACTTTTTTCTCATCATGCTTCTTCCATCCACCACATGAATGCTAGTTGTACTTGTACTTACAACTCTTGTCCGAGTAGCCCTGCATGAACTCGTGCATATATTATTCAAGAAATCAAAACATAATATTAAATCAAATCATACCCTACGATATGGCTCTTCATCATGGAATATTCCTATAGGTATCAACATCTTGCATACATGTTGACACATCTCCCAAAGATATCCATTGTTAAGGGTCTTCATCATCAGAGGCTTCATATTTTTTCGGGAGATTTCCTAGTTAAGTCTTCTTGGTATTTTGGATGTTGATCACCTTCATTAGGGTTGCATATCGATCTCTTCCTTCCTCACATATTCCATTCCTAGGATCTTTCAATCAGAGTTTGTTAATTGTAGTCAGCGACCTCATACTTCATATCAGGACATATTATGTTGATTTCATCTAGTGTGACTTATGCCTTTCTGCATCCTTTTATAGGAGGAGATTATTTTTCTCTTGATCATGCTTCTCAAGATAGAAGGAATGATCCTTGTTACCTATAACCATACGAAATGGAATTATAATATTAAACACACGTATACATACCTCATTTTATATTTAGGTCATCTAGGCTTATTCCAGCAACTTCCTTGATTGAAAAGATCGTGATCTATATCATGTCATCACACCATCATCCCATGAATTCCATAAGTTGGAGCTCCTGATGTAACCCTTCCTTCCTCTCTAGATTAGTGAACCCTCCAATGAGGATTCCTTCAGAGAATCTTGAGGATCTTTTATATCCCCATCTAGCAAATGTTTCCTTTTTGACATGATGTATGATGAGCATTGTCCTGGATGACTTCTTCCTTTCCTGCAATTCCAATGAGGTTCCCATGAGTTATATCCTTCATTTTTGACTGCCATGGATTTTGTCCTTCATGATTCCAATGGTGATGTCACGAGATTTTGTTTCTAATGCTTCCATGATGCATCTTATTATCATGGTCATATCTGTAACCCAAGATTTAGGAGCTTATGATAGGACTCTTTTGTGAGGGATACCATCTCGATCATAGTATGGATCTATTACTCCCACTTTCCTTGGCCCTTTTCTTCAGATTCCTCCATCTTTCCGGTGATATGATATTCTTTCTATAATCTTTCTAGAGCATCAAATCTTAGCTATACTATTTTGTCTTGTTTGAGGACCAAACTTCCCTTTCCTTTCTACACATGTTTGAGTCCTTTAACCTTCAATACTTTTGCCATCAACTTGTCTTTCTCTATCTAGCATAGAGACCACAAATTGTTGAATGAGGTAACCTTCTTGTTCATGGAAATTTGTTACCTTGCCTATTAGTTAGAACAATGATGATTATCTTCATCTCCCAATTGGGATCTTATTAAGATATTCCTTTATTTTTTGATACCTTCAATAAGGTCTAAGTGATATGACCTTCTTCACTGCATTTCAGAGAATATATCTTCTAGAATATCATATCTCTCTTTTATGTCACCTCTCCTGATACATAGGGATGAGAGGACCTAGGATGAATTTCATATGACTTCTCTTCCAGGGACTATATCTATCCTCCTTTCTTATGCAAGGAATCTTGATTACCCAATTGATTTATAGATCTCCTTGCAAACACGAAGTCATTTAACCAAACTTGATTATAGAATGAAATGATACTTACTTGACAAGTGAAGATGAACTCTTCCACTTAATCACTTTGACGATGGTTGAAGAATATGTATTAGGGCTTCTTATTGGATGATCTTCTTCTAGGGAAAGGAGGTGATCCCTTCTTGTTTTTATAACCTTGAAGGTGATAATGCCTTCTTTCGTTCAATATGCTTTTCCTTATTTTGCAGTGCAGATAATATTTCTTCTAGGGTTTCAACCTATTCCAAGATGATGTGATCTTCATTTTTTGAGGTCCTTTTAGCTACCTTACTTTATAGTAAACTTGATGAGGGTCTTGATGGCGTTTTTATGGTCACTATGGAGACAAAAGCTCTTTCTGTTGTAGATTGTTGTTATGGACTGATTTTTGTAGATCTTGATCCCTTTATTTGATATACTTCTTGAAGCTTGATCCTTGAATGTCTCTTTGGTTCCCTTCCTTTTACTTCAACACCTTATCTTTAATACCATGTTGAAGAATCTAGGGAAATTAGAGTTAAATAGATTCTTCAGTCATGATAACTATTTGTGAGGTGTTTTTAACTTTTTCATCTTAGCACAATCTTCACTTGTTATTATTAGAGTGTGTCTTCTTAGTTCATCAAATAGCTACCAAATCAAAAGAGACAAGAACAAAAGATATTGGATTTTTGCCAGGGCCAAAACATATCACTCTTTGAGAGGAAAACTCGCACAAAATTATTCTTATAGAGATTCCAATCGACGAATACCAAGACCATGACTCTTGACCTATTAAGACACTCCAAGACCAAGAGACCAATCCTCTCCTTTGTCACCGTTGTGATCATCATCATTACTGCTATTATACAAAGGTCAAATTTATTGCATCATTGAGGTCATGAATAGCTGCACCATTACCATAATCATCACTGTACATTCACTGAGATCATATTTCTTGAGATTTGGTACACCTTCACTGATATTCTTACTGCACCTTACTAATATTATCTCTATGCCTTCATTGAGATCACCATCATAAAAACAAGATCTATATTGAGATATGTATATATCCATGAGAGCTGAACCGAGAACGTTTTCATGATCAAGACTTCGTAACTATGTCTTCATCATATTCATGACAGAGAATGAGATCATGAATACATAAAGATTATATGTCAAGTCAATGCGTGTCACTGTGGGATCATACCAAAGCGTGTCATTGCGAGATTGAGTGTGCTACTATAGGATCATCGAAATCCCCTTCATCACAATTAAGCCGGGACTATAAATATGTCGAGACAGTGATCACAACTAAGATGCCGAGACAGTGATCATGAAGTGGTTGAGACACAGAGATACTTGATAAAGTAATTACCTACCTTAGTTACAAAGACATCTGAGATCTATACTCCTGTAATGTGAATCTCAGAACTCATCTGAAGATTGCAAAGGATCTGAGCTCTTTTTTTTATGGGTATTTATAGTGGTTCGATCCACATATTAACCCGACATGACATTGAATTGTTGTGTCTACTTATTTGAGCTGACATGATTGATTTTAATTTGATTTCCAGGTCAACGTGACAAAGAGGATTGTGCTTGTCATTTTGGAGGGCTTCTTCCAAGTATAACATGAATTTATAAACATTACAATGACTCTCATCCATTATAATAAATCCTAAAGACATCAAGAAGAAGTATTTAACCTATGAATAACATTTCTTTCTCATGAAACCCATGATGCAAGGAATAAATAAATATATTTGTTTTACAAGAATCATAATTACAAGTCATAATGAAGACCGAACCTAGTTACACTTTCTTCAACTATCTCTAGTGATGTGATTGTTGACTAACACCTGCGGGTTTTGGTCTAATGGCAATTGTGATTCCCAAAAAGTGGTATCAGAGCATAGTTCATGTGTTTGATACAAACTCGGCTCGCGTCGGGGGGGGGAGAATGTTGGACTTTGGATAAACCAATGCTCCCTGTGTGTTTCATGACATTGACTAACCACCTCTCATTGATCCTTATCTCCAGCGATGTGATTGTTGACTAACACCTGCGGGTTTTGGTATAATGAAAATCATGATTCCAAAAATTGGTAATATTAAAAGGAAGAATATATAATTAATTGAGAGGATATCTTATGGATTAATAGAGAGTAGAGATAATCGGTTTTCAAAATTTGGAGAGTGATGGAAAACTGCGCTAAGAATGAGGAACATTGACAAGGAAAAATCTACCAAGATACTTAACTACCATGATTAAAAAAATAATCGGCTTAATGAGAGGGTAGATGCATTCATGACACAACCCATAACCCAGTGAGGGCCAATACCAATCCCGCAATCAATAAATACAAGCAACCAAGAATACGAAGAAACAACTAAAATAGTATTTTCAGGCAACAGGTATCACACTAAAGTACCAGACCAAAATAATCAAAGAATTAAATGGGAATTACCAAAGTATGATGGTAAGGACCACTAAGGAGCAGTTGTCTAGTCAACAAGATGGAAGGAATTTTTGAATCAAACCCGTTGTTGGGTGAAAGAGAAAACATAATCACAGTTTCCAACAACTTAGAAGGGGAAGCTTATGATTGGTTCTTGTGGTGAATAGGGAAGTATGACATTCATTATTTTCATTGGAAAAGTTTCACGAGATCTTTCTTAAAATGGTTTTGTGATGAAAAAGATGATGATTTGTACAACAAATTTTTACATCTCAAATAGAAGGGAAACATAAACGACTATACACATGAATGGGAAGTTTTGGAAACTAGACAAAATGGACTTATAGATGAACAATTTCTAAAAATGTACATTTTTGGATTTGAATATTATATCCATATTGAAATAAAGCTATGGAAGCATAAAACAATTGAGAATTCCTGGCATGCAGCAAAATTGGTCAAACAAAAGAACAAGTTTAACAAGCCATCTTTTACAACTCCAAAAAAATCAAATAGTTACTCAAATGAATGGTCAAAAGGTACCCCTCGTACAAGTCTAATGAATATATACCTCCTCCCTTAATATAATAATATAACCAAAAACATGGCACAGGAAAAAAAATGGGTCAACAAATGTAGGTATTTTAGAGACAATTGGACACCTAAGCATAGATGAAATAAGAAAAAATCATATACATGTGAAGCAGATGAAAAGTTTGAAACTTCCAATAGTGACTCAGATGAAGAATATAAAGAAGAAATTAATATTACAAATAGAGAATATTGGGATGTCCAAGATATTTCTTGCCACAATAACAGGAATAACGCAATCCCAAACTCTGAAACTGAGAGGGCACATAAAAAAGGAAAATGTCACCATATTCAAATATGTAGGAAGTACCCATAACTTCATAGATATACAAGTCATAAAAAGACTAAATATATTCATATTCCTAGTCATAGACATAAGAGTAATGATAGCATATGGGAAACACATTCATGGAGTCAGCAAATGTCATATGGTCAAGCTACAATTAGAAGATTACAAATTAGAATCCAGGTTCTAGATTATGACCTAGGAGGAGTAGACATCGTATTAGGAATCTAATGGTTGAAAAATCTTGGAACTTACTCTGCGAATCACTAGAAACATTTTATCAAGTTCAAAATGAAAGGAAAAAATATAAATTGTTTAGATTCCAACCACCACCAGCTCAAATTATATCTAAAAAATAGCAAAACTAATTATAAATGGGGCACCAATCTACATTGCACACTAGAATAAAATAGAAATAATAACACCAAAAAAAATGTATTCTCAACACCAAAAGATTCAAGCACTAGTTTGTAAATATGACAAGGCATTCCAAGACTTATGTATGAATATGCCTCCAGAAGTAAGGATTCAAAATATAATCGAGGTTAAACCAAATGAAACACTGGTGAATATCACACCATATTGATATCCTCATCACCATAAAATAGAAATAGAGAGATTAATTCAATACCTATTAAGGTGTGGAGATATCACAATGAGAAGAAGCCCATATGCATCCCTAGTAGTGTTGGTTTAGAAAAAGATGGATCCTTCATACTATGCATAGATTATCAGGCCTAAACAATATTACTATAAAAACATGTTTCATATCCCATTTATAGATGAAATGCTAGACATTCTCCATGGAGGAAAATATTTTTGAAAATTAGACTTAAGGTTAGGGTATTATCAAATCTAAGTAATACTAGAATATGTGCCAACACTGCCTTAAAAATGCATGAAGGTCATTATGAATTCAAGGTGATGACATTTGGCTTAACCAACACCCTTGCCACATTTCAGGAAACCATGAATGAACCCTTTAAACCCTACTTAAGAAAGTTTGTTCTAGTCTTTTTTGATGATATCCTTATCTATAGAAAGACATGTAAGGAACATCTTAAGAATTTGGAGCAAGTATTTTTCCACCTAGAATAGAATCGGTTCTATGCTAAAAACTCAAAATGTACTTTTGTTAAGGAAGAAGTCGAATATCTCAACCACATCATATCCAAGGAAGGAGTTAAGGTGGATTCCTATTAAAATCAAAGAAATTGTGGAATGGCCAAAACCAAATAATGTATCAAAACTAAGAGAATTCCTAGGTTTCATAGGGTATTCTAGAAGGTTCAAAAAAAAAATATGCTCAATTAATAGTCCCACTATGAAATTTGCTGAAGAAAACTTCCTTCCAATGGGGTTAACAAGCAAATGAGTGTTTTGAGAAACCCAATAGATTTATGTCTTCTACACATGTGTTAGCAACACTAGTTTTCGCAAAACCCTTTGTGGTAGAATGTAATGCTTCAGGAGTCATGATAGGTGCAATATCAATGCAAAACAACAACCTGATAGCTTTTGAAAGTTGAAAACTCAACAAAAGAGAAATCTTAAAGTTTATATATGATAAAGAGATGCTCACGATTATCCATTGTTGCCCAAATGGTGACAACACATCTTAGGAAGTAAATTCTCAATACATACATGTCACAATATTCTTCAATTCTTATTACAACAAAAGATGTTATCCATCAAACAACAAAAATGGATGGAAAAAATTTCAACCTTTGATATAGAAATATTACACAAAAAGGGGAAGGACAATGTATTTGTGGATGCACTATCATGAAAAGATGAGGAAACAACAACTTGTGTGACAATAGTGGTGATTCTTGATTGGTTATATGAAATTTGAGTTGAATATGCCAAAGATCTTGAATCTTATTCCATAATCAATAATTTGGACCAAAATCCAAAATTCAAATGGAAAAATGACATCTTATGGTACAAAGATAGAATCTACTTAAGTCATTCTTCTAGATTTAAATGGACAATGTTAAAGGAATTACATAGTTCTCCAACAACATGACACATTGGATTTTTTAAAATATACTATAATGCATGACAATCATTTTATTGGAAGGGGATGAGCAGAGATATTCAAAAATTTGTCACTGAATGTGACACATGTCAAAGGCATATAAATTAGAATACTTTGACACCATGGTTACTTCATCCCTTACACATCCCTAACCATAAATGAGAAAAAATTTCAATGGCCTTCATCAAAGGATTACCCATGTCCAATGGAAAATATAATATTTTTGTTGTGGTTGATAGAATAACGAAATATGACCATTTTATGGTAATAAAAAGTACAAATTCAATAAAACAAATTGCTTATTTATTTTGTAAAAACACCTATAAATTGCCTTTTTTTTGAAGGTTATTGTCAATGATAGGGATCTAAAATTTAAATGGAATGAAATTTGCAAAAAAACTGGAACATCCCTTAATATGAGTTCAACTTACCATCCACAAATAGGTGGACAAATATAAATTGTAAATATTTTTTTGGAAACTTATCTATGTTGTTTTGTGAAAGATAAGTAGACCAAGTTGTCCAATGGTTACATTTAGTCAAATGGTGGTATAATTCTGCCTACCACATATCCACCAAAATGACTCCCTTCCAAGCCCTATATGGGTATGAACCACCAAAGTGTAAGGAATTTTCACTCACTAACATTAAGGTCTAAGTATTCAAGAATGAAATTGGTGAAGATAAAAATATTATAAAAATATTAAAAGAACATTTAGCAACAAATCAAAATAGAATGAAACAAGAAGTAGACTAACATATATTAGAGAGAAAGTTCAAATAAGGTAATTAGGTATTTGTAAGATTCCAACCTTATAAAAATTTATCCCTTAAACATCAAGGGGAAAACAAATTAGCTCCAAATTCTATGGGACTTTTCAAATCAACGAAAAAATTAGTGAAGTAGCATATGAATTGAAATTACCAAATAATTTTTGCATCCATAATGTCTTCCTTGTTTCATGCCTCAAGAAGATGTTGGGACAATTTCAACATGTCTAGATATAAATTCCAAAATTTGACGATGAAGGAAAAATTATTCTAGAACTAGAAGGTATTCTGACCACCAGGGAAAAAGTGTTATGTTCGAGAACCATCAAAGAATACTTTATAAAATGGAAAAACATTTTGGGTGAAGAATCATCATGGGCTACATAATTGTTTTGCTAAAAATACCCCTAATTACCCTTGGTTTGAGGAAAAAATATTTTTTTAAAAGGGGGTGGCAATGGAACAAACATGACTAGTTAGGGAAATATAGGGACATGTCCTATTCTAAGGGACATGTCTCTTCATGTAAACTAGGTACCCACCTAGTATTTATATAGGGGAGCCTCCATTGTAATTCAACATCTATTTTCAAATTCATTAATAATATATAAATGTATAAATTGCATATATATCTACTTGTTACATCTACAAACTAGGTCTCATTGATAAAATTCCTCCTACAAGTTGATTCTTACAAATTTTCCACTTTGGAAGCATTGAAATAAATGAAAAACAATACAATGATCGAATTTACATTATATCTCCCCATTTTGGAAGGATTTTGGTCCCCCAAATATTAAGTGTATAAGTATTTTGGTCCTCTAGCTTCTCCCTGGAGGACCATTTAGCCTTACATGGAAGTTGTCCTTTAAAACCAATCTACTAAAGGTCATATTCACCCTTGTGTAATATTAGACCTCTTCTGCAAAACTATATCCTTTTCCAAATCTGTCTGTGCATCTGGTGCTAAATCCTCTATGGAAGGTAGGGCCTTCTTCTCTTCCTGATCTTCCCCTCTTCATAGAGTTTGAGATTTTAGATGGTCACCATGAGTAAATGTGCATGTATGGTGGTACACTGAGTCTATAGGAATTATCTCCCACCTTTTCTAGTATTTTGAAAGGACCATATTGCAGAGCCCTTATTTTTCTTACAAGTACCCTATAACCTCTCCTTTTTCAACTATAACCATACTTTGTCTCCGACTCCAAATGAGTTCTCTATTTTGTGTTGATCATGCTTGACATTGTACTTTTCCTGTGACTTATTTAGCAAATGGATTTGCCTAATTTTCTTAATATTATTTTTTTGCCATTCATGCATCCCTTGTAATATCTGCCCTCACTCCCCCTTGATGTCCATATACGACATCCAAAGGTGAAGGTGGAAAATATCCAAAACAAGTTTCATATGGGGAACTTTTGATAGAAGTTTGGAATTCTATATTATAAGAATATTGTATATATACTATATTTTCATCTCAATGTTTTGAATGCTTCTGGTTGTAACGCTCAAAAGCTACACCAAATTCTTGTTGAATACTTCTATTTTTCCATCTATTTGTGGATGAAATTTGGTAGATCTTTTCAACTTTGTGTCCAAATTCTCCAAAACTGTAATCCAAAATGCACTAAGAAATCTTGTATCCTTGTCTGAAATGATGCTCCTTGGTATCCCAAAGTGCACTTAAACGTATTCAAAGAACAAGTTTGTTGCATATTGCCCTCTAATGGTATTTTTACAAGGCATGAGAATTCACATTTTGTTGAACTATCAACTATCACAAATAGGTAATAATGTCCCCTCCCGGTTGTTGGTAAACCTCCCACCAAATCAATGTAATTTTTTTCCCAAAGATGAGTGGGTACAAGTAAGGGCTGGTATAGTCTTGTTTCCTATTACTAGGTTTGTTGGTACAAAAAATCATACATCTTCTAAAATGAACCTTGCTACATAATTTTTGCATTCTAGACCACTACACATACCTTTATAAGTTGGCCACTATTTTTCCTACACTAACATGGCCTGGAACCTTGGAGGAGTGAGCCTCTCTAATTATTTGTAGTTGTTCACCTTTAAGAACACAATTTTTTTCTAGTCTATAGATTTACCCAATTTAGATATCATAGTCAATTATGTGTCACCATCGTCTACATGACTTTGGCTCTGCAATTACTGAAACACATCCTTGAAGTCCTCAACCTTTGTATATGCCTCTCTTTATGCATCATGGGTAAAATGATTGATGTAAAAGGATCCATGTGCATCAAAGTTTCCAAATATATAATTCTTAATGTGGGTGGCCTTGAAAGTATGTTTTCCAACTTGTTTGTGCTTCCATTCTTATACACGATACTAAATGAAAATACTATAAGACCCCATCCACTTGTAGTGCTTGGTATGTAGTAGCTTTCTCTAGGCCTATAGGTACTGTAGTGGCTAGTGATCTGTGTGGATGAAAGTCTCATTTCCTATTAGATATTTTTTTCTACTTTTTGCAACTTGTACCAGGGCATAGAGCTCCTTGCCATAGGTAGGGAAGTTGAGAATGGTCCCATGAAATAATTCAAAATGGTATCATATAGGCCTTCCTCCTTGCATCAAGACTGCTCCCATGGCATACACACTTGCATCTATCTCCACTTCATATGGTTGTAGGTTTGGTAATGTGAGAACTAGTATTTGACTTGTTTTCTTATTTATCTCTTCAAATGCCTTTTTCTAACCCTTCCCCCTTTAGAAACTCTTGCCACTCACTGTTATGGCATGGAATGTTGCAATTACTGCTGAAAATGAAGCTATGGATTTCCTCAAATATTGTGTTGCTCTAAGAAAACTCCTAACTTCAAAAAAATTTGTAGGCATCTATCACTTCATGATGGCCTCCATCTTTGTAGGATCTATATTAAGCTCCCCTCCACCAATCACATAGCCTATATACAAAAATTCACATTCTTGACATTTTCTAATTTTTGGCACTTCTTCAAAGTATCTAGCACCTACATCAAGTGTGAGATATGCTCATGATCCCATATAGCACTGAAACTAGTATATCATCCTAATAAACAATAACAAATGAATCTATATAAGGTCACATACATCATTCATTACTATCATGAATATAGACAATGTGTATAGACCAATACTTGGCAATAGAGAGTTCGACAATAACTGGATCTCGTGCTCCAATTCCCTCTTAGGTTGTATCCATTTAGGCTCCTAGAAAATTCCCTTGTATGCATGTAACAAACCTTATAGTTGTTGTCTTTTTATTTAGAAAAACCATCTAGGGCTTCCTTTTCCCTAATTGACTTCTCACTAGACTCATTTTATCTTTAAAAAAAATAATACATATTTCTTGGTATAAATAATTAATTTCTTGGCCTGGTTGGCACTTACCAATCAAATTTTAAAATTTTCTTTTTGTGTGTTAGCGATGAATGATTTCCCATCCTTGATGAGGTGGTATTGGTTAGCTCTCTGCATGAAAAATACTTCCTACATATACATGAAGGGACTCCATGTATACGCATACATCAGGTGGATCTACATCCAAGTCTACTTCATCAATAAAATCAACATTGATAGAAAATTTATCCTATACCATTTTGTTACCTTAATTTATGCATCATTATTTACCATGCCAATCAATATGGGTTGGGATGATATCAAACCTCTAATCCAAGTTTGTTAATCGAATCCACTACTATGAGGTTAGTCTGTGAACTTGAGTCGAATAGGGCATCAGTACTGTTCTGATTAACTTGTATAATATGGAAGAGCTTGGTCATCCCCTTATCTTCCTGATGATGTGGGCTACATAATTTCACCTCCTTCTACAATGAGGTGCATAAAATATTCCTATCCACATCGGATTTGCTTTCCACCCGATTTTTCAAATTCATGGAAATATTATTTTTTTTCTTTTAGTCCTTTAAGTTCTTTGGGTTCATCTCTGGATGTAATTTCCATTACCTCTCCTCTGTGTGGTTATTAATGTTTTGGTGATTGAAATGATTGTTAGGATCCTTGAACTGATTTGTAGTGGCTACGATCTTATTATCATTTCCCACTTTCTACTTCTTCTTCACTTCCTTGGAATTTTCTTGGTGCTCTTTTTATTTTGAACAACTTAACTGCCTTGAGTCTTTTGGCCCGTATTTTCCACATGTTTTTCCTATACATAAGCCTCATATATTTTTCTTGGCTTGAACAATGTCACCTACTTTGGTAGATCGTTGTGTAGACCCCCAAAATACTTAAGGAGTACATTTGGGCTCCTGGGATAAGCACTTAGCATGATAGTCGTGCTCCTTAATTCAGTGATGTACTCATGTATAATTTTCCCCTGCCTCTGCTTGAAGTAGTTCCATAGGATCCATTGGTCCTCTACATACCTAAAAGGGTGGAATTGGGACTTTATGAGGTTTTTTAAATCCATCCCACTTAGTTACTGGAGATCACCCTCTAACCTAAGTGTCTTCATATGGCTTTCCACTAGGGTAGGGCATGGTCCTTAAACTTTAATTTAGCAAACGATATTTTTTTGTTCCTCATATACATGGTTAATGCTAAAGTAAACTTGTAATGGATACAACTAGTGATTTAATTGTAAATATTGGTCTCACCTTGATACCACTTGATGTTCATATTTTCTTCCATCATGAAGAGGGATTATGAATGGTTCGACAATCAAAATCAGTGGTTCTTTTTCAAGTTTTTTCCTTGATTACTTCTTGGGATCTTCTTGAACTCTTCATTTTCCCTTTGATCTAACCTCTGAGTTGGAGCCTCCATTCTCTTTGATCAAATCAAGCTTGTTGTTTAAGGTCGCATTGAGGAAGTTTACATTGTGTTTTATGTTTGTGACTTGCATGTCTAACCACACAAATCTCTCATTTGCTAAATCTCGAGGGTTATTATGAACAAAGTTTTTGGTCATGGTCGTGGTTTTACAACTTCCTACTTAAACTGATTCCTGGATCCCCTATATATCTCCACAAGTTTTCCTAAAAAACCTACATTTATACCAATATAATCCATTAAATTGTAGTGGATATTCCATTGGACAATTCGTCGCAATAGATCTCAAAAAATACACCAAAATCTATATTATGAGGGTTAATTTCCTTAGATTCTAGGTTTTTGCTTATGCGTGCAATAGATAAAATGTGGAAAATAAAGAAAAATAGAATCAAATTACACACCAACCATAAAGAAGACAAAATATGCTCTATAAAACCCTTTTGGGAGAAAACCCATCTAGAAGGTGAGGTTTGTTTTCTCTCTAGACTTTCACTGGAATGGAAATAATGCAAGTATAAAAGGAGAAGCCACTCTTTGTGCAATTACCTGAGACCTATGTCCTAATAGGCTACTAGATCCACTAAAACCCCTCTATTATTATCTCTCGCTCCCACTTCCAAGTTGTTCTTCTCTATTTTGGAATAAGATATAATCAAAATGAATGGAACCCCTTTTCCTACTAGTGGCTAGATTATGAAATAGCCTAGTAGTCAACTAATGGTTATGTGTGACTCCTTCAACCCTCAACTAGAGCCACGATTTTGAACCTTCTAGAGTCTTGTTCATAGTCCTCATGTGGCTATATCCTCATGCATGAGTAACAGGCACTCACATGGCATCCTCATGAACCATGGTGGTCAAAGTCAAATTTCGATAGGCATAACTTTTGTAAATGAAATTTAGCTAATGTGATTTTTGCATCATTGTAAATTTCTATGAGTGTTAAAGAGTGTTACTGGGTTCCATGCTTAAGTGACAAAGTTTTACCCCCAAAAATTGTTACCAAGTTCTTAAAATGGCCCTAGAAAGTTTCATACCCTAATTCTCCAAAGTAGGTCTCTCTGATTAAATTGCTCTCACAAGCTGGTTCCTTCAATTTTTTCACCTTGAAAGCATCGAGATGGATGAAAAAAAATATAATGATACAATCTTAATCAAAAACATGGAAAATTTTTGATATTATCTTAACTCCTAATTAGATAATACTAAGCTTACCATGGAGGTGGATAATCCAAAATGGATTTGAATAAGTGAATTGTTGTAAGAATCAATATTTGAAAGTGTAAGTAGGAAATTAATGTAAGTTAAATAAACTTTTCAAGAAAATGCAAATGTAAAATTTAACGAGACAAAAGAGATAAATAAATGAAAAAATAAAAATAATAATGAGAGAAAAGATTGAGGAATAAGAAATGAAAGGTAACACTTGTTGGCCTTCCCATCACCACAACTCTCTCTATTTCTTTTTGTACTTTCACTCTCAAAGGGTCTCTTTCCAAAATGGGAGGATCTGAAGGAGGAGCTGCTATGTAAATTGTTGAGAGACTCAAAAGATTGCAACTTGCATTGTAAACCAGAGATTGTCAAAATAAAGACTAACAAACAATTTTCTTCTAGTTTTCTCATTTAGGTTTCTAAGGAAAATATTTGTGTTCTTTATGTTCATGTTGTGTAATATTTTAGTATTATTCAGATTTTGTGTATGCGAATGTTGCTTCTCTTATGTGTGTTTAATCAGATGATATTAGTTCAATTAATGGGTTATCATGACGACTTTCAAATTTTATTTGATAGGTCGGAATTAAAAAAACATCTTCTCCCTTATATGTTGTGGATGTCAACAAGTCTAGAATGACCACCATTCAATCCCATTTGAATTCTAAGTTCAATGGCTATCATTATTAATTTGTTACAAGAATCTAGTTGGTTTCTAAATTTATTTATTTGTCTTCAAGCTTGTAATTATTTAATACAATTTTCCAATAAGTTGAGTTTATTACTCCATTGTATGATGTCCTTGACTACTTGTTGAACCCACATGCAAACCTATTGCACCTAGGGAGTCATGTGCTCAGATTGGTAGCTAGAAGGGGGCACACATAGGGCATATAGAGTCATAAGAAGACTATATGTGGCCATATCGATCATACATGGTTGAGGGAAGTCAATTTGATTGAAGATGGAATTGACTAGAAATAAAGAGTAATTTGTTGACGAAATTGATGTAGAATTCATTTTATTAAATCGATTGGTTCATATGAAATAATAGGAATTATGAACCATGGAACACCTCCATCCACTTGTTGAGGCATATTACTACACCCATTACCCCTATAATTCGATTTTCTGGGATTTGTTTTTCTATGTAAATGATATGCATAACTAAATGTGGTCTATAATATAATGATCCCATGCACAATAATTATAATTATGTATTTTTTCTATGCATATGCAATGGACCTTAAATACATAACATTAATTACATTGGAATTCAAATGAATAACAAAAATAATCTTATCTAGTAAAAGTTATTGACTAGTTGTAGACCTTATATGTTCATCTTAGCCATAGACCATGCTTCTCATTTTCTCTTTGCAGAAGGTCACCCTGCTACCTATCCCACTTTTCACAAGGTCATCCCATTTTTCTCATTCAAGTTTTCTAGTCTTTTTCCCATAGTGAGATCTTGTAGAAGCTATGTTTTGTAACACCAATACCCTCACTTTTATGTGCATGTCACTCTCTTGAGACATGGCATGTTAAAAGTCGCATGATGGACTCAAGTTAAAAACATGAGAAATTTTAATAATTATCTATCCATATAAAGCCCCATTTTTAACACTCATGGATCCTTAGCCCCCCATACTCTTTCTGTCTCGCTCAATCTAAAACAATAATGTATTTTATTAATGTACATGTAATTTAATATTTAAAAAATAGCCTCTCTAGCCCAAAACGATATAAAAGCATATGCACATGGGCACACCAACCCCAAAACATATAAAAACATGCACACAGACACACTAGCCCCAAAGGTAATCCTCGGCACACTAGCCTAATTGATATGTGCCGACTCACCAACTTAGCTTTCATATGTACATGTTTATTTATAATCTCGGGGTCAAGTTGGAGTATCACATTCTCTTCCCCCTTATTTATGCATTATCCTTAGTGCAAATATATGTACAAACAAAATTATCCAGAAGGATGAGGGTATTCTTCCCTCATAGCATCTTGATGCTCCCATGTAGCATCTTCGATATTGAAATGTATCCAATGCACCTTTATCAAGGCTATAGCTCAATTTTGGAGTACTTTGACCTTCCTATCCAAAATTTGCATTGGTTAGACATGAAAGCCTCCCTTGGGATCCACCCAAATCATATTGTAGGAAACTACATTGTTAGCATTAAGGAAACCTACTTTTTAAACAAGGAAATATGAAACATGTTATGAATATGCATGGATGTTGGCAATGCAACCATATATGCAACTAGGCTAATGCTCTCTAGGATTTCAAATGGTCCACAAAATATAACTGCTAACTTTTCATAACTACCTAGTTTAAATGAACTTTTCTTTCTCTTCACTCTTAAAAATACATGATAACCAACTTTTAATTCCCTAATTAGTCTATTCTTATGTGCATAACTTTTCTGTCTATCCTGGGAAACCTTAAAATTTTGCTTGGTTTTTATTACTTTCTCTTCAATTTTCCTAAGAAAGTCTGACCCAATAATGGCCATGTCCATTGGGTTGTCCCAACTTATTGGTTTGTTTCATTTCCTACCATACAAGGCCTCAAATGGACTCATCTTCAAAGATTCTAGGGTGCCCATAATTATAATTAAACTCCATCAAGTGCAAATACTCTTCCCGTTTTAATGGTTTGTCCATCACATACATCCTCAACATATCCGCAATAACCTAATTGACTCTTTCTCTTTGAACATATCACTTTGGATGGTATGGCATGCTAAAATTTAAATTAGTTCCAAATCCATTGAATAACCTTGTCCAAAATTTTAATGTAAACTTGGGATCCATATATGAAATATTACCTAGGGTATACCATGTATCTTGGCAATTTCGTTCATATAAATTTCAACAATATTTGTTGCCTTATGTGTTCACTTAATTAAAATAAAATGGGAAACTTTAATGATCTTGTCCACCCTTTCCATGATGGAATCATGCTGCCTCACAATATTGGGAAGATTTGTAATAAAACCAATAGAAACTAGTTCCTTTTTCCACTCAGGAATGGGTATTCGTTGTAGCTTGTTGAAAGAAGTTGTCCATGATGTCAAAGGTTGTCCAAGAAAAAAGAATACATTTTTACTTCACTCACCTAGCTCACATGGAATCATGACATAGATGGTTATAAATCTTATTTAGACACCATGCCAATGGTATATGGCACTCCATATAACTCCTCATGCTTGAGGAGAAATGTTTTTTTTTTGTATTTTTATGCCTTGTCTGGATACCCTATATTTGAATGAATTTTTACTACATCTACCTAGCTCAAATATAAGAATAACATATATGTTTAGAAATCTTATTCTAAGACCTTTTCAATAGTATATGACAATCCCTCTAACTCCTCACAGTTAAGGAGAAACGATTTTTCAAATATTCACTATAAATTATGCCAGTTACACAAGTCAGTCTAGCTAGTGGACAAGTCAGCCCAACCAATGGACAAGTTGGCCCAGTCTAGACCCAAAATGCACTATAAATAGGCGTGATAAGGATAATTTCAACTTATTCACTCAAGAAAATTCGGATTTGTTCAAGGATAGACAAAAAATAAGGGTTTCTAAGGTTCATAGATCATGAAGTAGAAGTCAAGAAGAGTTGATTTGAAGTGATTTTCTTGGGGAATATTTTGGCACATGTTTAATGGTTTTTAGGCTTGTTTTAGATTGATTTTATGACTTTCTTAAGGAGTTTATTTCTTGGAAGGCTAACAACAACTTTTTCACTTGTACAATATATGTGAGAGGACCAATATCCCAAGTACAAGAGTCCTTATTTCTCTTTATTAAAGAAATGGTGGCAAGGTGGTGCAACGTAAGGGAGTTGTAACTTCCTTTAGTTTGAAGCCTATAAATTAAGAGGTTGGTGCCTCTTTTTGGTAGGTGTTGGTTATAAAATAGGAGGTTGTTTCCTCCTTCAAGTTGGTCCCTGTAAACATTGAAACTATTTAAGATAATTTTTGTGCATAAATTAATGTGTTGTTGATAAGTATTATTTGCATGTTGTCTTTGAAGTTTTTAAACAATTTTTAAAAGTCTCCAATACTTATTCAACCCCCTCTACCCCCCCCCGCCCATCTCAATATTGGTTATATTTTAAACAATTGATTAGAACAGATTACCTTCATAACAATATAATCACTGGAAGTAATATTGTGAACAAATATGGATAAAATGGAAGGCCTCTCTCGAAATACAATCAAGGTGTTTATCGAAATGATTATGAATTATGGAGCAACAACATGGACATTTACTTGGAGGTTTTAGGAGTGGATTCCTGGCTCTCTATTGTTAATGGATAAAAAGTTCCAAAAAATCCTCCAACTGATCCTGATGAGAGGAAATTATCTATTTGTAATTCAAAGGCTCATCATGCTATCCCATGTGGATTGTCAAAAACCATTAACTTGACCAAGGTAATGGGGTGGAACACAACTAAAGAGGCTTGGGATAAACTCAAAAGTCTTTATGAAGGAGATCAAAAGGTAAAACATGCTAGGCTTCAATGACACAAACCATAGTTTGAAAATCTAAGAATGAACGATCAGAAGATATTGCAACCTATTTATTCAAAGTAGATGAAATTGTCAATGTTATTAGAGGATTAGGAGAATAATTCCAAGAATCCTTGATTGTACAGAAAGTGTTGAGATCACTTTCTTTGAGATATGATGCGAAGGTATCTTCCATAGAAGAAATGAGGGATTTGACCAAAATGACAATGGATGAACTGCACCCTCACAACACATGAAATGAGAATAGATATAGAAGATGGACAATGAAATAAAGAATTAGTCTTTAAAGCCTCGAAGAATACAAGGAACTAAGAAAAAGTGGTAGAAGGAAGACCAGACAATGAATCAAGTCTATATTAAATAACGTAGTTTTATATCAAGTTTATATAAAGAAAAACAAAGTAATTTAAATTTAAATTTTTCTTTTATCTTCACTTTTATTGTAAGTGATATGCATCATTTATTGCATTCTTAACATGGAATTGATTTTTGAGAGGTGCTATGGTGGTGGAGCAGCGAGGGTTTCTGAGTAAGTTCACATAAGTTTTGATGAAGATGGTGTTCAGAGGGGGAGGGAATGTGGTAATGGATAAGGGGAAGGGGTTCAAGGAAGGATTCAAAATCCTAGCAGAAGGGGTGTTAGGGAATACCCAAGGTAAGACTGGAGTAGGTGGGATCAGTCAGAAAATAAATGATGATAGAGGTAAACTAGGGAATCAAGCAGACTAGCAGCAACAACAAAATTTAAAAGGATCTGTGATGCCATGTAAGCCAAAAACAATGGTAATCCCAACAAGACTACTCATTGATCCCAAGATATAGGCCTTTAGGGATCGCATGAGATCATATGTTGTCATATGAAAGTTCTTTATGGTCCTTTGGCCCATAGAAAGAGCCTTGTCTGATAGGATCAAACATAACTAGAAACCAAGAGGTGAGATATAGTTGCATCTAGGGTCCAAAGGTTCTGTTAAGGTGGTATTTTCCAATATGGAGGATAAAGACTGAATATTTGATCATAGTCCCTACTTCTTTGCATCATACGACTTATACATGCAACCATGGATGGAGAATTTTACCCCGAAGAAGGAGACCTTTACCAGAGTCCCAGTTTGGGTTAGATTGCACTCCCTACCTCTAGATTATTGACTACCTTCAACCCTAAAACTAATCGGAGATACATTCAGGAAATTTAATAAAATATTAGAGGCAACACTACAAGGTGGATATACATTGTATGCAAAAAGATATGTGGAAATGGATGTCTCTAGAGCCCTACTTGAATCAATCAAACTAGAGTTAAGGGATGAAATATCGATACAATTTGTAGAATATTAGCAGATTTAGTTTAGATGTAGAAGGTGTCATGAACATGACCACTTGATATGATAATTCCCATTAAACAAAGCAGAAGAGCAAGGAAAAAAAATCAGAACGAAAGGATGCAGATGGGTTTGTAAGACCTAACCCAAGGGGGAAGAAAAAATAAAAGGTAACAATGAAGGAACCAAGGAGGGAGAAAAGCACAGAGAAATAGATTTGAAATCTTATCAGAAGAGAACCTAGAAAGTCATGGGGTTGAAGAAGAGAAAATTGAGGAGCAAGAAGAAGGTAAAGAAGAAGAAATGTTGCAACCGACAAAAGATATCGGGTAGCAGGTGAATATAGCAGATCTATCAAAGGATTTTGAGACAGATGTGGAGATGACCCCAAGTGAGGTAGGAACAGAGGACCCAAAGTTGTAGGAAATAATAGAAATGGAAGGAATCAACCTCCAGAATATGGTGCAAAAAGTGAGAAAACAGAGACTAGAGGCTATCCTAACTGATCAAATGGATAAGATCCAGTACCTATACTTGATGAGAGAAGAAACGAAAATAAGAGGTCAGAAAAAGTCACATCTGGAGACAGACGATATGGGAGTGAAGGCATCGGGATCTCAGATGGTTTTGGTGCCACGACACAACTACCAAAAAATAGGAAGGAAGTATAATAATGTTTCCCTCCAAGAGTTGGGAGCCATGCTAATTAATTCAGGTAAGATGAGAGCGTTAAGCTCACAACCCCTTCATCGTAGTTAAATCATGAAAGTTTTAACATGGAATATAAGAGGCATAAGTAGCCTTAGGAAATAAAGATTTCTTAAGAAGAAGATTAAAATGGAACAACAGACCTTATTTTTTTGCAAGAAACAAAGTGTTCTACAGATAAAATCAAGGAATTAAGTAGGAAATTGGGGAGGAGGTTTGAGATAATGGAGGTTGCAACGCATGGTTGTGCAGGGGGATTAGCGATTGGTTGGAACCCCAAATATTTGATATTACTTGATGTGGAAGCGATGAGGTCCTATTTATCATTGGAAATGTAGGTAATATGGACTCCAGGATCTATACTTTTTACGAATGTGTATGGTGCTCAAAGAACAAAGGAGAAGATCAAACTCCTTAAATATTTAAGAGAGATGAGAACTAGGAAAGGCCACCTCCCTTCGGTGTTGGAGGGGGACTTCAATATGATAACCTTTCTATCAGAGAAAAAGGGGGGCCAAAGACATATAGATAGATATGTTGAAGCCTTCAAGGAATTCATTGAGGATGTCAATCTTATTGACATGGAAACTGCCAATGGTTGCTTTACATGGAGTAATAAACACGGGGGGAAGCATCAAGTTGCATCTAGGCTTGACAGGTTTTTAATTTCAAAGGATCTGCTGATAGGAGGGATAGATGCGAAGAAAATATCCTTCCTAGTGGAGGACCAGATCACTGGCCAGTGATATTAATGATTTCGATGTTAGTTAACCCCAAAAATAGACCTTTTAGATTTGAAGCCTTTTGGTTGGATCACCCTACCTTTATGGAGAATATTAAAAGATGGTGGGGTGAACAGATCCCAGTTAGGGGCTCCAAGATGTACATATTATAGGCAAGGTTAAAATATATCAAATCGAAATTAAAGCAGTGGAATAAGTTAGAATTTGGTAACATCTTCCAAGCAAAAAAGGAATTGGAACAGAAGATGGAAACATTACAACAGAAGTTGATCATAGAAGGCTACTCAGATGAAAGAAGAAAAGAGGATATGGAACTATGAAAAAGTGGGAGGACAGATGCAAACAGGAGGAAATTCTATGGAGATAGAAGTCCCAAGTGTTATGGCTTATAGAGGGTGAGAAGAACATGAAGTTCTTTCATTGCTCCACAATTGAACATAGAAATTCGAATCAGATTCCTAGAATTAAGGATGAGAGGGGGCACACCTATGAAGTGCATCAAGATATTGAGAAATTCTTGGTTCAACACTTCCAAAATATAACTGAGGAGCCTCAAGTGGATAGACAAGAGAATATCCAAACAATTGTCAAGCATATCCCTAAGCTGATCACAAAGGAACAAAATAAGAATTTGAATAAGTCAGTCTCCATAGAAGAAGTGGCCCGGGATGTGAATGAAATGCCCAATGGAAAATCCCCCAGGCCAGATGGATTTACTATTGATTTATTTAAAGCATGTTGGGATATAGTTAAAAAAGATATCCATGAGGTAGTAGTAGATTCACAAGATTCGTCAACTATTCTAAAAGCCTTAAATTTGACTTCTATTGCCCTCATTTCAAAGGAAGAAAGGGCCAACACTCCAAAGAAATTAAGGCCAATATCCCTTTGTAATGTTCTATACAAGATCACATCTAAAGTAGCTACAAATAGGATGAAAATGATTCTTCCATGTCTGATCTTAGCACAACAGTTTGGTTTTGTTGAGGGAAGACACATTTTGGATAATGTGATTCTTGTGCATGAGATCACTCACTCATTGAAGATCCAGGAAAAGGCAGATATGATTATTCAACAAGAATTGTCAAAGGCATATGATGATATTAGATGGGATTATATGAAGTCAGTATTAGGGGCGTTTGGTTTTTACAAGCGATGGATCAGTTGGATTATGGCCCTAGTCTCATCCCCCAATTTTTCAATCCTTGTTGATGGAGCCCCGACAAAACCTTTCTTCCAGTCTAGAGGAATATGGCATGGGGACCCCATGTCTCCCTTTATGTTTATCATAATGATGAAAGGATTGTTGAGGGTGATAACTACAACAAATAGAGAAGGAGATATAAAAGGCCTCAAGCTGCATGAGGAAGGTTATGAAACAACACATCAACAGTTCATCGATGATACCATGCTGCAAGGTATTCCCATGGTGAAGGAGGCTCGATCATTCAAATTTATCCTGGATACCTTTATTTTTGCTTCAGGTATGGAGATCAATCAGTCCAAGTCCATGATTTTTTTCTTTAACACTCATATTTCTATCCAAATGAATTTAATGACTGTCTTAGTATTCCAAATAAAATCCTTCCCATCAAAGTGGGCCTAGGGGTCCCTCTAATGGTGCAGGTGTGGAAGAAGTTCAATTGGGAGAAATTTATCTCAAACGTTTAGGACAGGGTTAAATGTTGGATGGTAAGAGCCTTGAACTTGGCTAGTTTGTTGGTCCTAACAAAGGTGGTGCTTCAGGCTATCCTAGGTTACATGTTATCTATCCTTTCTTCTCCTAAGAGAGTGAGACAAAATATTAGGGATGTTCAAAGGAACTTCTTGTGGAGAGGGGCAGAGGAAAAATGAAAATGGGTGTTAATGGCTTGGAATATTGTATGTAAATCGTAAGATGCAGGAGGTCTTAGTCTTCAAGATCCATAGATAACCAACAGAGAAAATGGAGAAAAATTATGGTGGAGATGGTTAAAAGGGGGGTCAATACCATGGGAGAATCTATTGAAATCAAAATATGCTCCTAACTGCCAAACAAAAAACCTAATCAAGCTCTTAGGTTCAATCCAGGGGTTGGTTATTTGGAATTTGGCATGAAATAACAGAGGCATCATACAACAACACTATTTCTGGGAAATAAGAAATGGAAAAGAAGCCTTATTCTGGGATGATTCTTGGCAGCAACAATCAAAGATAATAAAAAAGGAATGGTTTCCCTTCCAACAAAGCACGAAAAACCAGGGGTAATGAGAGGTGCACCAATTTTGGGATCAAGGACTAGAGAATAGCAAATGGAGATGATGGAATATGAAAATCCTTCGATATCAAGCTATCAATGACTTAGCCAATCATAATTTAATGGAGAAATTGAGCAAGAGATGAATTTGGTTTAATAATTACCAGGACTAGCTTAGGTGGGTGAAAAAAGGAGGAGAGTTCAACCTTAAGGAATCTAAAGTGTATCTCGGTGTGGGACATACCGATTCCAATGAACCATCATGGAGGAAATTATGGTTGGCTCCACACTGGCCTAAAATAATATTTTTATGTGGTTGGTTTTACATAGTAAGGTTATAACTTGGGACAATCTTATAAAGAGAGGATTTATAGGTTCATCTTGGTGTTATCTTTGCGAAAAAGTAGAGGAAAAAATTAATCATCTATTAAACACTTGTAGCTATACAAAGACCCTTTAGGACTGGTTGACCTTCATCTTTCGACAAACAGATCGAAACAGAGAGAGCATATAGGAAACAATAAAGAAATAGAAGGTGCAATATTATACTAAAAATGAGATGGTGAATATGACCTGGAATTCAATTACGGGGTTCATCCTCTAGGCAGTTTGGAAGGAGTGCAATCGATGCATATTTCATGATAAGAATATTCTTGTCGAAAACCTGGTGGAGGAAATAAGACGTTAGCTTAGAGAGAGAGTTATTAGTAGAGGCACTCAATCCTCAGAGGAACAACCATCCCCTCAAGAAGTGAGAATTCTAAATTTTTTTGATATGGAATACGTGAGTGGTTCGAGCCACCAACCCCATGAACTCCATATCTAACTTGGCTTTGTGGTATGGATGGTTCCCCCTGATGGTTTCCTGAAACTAAATTTTGATGGGGAATCGAAAGAAATTCGGGCAAGACAAGGGTTGGAGGAATCATTCGGGACTGGACAGGTAAAATATGTAGATTATACTTCATAAACATGGGACAAGGCTCAAACAATGCAGCATAATTCTAGGCCCTCGAGCATGGGCCGAAAATGATGATTCATGAAGGAATGATGAACGTGATAGTCGGGGGGGCCTCTGTGTTAGCCATCCAAGCGACACGATGGATGCAAAGTGGCACACAGTTGAGAAAAATAATGAAGAATTGGCACCTGGACTAGTTAATCCAATGCATTCAGAAACATCTAGACGTATTGAAAACTATGGAGTTCACCTTAGTACGTCACTCAACAAACATGTTGGCGGATAGGGTGGAAAATGCAGGGGTCGAGAGCATCCAATTGTTAAACGATGTGGTGTGGGGGGAACTATCTGAAGGTCAATTAAAGGAGGAACGATGAAGATTTGCGAAGAGATATTACTCCATGTCAGGAAGGTGGGTTGATAGATAAGGGGTGGGCCCGAATCAAGGCAACGACCCACCTGATGATGAAAATGAATAACGCTCATTATGGAAAGATAGGTAGCAGATAGTTTGGAAATGAGAACGAGAATGTATTCACGGTATACGAAACGAGTGATAGTTGATGATGGGAGAGAAGAGATTTCCTCCTTAACGGGTTTCCCTTTTGATCACCTCATTAATTGGAGAAGGTTGCGAGAGGAGTGGAGATGTATGATATCCCAAGTGGATGCATAGAGGAGTAGGGAAATGGCGGCTATGAATCTGCACAGATCGATTGAAAGGGAAAATGAGAGGGACCCTACCCACAAGCTTGCACATTTGTACTACTCAAAAATCAGTGAGGTTGGTCATGTCTTGGAAATTTCCTTTAAATTGTGAGTCAGGATAGGGAGTAGGAAATGTAGAGATAAGGTCAGAATTTGGAAAGTGGTGTAATAGTGAGTGTGAGTTAGATATTTTAGCATAGGCAATTAAGGCTTTAGGGACTGTAATGGCCAAGGGTCGAAGTGCTGGAGGAAGGCAAAGGGGTAGACCTCATGCGGATGTTCAAGGTTCAGAGGCTAACAAAAGGACTTGAATGGAGGATGCGTTGAGGATGGATGTGATAAATTATCAAATGATTGTCTCATAGAAAGGGAAGGATATAGCGGAAACCTGGGAGAATGAGGTTAGAAGACATTGCAGGGATGTCCCAGATGATCAATTTGAGGAGGAAGTAGACTGGAACATCGACACAGGGAAGACCAGAACTCGGACGACGATGTACCATAAGACTGTTGGCTTGATGGAGTCTGACCCAGGTTTAGAGTGTTTTAGCCAAAAAAATCTCGAACTACCACCCCTTTTGGCAACAATCCGCGAAGTGTGGACTGAGGTCTCACTCAAGGTAGTATGGGAGGGTGTTGGAACTAGGTTTCCGCACCCTAGGGATATCTTGATGAGGTCTGGAAAGCTCGCAAACCAATCCTACGCGCTGCGCTACTTCCGTGTAGCCGTTTGTTCAGTGCAACTACCTTCGCACGGCTAAGATAATGAGAGTGAATGTTCTTTAACCCTTTCTGTGCTTAGTATTGTTATAGATCTTGAATTAAATTAAGTAGGCCCAATACTTTCAGTTACCAATTAACATAATAGATACGCGTGCAATCATAAACCATAACTGATGCATAAACCAGAATATAGAAACAGATACACAATATGCCAAAACCAACTTATCTTTATTAATGCTTTTTCCAGTTACAATCCACTTCCTACCCTACGCACTTAGCTGCAGGGGTCTGCGCACACAACTATGGACTCTACTAGGCCTCTGCGCACATAGCTGTAGAGCCTCTTCTACTACTACGACCCACGACTCAGACTTACAGATGTAGATCGAATATTACTTTCAGAAACCCATACACTTTCGATCTCATCAAAATCTACTTTCTACACTTAGAGCCTCACTCTATTTATACATTCCCATGGTCCGCGGACCATGGGTAGGCCAACACATTCTAGATTAATTTACAATATTTTAGGGCAGACTACCCTTTGACTTGACCCATTACGATTCGTGCTCTGCGCACTTCGCAAAGCCTTTACAATACCAATACCAATACCCAAAATTGTGGGATTTAAGCCCCAAAACTATTACGCGGGGGATCCATTACCCAACAGGCCCCCAACACAATCATCATGACTCGTCCCAAGTCATTCATCGGTGCGACGAGACGCACTGCCAAGGCTTCACGGTCCACCATCCCTATGAGTGACGCACTACGCTCTGTTGCTCCATCCTTGCCTCATGCAACACTTCTTATTACCCTTACTAATTCGCATAAGCGATGATGCTCATTCTGCTCTACTCGGTTAACACAAAGTGACTCCTCATAGGATTTTAGCTTTAGCTGAGATGTCAAAGGCATGAGCTCTTTGTGCAAGAGTAGCAAGCTTGCGGTCTCTGGTCTAGGATACTTAATGCCTGCTGAAGCTTGTGTTGCATTTTTGCAAGAGAGATGTTGCTGTCTGCGAGGTTCCAATCTTCAAGTTTCGTCGTGGGCACGCGACCCAGGGATGCACTTTTCAATGGAATCTTGTCTTTCATCTTAAGCTTCACTATCTCAGCCTTATCTTTCATAGATCACTTACCATACCACAGGTTTCGCAGCGACATCCTGACTAGTCTTGCTATCTATCTGGGAACTTGGAGCACATCGCCCACCGCTGGCGTTAGGCTTGGCACGGCGGACTTGGCTGGCAGCATTACATTGTCCCGAAGATCTTGCGTCTCCTTTGGCAATGTTGCAACTGCTGGGCTTATTATTAAGGTATCAGAGTTGGATGGGTCCATATCTATCAGATAGCACAATAATTTAAGTCTCAAGGTGCCATGGTTTGTTTGGTGGATGAGCAGCTATGATTTATAGGGCTGTTGATTTTCAAATTCAACTATTCCCTCCTTTTTTGGTTCATTAATGTGATACTGTTGGTAGATAATTTCAAATCCAGTTCTGACTCAGTGTCTTAATTGCCCGTCGTTCACTCCTCGTTGTCTTAAATTGACCATCTTGTCATGAACAGTGACCTCAACGGTCACTTTCAAGTCTGTCTATGCCATAGCACAGCCCCTTATGCGCGACCCTGATGCCTGCGATAGATTCGTCCTACGTGGAACCCTGTTTTCGCGTAGCTTTCCTGCAGGCTCGTTTATAGTCCCGTGCCTTCTTTCAACTGCTTGGAGCGCTGAGACTGTACTCCGGTTGGTTAGTCAGGCAGCTGGCCCACTCGTGTAGGGCTTCAAGTGACTACCATTTACTCTTCCTGGGAAGGGCTCTCCATTAAGCTTGCCGAGCTGGACTGTGCCTCCGTCGGTAACCTCTTTGACCACATATGGTCCCAACCAATGCATTCGAAGTTTCCCAGGGAATTTTTTGAACTTGCTGTCATACAGCAATACTAAATTGTTTACTTTGAATGTGCACAACTTGATATGGCGATCATGCCAAGCTTTCTCACACTGTTTCTGTACCTGCTGATGGAATCCCGCCAGAAACCGTTCTTCCTCAAGTTCTTCCAGTTGCGTGAGCCTCTCTTCCAAGGCTTCGTGGTCTGCCATGCCTGTCATCACTGCTATTCGCAAACTGGGTACAATGTATTCCATGGGCATGACGGCTTCCATATCATAGACTAACCTAAAAGGTGTCTGACCCGTCAATTTCTTATATGTGGTTTGGTATGCCCATAGCACGGCAGGTATGCGCAAATCCCAATCGTTTCGCTGCGTGTTACATACTTTGGTCAACACAGTCTCCAAAATCTTGTTGAATGCTTCTACTGTTCCATTCGCTTGTGGATGGTACGATGTACTTCGCTGATGATACACCTGGAATTCCTCAGTGAGTGCGCTAATAGTTTCATTTAGGAAGTGTGTTCCGCGGTCACTCATTAGAATTTTCGAGCATCCAAACCATGTCAGCACGTTGTCGAATAAAAATTTCGCAGCTATAACGGCCGTGCAGTCCTTAATCGACTGTGCTTATGCCCACCGAGTCAAGTACTCTGTCGCAGTGATGATATAGCGCGCTCCGGTCTTCCCTTGAGGTGTGATGGGCCCTACGAAGTCTATCACCCATTTTTCGAATGGTTGTAGCGTCACCTGTGGATTGAGTGGCATCTCATCCCTTCGAAATGGTTTCCCAGTCCGTTGACATACGTCACAGGCCCAACAATACGCTTTCGAGTCTTGATGTAGGGTTGGCCACCATAGTCCGGTGCGAAGGATCTTCTGTGCTGTCGCCCATCCCGCATAATGTCCTCATGCAGCCCCCCATGTGCTTCTGTGAGGATCTGTCTTCATTCAAATTCAGGTACATATCTTCATAATATTTCGTCATTTCCCATTTTGTATATGTGCCCTGCGATAACAAAAAAATATGCCGCGCGTACCACCAATTCTTTCTTCTGCTGAACTGAATATCCCTGTGGTGCGGTCCCTGTGGTTAAGAAATGGATTATATCCTTGAAGTGGTTGTCTGCGACACGCACTACATAGATTTGTGCATCAGGTAGTCCTTCCTCCAAATTTGTTGGCTCCTCACCGTTCTCAATTCGCGATAGGTGATCTTGGCCTGCGTTCAGGCATCCCGGCTTTACGATGACCTCGAAGTCATACCCTTGAAACAATAGCAACCATCTAGAAATGCACCCCCCCAACACAGGCTTGTTCACCAGGTATTTCAACACAGAATGGTCGGTATACATCTTGAAGTGCCCACCAAGTAGATAATGGCGGTATTTCTGGAGTACATATACCATCGCCAATCCCTCACGCTCAATAGTAGATTAGTTTTTTTCAGCTTTGGACAATCGTCAACTTGCAAATGCGATCGGGTGATCAATGCCTTTCGCTCCTTCCTGTGTGAGTATAGAGCCCAGCTCGATACATGACGCATCAACATGTACATGAAATTCGATGTCCCATTTTGGGAAAACCAAAATGGGAGTGGATGCCATTTTTTCCTTGAGAATCTCTAGACTTTTCTTACAATCATCATTCCAACAATATGTAGCATCCTTTTTCAACAACTGTTCCATTGGTGTCGTGATTTGTGCATAGCTCTTAATAAAATTTTGATAGTAGCTATTGTGCCCCAACGTGGTGTGGAGTTGCTTGACACTTTGCGGCGCTTCCAGATTGAATATGACAGCAATCTTGTAGGGTCCACCATCAGGCCTTGTCTGCAAACCACATGGCCGAGCAAATTTCCAAAGGAGACGAGGAAGGTGCACTTCTTAAGATTCAGTGCAATCTGGTGTCGTCGGCAAGTGTCCAGCATCAACCGTAAGCTCGCTATATGTTTCTTGACTAACCCAAATATAGTCCAATCATCAAAATAAACTTCCAAAAACTTGTGGATGAATTCCTTGAACACGGCCACCACTATGCGCAAAAATAAATTTGGCGCGTTCTTCAATCCAAAGGGCATAACAGTGTACTGAAAACAACCCCATTCGGTTGCGAAGGTTGTCTTGCTCCTATCTTCTGGCGCGATCTTGATCTGATGGTACCCTGAGAACCCATCCGTGAATGAGTAAGCTTCTTGTCTGCCAACATTCTCCAAGACTTCATCTGTAAACGGTGTCGGGAATGGATCATGAACATAGGCATCATTAAGTTTTCTGAGGTCTACGCAGATTCGAATTTCGCCCTTCTGTTTTTTCTCCTGCACTATCATAGGACTCACCCAGTCGGACTCTTCCACTGGTTCAATAATTCATGCTGCAAGCATTTTGTCCAATTCTTCGCGGACCTTTTCCTTATACTTCGGATTTAAACAGTAAGGATGCTACTTAACTAGCTTTGCGTCCGGTTTCAAAGTTATCTTCATCATCCCTAGGTCGCCGAGGATCCCTTTTAACTCCGTGATTTTGGTCGGGAATAAGTTTTGATATTCGCGAAGTAACTTGATAACCTTATCCACCATGGCATCATCCCAATAGTCCCCAAGTGTCGCATACTTTGGCTCTGCATCGATACCAATGTTTACCTGTTTCGTTTTCAATGGCGCAGTGATGTCGGGGTCCACGATTGATAATCCTCGAACTTTTCAACTCCCTTATGTTTCTGGAATATTAATATTTCGAGGGTCATCATCATCATCCTCCACTTGCATGTTGTAACATTCTAGGACATGGCTTAACTAAGGTGAACATACCGGTTGAACTATTTCCTATGGTTCCTGTGGTATTTTGGAAATTGCGGCTTTCACAGCTTGTAGCGCATCGTCAACAGTATCTGCCCATAGGTCTTCAAATGAGAATGTTAACAAAAATCCTTCACGCAAGATATCCCATTCACCTGTACCATGTCGGAGTTCTGTCTCGGTATACCAGTTTCTTGGGATGACATCCAGGGTATGATAAAATAAGTGTACCCATTCAGGCTGGGGTTCTTCTCCATAGGCTTTGGTCTATTTTGTGAGGTGCGTGCGTGGATCATCGTGTCCATAGTATTTCTCGGTTATTCGTAGTTCCAGCTTCCCAAACCTTAGCTGCATCATCCTCCTGCAATCGTGCCAGGTTTCAAAGTTTCCTTCATGTGTTCCCCACCAATGCGCAGGTGTCCTATGCAGCGCCCACTTTAATGCATTGAACCTCTGGTGCTTTGGTACTGCACTCTCAAACTTGTTCAAGAATTCATCCACCACTGTCAATCCATCATATGCGGGTAGATCTCGAGCCTGGGTGGTTACGTATCACAGTGACTTGGTCATCATATTACAATTTAGCATCATTACTTCACTCAATTGATTGTGCCAGCATTCATCTTCTTCGTCTGAATCCAAAGGGCAAGAACCTGCACGTTCCCACGAGACCCTTCTACCTACAGTCAGATTTAACCAATCCTAGTTTCACATAGTTTTCTTATATATACAATCTAGCTCCTCCTTGTCTCCATCGTCGTGCATGGATTCAGTGTAGCGCTCTCCTTCGGCTGGATCCAGCGGGACTACTACGCGTAGGGAATTTTTCTCGAATATCATCTTTTGCTTTTCCAGGTTGATGACTCCATTCATATCCATGGCCCAGTCTATTCCTAGCAATGCGGGGTAAGGGTTACTGTCATCCATAATATCTATTACCTTAAAGTCCATCTGCATGCTCGCACCTTGGATATCCATTGTTACCCCTTGCAATCTTGCATGGGTAAAATATTTTGCTGGTTCACCATCTGTAATTGAATAGGAGACCATTGTAACACGGGCTTGCCCATGCATTCCCATGTCTGTTTTGGTAACACGTTCACGTCCGAACCTAAGTCTAAGATCACCTGATCCATTTCATACTCACCAATTTGCACTGTCAATCTCATTTCCCTCCCGGTGCGCAGAGCATGCCTCCCCAATTTTCGGACTACGCGTTGTTCACCTAGTCCTGCGCACCTAGCGATCAGCTCTTGTAGTCCTTTAACTGCCTTCTTATCACGTAGCAGCTTCATGCATGTCTCTAAAAAAGTAGTAAGCATAGAAGGATCCATTCCAGTCTCTGGTTGATCCTTACTACCTAAAGTAGAGGCCTCCACGAATCTCTTCTTAGCTTCCATAAATGTTTCTCTTGCTCGCTCCAAGTCAAACTCAGGTTCCTTTGTAGGAGCCTTGCGTACCTAGGTATCTTCCTTTGGCTGCTTCCCCTTATCTTCCCCTGTGGTTGCACCACTTCTGAGCATCATGTTCACATTGGGGTCTTCTTCGTGCGATTATGACCTCATCATTTGGATATTGTGAGTTGGAGTAGGATGTAGTACCCCTTTCTCACCCATTTGTGAGATCAATGTCTGACAATCTACCATTTCATGATCAAAATGCTCATAGTACGGACAAGATATTCTCGTCGGGTTGGTACAATCGTGAGCGTAGTGCCCTGGTCCTCCGCAATTGTAATAGATTAACTATCCGCGCCCTCGTCTAGGTCCCATTCCTCCTTGCCCTCATCCGCGTCCTTGGAATCCACCGCATGCCATTGTTGCGACTGGGTCGAGGTCTTGCATTTTTGTCTGCATTTGATAGGCTGGATTCCTATCCATCATTAGCTCATAGCTCCGACATGTCCGCTCATCGTGGCCCACTGATCTACAGAAATTACAAAATAGCTGCTGCGGAGTTTGCGTATACTTCTGCAACAGGTGACAGTTGTCCGTAGTGTGCTTTCCTCCCACCTGACAAATTGCACACTAGAGCGCAGGTGCTGCACTTGGGCCCACCTGTGCCTCTGGCCTCAATGGCATCGGTCCTCCTCCCGCCAAATAGTTTGCAAATATGGGGCAGTGATCCTTATCGTGACCCTGGCCTTTACATTTTATGCACCACACTTCTTCACACGCTTCTAGCTGAGGTACCCTATCCTGCTTCAAACTTTGCATCTCCAAGCATAGGTTTTGTAGTTGCGCATGGATTTGTTGGACTCTCAGCCCTGGATCTTATATCAGTGTCTCATGCAACCTCATCGCCATTTCCAATGCTTCTGCCTAGGTTGAGAGCTTCTGTTGTGATCATACTCTTCAGCCTCTGATCTAGATCCCAGGCGGTTTCACCTGGAAACATCGCAATCTCCTTAAATTCGATGATCGACTGTGTTTTGGATTTCGGTCAACTCTATTCAATGCGATCTTGATCTCCTCTATTCCTGCATTTGGGTGATCATTCGAGTGCTTGATATACCAAGTCAGCACACGGCCCTGCAGCGCACTTACCATTGTTACCTTCTTAATGTTATCATCTGTAACCCGTGTGCTTCCCATACTACTCTTACTACAAACTAAAACTGATCTGGATCTTCATTCCCTACTCCTCTAAATACAGGCAGTTTGATTGCGCTTGCCATGCTGAACTGCTAGTTTGGTGGAGGTGGTGTGGGCGAAGAGGGAGGCGAATGAGGTGTTGTGTGTGGCGACGTGCGTGGGGATGATAACTGCAGAATGCAATGTCTTATCAAACTGACTGCTCTCCTCAGAGAAACCCACGTGCACTCTTCCTTGCTCACTTGTGGAGGTAAAATTAAAGGACTGTTTCCTAACCCTTTGATACCTTTGTAGACTTTTCTGCTCTGCGTTGTTCCACTCATTAATGGATTCACATCACTCGTTTTTCACATAACAACATCTTAATCCAGGTATTCAAAGATTTGATGTACTTACCTCACGTTACCTTGAGAAAACGTCTTTCTGCTTCGTTGTAGCTGACAATCGTGTCTATCGCAAATTCAGTGATAAACCCTCCTATTATTTGATCCAACCAATGGTCTACGGCCCGTGCAATCTTATCTTCAGATGCCTCTAGCCTGAATACCAACTCTAGAGTCCACACTATGGGTTGATCAAGTTTGCACCTTCCCTGGCTGTCTGCTAGCCTCGCGATCCAATCATACAGCTCTGAAGAGAAATATGCAAAGAAGATCTCGCGGATTTCTGTATATACATAGCGATCCAACCACCTCTTCTCAAATATCTGCGGGGTTTTGTTTTCTTGTACCACGAACTTGTGTAGCTTATGATCCAACCAATCTTCAATTTCCTTCTTTGTAGGGTTCCAATGTTCTAAAATTAGACATTCCTTATGCAGATCCCTATCTAGTAATGGAACCATTTGTTGGCTTGATGGGGCCTGACCTAGGTTCAGAGTGTTTTAGCCAAACAAATCTTGAACTACCGGCCCTTTCGACAATAGTCCACGGAGCACCGACCGAGGTCTCACCTGGGGTAGTATGGGAGGGTGCTGGAACCAAGTTTCCGCACCTTAGGGATGTCTTGATGAGGTCTGGAAAGCTCGCGAAGTGATCCTACGTGCTGCGCTACTTCCGCGTAGCCATCTGTTCAGTGCAACTACCTTTGCACAGCTAAGATAACAAGAGCGAATGTTCTTTACCCCTTTTTGTGCTTAGTATTATTATAGATCTTGAATTAAATTAAGTAGGCCCAATACTTTCAGTTACCAATTAACATAATAAATACGTGTGCAATCATAAACCATAACAGATGCATAGACCAGAATATAGAAACAGATACACAATATTCCAAAACCAACTTATCTTTATTAATGCTTTTTCTAGTTACAATCCACTTCCTACCTTGCACACTCAGCTACAGGGGTCTACGCACACAGCTGCGGACTCTACTAGGCCTCTGCGCACACAGCTGCAGAGCCTCTTCTACTACTACGACCCATGACTCAGACTTACAGACTTAGATCAAATATTAGTTTCAAAAACCCATACACTTTCGATCTCATCAAAAGCTACTTTCTACACTTAGAGCCTCGCTCTATTTATACATTCCCATGGTTCGTGGACCATGGGTAGGCTGACACATTCTAGATTAATTTACAATATTTTAGGGAGGACTACCCCTTGACTTGACCCATTACAATTCACGCTCTGTGCACTTCACGAAGCCTTTACAATACCAATACCCAAAATTGTGGGCTTTAAGCTCCAAAACCATTACGCAAGGGATCCGCTACCCAACAAAGACCTTGGAGATAGCTTGGTACATAAAAACTCTAGTTGGGAAGCTACAAGATAAGGCAGTGGAGGAGCGAACCAGAGGACACATTGAGATTCAACTCTAGTTGAAAGCGATAGACCAAATACTGAGAGCTATTCAGGTGGTTCTCAAGGGTGTGGTGAGAATAGAGCGCCCGCAGGATGATAGGATTGGGGATATGAATAAGATGTTCTCAATCTACCTAAAGTACATCCATAATCTAGACATCACGCCTGGTGAAGAGCAAGCAGATCCAGACCGTTTGATAAAGTACCATGTTCGGGAGGTCAGAGATGCAGGCAGCTGTCAACAGGAGACTCCGGGTGCAGGTTGGGCATTGACAACAACTCTAGGTGAGGGAGAAACCCCTATGGTTGATCAAGGTCTGAAGGAAGCGACAGAGGCAACTCCTTATAGTTGAATATGGAACTTGACACTCTTTTGTTTAGTTTTGTTGTATGGTTTCATTGGCAGTGTGGTAGTTATTTTGTTAAAGTCAGGTTTGTAGATCCAAATTATGTAGTCAGTAAGATAGACAAACCGACAATTAGCAGTATTAAGGAACGTAATTTTATTAAACTATATAAGGAATACTAAATATAGAAAAACCTTATGGCATGCCTAGTTAAATATGTGATTAAGACAATATTTTTCTGTAGCTGGTTTGGTTTCAATCTCGTGGACCAACTACCTTTTTTGTGCTTTATATTTATTTCGTAATATAAGGATTCTCTGTTGACTTACAAAAAAAAAGGATTGTTGAGAGGTGTTATACAACCTAGTATGAAGGAGATGTTGTCACATAACGTTACACTTAAAAATAATAAAATAACACTTGCCAAGAAGACCAATTTCTGTTTTGGGTTCTAAATAGTTTTCTATTCTATAAATTTATATTTATCCTTCATATTTATTCTAGGTAGTACATAAAACTATTGTTATTTTTAATAATGTATCACAATTATTTTTAAAACAATAAAAAAATACTTAATTTGAGTATTAATATTTTAAAAGTCGAAAGGTCAATGTCATGACAATTCTCAATTAATTAGTCTAGATTCATCTTAACTCTTGATCTATCAAGCACCGAGAGGGATCAAATCCCTTGAGGTGCAAACCTCATTTTTGAGTGCAAAACTTGAGGAAAGGTTCGCACCTTGAGAGATTTGATCCTTTCAGTGCTTGATAAATTCAAAATTAAGATAGATATTTGGTGCTTTAATTTCTATAAATAAAGTGTAAAGTTAAAATGATATAATTTTCCTATTTTGATATGATATGGAAAAATTATTATAGGAATTTTTAAAACATTACCTCGAGACTTTTCCCCTTTAAATAAGCTATACTCCGCATGAATACCATGGGTTTTCATAAACCTAGAGCTCAGAAACCACGGTAACTTGACCAAGTCAAGTATACCTTAACTACCCAACAAAAATTAATAACAACAACAACAACAACAACAACAACAACAACAACAACAACAACACACATTTTATTTATTTATTTACACAACACAACATCACAATATTCCTTCTATATTAAGTTGGAGCCCCTATCCACACAAAAACAATAACTCTAATTTTAAAACCATTCCATTGGGATGGTTATAAGAAATTAATTTTTAATTTCATTTTTTTCATTAAATAAATAGTTTCAGAATGCTTCAATTCAAATGGTTTTAAAAAATAAATTTTAGTTTTATATATTTTTATTATATAATAATATTTTTTCTTTTATTAAAATAGAAAAAAAAAAAAAAAAACAAACAAACAAACATTTTTTCACACTTATAGATAATTCTTTTTATTAATTCATTTATTTTTTTGGTTAAATTTCTTGGAGGGAAATGTGTTCGGTATATTGTGTTCTTTTTTTTTACTTGTTTGTTTGTGACTTGCGAGATTAGCCTTTGACTAAGAAATTCTAGCCCAAGGGCATCAAAGCCATCACAATAACTTCAGGATTACACCTGATCTGGGCCACACCAACCCATAACATGGTTGGATTTTTTTAACCACAGGGTTTCAAATTGATGAGCTTCATCACAAGATTTGCTTTAACAAAACATCCAATTGTCGATTTTTTTACATTTCATGGGTCAAGCATATTACCTTTTATGTTGAGGATTTCAACCTTTTTATAATATCACCAATAGTCACAAATTTAAGTATAATATCATTCTCATTATCTCTAATGTCGCGTCTTTATTTATTAGATTCTTGATAAATAATATCATTAACATCATCTCCCATCTCACTAATCTTAATACAATAGGTCCCATGGGGATTTGCGTTGAATCCATCTTCTTTTCCTTCAACGATGAAATCTATCAGCAAATGGAGTGCTCATGGAAAATACCTTTGTTGAATGCTCCCATGGGGAAGAGAAGTGATTTGTAAGCATCCATATATATTCCTCTCGATAGCTCATCATAACAAATCTGATAAAAATATACTAAAATCTATATTATGAGGATTAATTTCCTTAAATTCAATATTTATTAATTATTTCTTTTTACTTATGTATGCAATAGATAAAATGCAAAAAATAGAGAACAATATGATACAATCACACACCAACCACAATTAATAGATGATATGCCCTCATAAATCCTTACAGGAGAAAACCTAGTTGGAAGGTGAAATTACTTTGTTCTCTCCTCTAATGCAAGTACAAAATGAGAAGTCACTTCTTGTCGAGTTACCTGAGACCTGGGGCCTAATAATCTACTCTAAACACTAAACCCTTCTATTATTCTCTCTCACTCCCACTCCCAAGTTGTTTGGTCTAGTATGGAACAATATATAATTGAAATGAATGGAAGCCCTTTGCATTTTAGTGGCCTAGTTATGACATAACTCGATAGCCAACTAGGGGTCAAGTTTGAATCCTTCAACTCTCAACACTTTGACCCTTCTAGAGTCTTCATAATATTCCCCACATGGCTAGAACCTCATGCATGAGTAATGGGGGTTAACATGGAATCCTCTAAAACCATGGTGGTCAAGCATAGTAGATCAACTTGAGGGAGTCATAACTCTTGCATACGAACTCTAATTAACATGATTCTTGCATTATTGGAAATATCTCCAAATCATAGTTTCAGTCCTCGAATTTAGGTTTGAAATTCGAACCTACAACCTTGGCCCCTAGCAAGCTGCAAAAACCCTAGTTTTCTCGCAACATGTGAGAAAAAATGTGTACAAAAGACAATTTTTTGGTTAGGATCCTTGCACTGATGTGTAGTGGCTACTATCTTCTTATCATTTCCCACTTTCTACTTCTCATTCACTTCCTTGGAATTTTCTTGGTGCACTTTTTATTTTTAACCACTTGACTACATTGAGTCTTGTTTCCCATGTTTTCCATGCATTCTTCCTATACATATGCCTGATCTATTTTTCTTGGCTTGAACAATGTCACCAAATTTGGTAGATGTTTGTGTAGACCCCCCATATACTTAAGGAGTACATTTGGGTTTCATTTTCGTTGTGACAATGTAACACCCCCTCATAGGTATACCCAAAGTAACCATGCCAATCGAGGTAAACATGAGGAGATATGCTACTACAATCAGATTCAACCTCCTATGTCACCTTAAGGAAGTGGAATCGATGGAACATCACATACAATCATCCAACATCATCAACAAAATCCTCAGGAGACAAGTCTGCCACTCAGACAGCCTATCCCTGGGTCCCACTTCTCTTCTGCAGCTCTTAGGCCATAGTCACTCTCATTCTATGGGCAAGGTAGTGGCCAAAAACCTAAAGTCACTCTCATAGGCCTACCTGCCAGCGACTGTGGATCAAAATTGCTAGTTCTATGCAAGCAACTCCATAATTTAAGGCACTTTTCTAGCCCAAATTCCTAGCCTTTGCCCAGAACTTATTGTAACTTCCAGAATTCATTAAAAACATGATAAAAATGCTGATCAATCAAAAATCACCCTCAGGACTAGGCTTGAGCATCCCCAACTAGCATTGACATTTTCCCAATCACTTGGCATCAATGCAACCTACAAGTCTAGGATACAATAAAGAGCATAAATGATTGAAACAACTTATGAAATGTAACCAGAAGGATCACCTCCTTCTCCATTGAATTACTACATCATCAATTAGGTCTTGCATCCATCCATTTAAGAGTTACAAGTAAGTAGACGAAATAACCATGACATAAACTAGTCATTCAACCATGCTTAGAACCAACATAAAACCATATAAATATCAGAGATATGAAAACCATTAAATCCACATATAAATCAGTGCAAAAGTAAGAGAGCTTAGCTTTTATTAATCCTAGGAAAATTTGACCAGGTTCAGGACTTCCACATACCACCAGACCATAGACATGGCTAAACCAAATCTCTCTTTTAGCCAGTCACCCTCGTGCCATATTCCAAGCATGAATGTGGGATCTCATAGAACAAACAAGGGAATCCAGAGGTTAAACCACCTCCACCCTCATCAAACTGCGATCACACTAAAACCAATGCTTAGATCACAAACAAACAGAACTTGGATTGCCATCTAGAATCCATCACTATTCTTGAGGAATTTTTCGTCTCCTTGTTTCTCAGGGTTTACCGCAATCCAAATCTAGATCACTAGGTGATCTAGGTGGATATTGGTTGCCACCCGCCTATTCCACTTGGACCCTCACCATTGTTCTTTCAGTTTTTTTAGTTTCCTTAATTGTAGCACAACTTACTATTTTTGGCCGTTTTTCGGGTCGTGAACTTCTGGAGCCGTTTTGAGGCCCTAAACGATGTTTTTTTTGGCAAAATGCTTCATTGATTTCAAAGGAAATTGTGAATTTAGTTGTATTCCTTGGAGAGATATTTCCAACAAGATGTCATACACGTCAAACGGGGATAATATGATCAAGTTACGACCTCGGGAAGTTGGTTGCCCAACTAACCCCAACGGGGCCCATAAACTCTTTGTGTGACATCCCCTCAGGTTAGGGTTTAGTTGTTTACAATTTTCTCTTGTTGTTCAATAATAAAAAATGCCCTTGAGCCTCATTGTAACTTAGTTTAGAGGCATGTAGTTGCCACATCGCTTCTCAGAGATAAGCTAACATCGCCCGAGTTAGTCTTATTTCCATTATGTTTGTAAGCGCATTTCAGTATTTGATATTAATGAAATGAAGTGTTATTTCTACTGCATCTTTGTATTGTTGGTTAAATATGTAATTTGTTGTGTTTACGTTTAAATATGGATCAGTGGTATTAGAGTGGTCTGCTCTTTCTCTATTTTTCTTTGCAAGTCCCCAACAAGGTCAGGATATAAGGAGTTAGGTCTTGAGCTAGTCGAACCTTTGCAAGACCAGCCTCTCAAATTCCGACGGCCTCCCATGGCAGAAGAAAAGAAAGATGAGGGAGCAGGAGATCCTATCATAATATTGCTCGAGGAGGCCCTCGAGAAACAAAGGAACACGATGATGGATAACTTTTCTTAGATCTTTCAATGGTTATCCACGGGTGGCACATCCACATCTAATAGCCACTCTGGAGGCTCCACCCCTTTTAAGGTACAAGTAAACTTTGACATTCCCATATTTGAGGGCCAAATAGATGAAAATGTCGTAGATAAATTGTTAAATTTGCTAGAAGGATATTTTTTTGTTCATGATTTTTCCAGCCGGGAAAAGATTACTTTTTCTCTTTTCAAAGCTGACCCCATGTCAAGGACTAGTGGGAAACCTAATGTGAGCAGAAGGATGAAAGTACGACCTCACTGTTTTCAGCCACTCCCACTTAGAATTCATTCCAAGATGCCATCAAGGAGCATTACTACCCTGTCAGGAGCTATGAGGACAAATACATAAAGTGGACCATGCTGTGGTAGGGAAGGGACCAAGATGTGCTGGAGTTTACCAATGTTTTTCATACCCTTCGCACAAAGTTGGGTATCAAGTATTATGAGAAACATTTGGTACTCAAGCATCACAGATGCCTACACAGATACATCCAGGACGAGATGGAGTTCCTAGACATCTCCTCACTTGGCACAATGTACCGTTACGCCGTCAAGATTGAGTAGAATTTTAAATAGAGGAAGCGGGACTTTGGATCTGTGAATCCAAAGCAAGGGAAGGGTGCCCCCAAATCATAGAAGAAAGGACAAAGCCAAGGTGGGATGGCCCATGACAACCCACTAAAGACACAAGCAAAGGAAAACACTACGAAGCCAAAGAAGGACACAGGAAAGTGGTGTGAGTTCCATAAGAGCTCCACTCACAACACAAGTGAGTGTTAGGCTAAGTAGTCACTGGTGACCAAACTAAAGGCTTCAGATATAGATGCATGTTCCAACTCTGAGTTAGAACCAGACAAGGGAAATGACAAAGGGAAGCAGATTATCGATGCAGAGCCCAATGTCAACATTGCCACCACAAAGATCTAGAAGGAGGAACCCGGAGATCCAGAGCAGATGTGGGTAAAGGGTTCCCTACTACAATTCATTGTCGACGGCGAGAACCAAAAGAATCTCATTGCAACAGAGGTTGTGAAGTGGATGGGCTTACCAACCATAGCACACCCACAACCATACACCATTGGGTGGCTTCACCAAGGACGAGATCTTCACGTGAGCCAACAGTGCCACTTTCCATACAACATCAAGCCCTTGACAAATGAGGTATTATGTGACATTTCTCCCCTTGATGTTTGTGATGTATTATTAGGGCAGCCATACTTATGGAAGCGACATGCTGTGTATGAGTCAAGGCCTCGTGTTGTTATTGTTACCTTGGGAAATAAGTTATACAGGATACCAGAGGTAGCACCGCCTACCTCCATCTATATAGTTATTACAAAACAATGCAGTAAGCTCATTTCCAAAACCGAGAAATTTGTTTTCTTGATGATACACTCTCAGGGAAATAAGAAGATGGTGGCCACGACCTCTAGACAAGGTTTCTCTTCACAACAACAACAGATGGACAAGGTCATGGAGGAGTACGAGGACATCTTCACCTCCCTCGTAGGGGTGCCTTTGCACTGTCAGTTCAAGCACTCCATAGATCTGACCCTAGGTGCGATGTTTCCCAATGGACCAATCTATCAGTGCTCTGTTATGGAGAAAGATGAAATCAAGAGGCGGATTCAAGAGTTGGTGCAGAAAGGTCACATCCGAACGAGTTCATCACTCTGTGAGAGCCCGATCGTGTTGGTACAAAAGAAGGATGGGACTTGGAGACTCTGTATTGACTATCGGGCGTTGAACAAGATCACTGTCTGGAATAGGTACCCAATCCCACATATTGATGACCTTATGGACCAAATCAAGGGGGGAAAATATTTCAGCAATATTGACTTGAACTCTGGATATACCAGGTACTAATCGAACCCTCCGATGTGTTGAAGACATCCTTCAAAGCCATGGAGGGCGTTTTTGAATGGTTGGTTATGTCTTTCGGGTTGATGAATGCTCCTGCAACCTTCATGAGGATGATGGATGAAATCTTGTGGCCATTTACCCACTCATTTGTAGTGGTATACTTGGATGACATCCTGATCTTTAGCCAGAGTTGGGAAGAGCACCTCCACCACATCCGATAGGTTCTCCAAACACTACGGCAACACAAGTTGTGTGCCAATTTGGAGAAATTCACTTTTGGCATGATCCAGGTTCAGTATCTGGGATACATTATTGATGAATGGGGGGTGCATATGGATCCAACCAAGCTCCAAGTCATTCAATATTGGCAAGCCCTAGTCACTCTCACAGAGCTCTGCATCTTTCTAGGTCTTGCCAATTTCTACCATTGGTTCGTGTTGGGGTTCTCTCATATCACTTGGCCCTTGAGTCAAGTCACCAAGGGAGGAGCGAAAGAAAAATTATTTTAGTCAGAATATCAATAGAAGGCATTCACAGAGTTGAAACATCGCCTCTGCTCTGCACCAATTCTCGCATTACCAGACTTGCAACAACCATTTGAGATCGAGACAGATGCCTCTGACTATGCTATTAGGGCAGTCCTTACTCAACAGGGGCATCCAGTGGCATATCACAGTGAGACACTTTCAGACACAATCCAGAAGTATCCCACTTATGACAAAGAGATGTATTCCATTGTGTAGGCCTTCCAAGAATGGAAGCATTACATTTTGGGGAAGGAATAGTCATCCACACAGACCACCGACCCCTGCAGTTCATACAGATGCAAGGGAAGTTTCAGAATGATCACCATCAGAAGTGGTCCACATACCTGCTACAGTTCCATTTGAATATCAAGTACATAAAGAGAAGCACCAATAATGTTGTAGACTGCCTCAGCCAACCACCAATCATGGTGTTAACCATTGTGCTCAACTCTTGTGGGCATGAGACTTCTGATTGGCCACTTCTCTACAAAAGCAATCCAGAATTTTGCCACACATACCATACGCTCTTGGAGGGTCAAAAAGTTCTAGGTTTTCACCTCTAGGATGCTCTGTTATGCCACGTGGGACACCTTTGTGTTCCTTCAAGCGAGCATGCCAAGATGATTTGGGAAGTGCACTACAGTCGGGTTGCTGGGCATTTTGAGATCGAGAAAATGGTGGCAGTACTGCAGAAGTATTTCTATTGGCTGAATATTCGACATGATGTCAGGAAGTACATCAGATCCTGCACTACCTGCGCCATTGCCAAACCGACAATCAAGAAGAAAGACCTCTATACTCCACTTCCTACCCTAGTTGACCTTGGTAATCCATCTCCATGGATTACATGTCGGATCTTCCTTCTAATAAGCATGGAAACGACTGTGTTTTTTGGGTTGTCAAAAAATTCTTGAAGATGGCCATTATGGCGGCCTACAAGAAGAATATCACAGTAGAAGCCACTACTAAACTCTTCTTTGAATGAGTGTGGGTACACTTTGGGATCCCACAATCTATCATCTTAGATCAGGATAGTAGGTTTTTCAGTACATTTTGGTCCAGTCTCTAGTCGATGCTAGACACCAAGCTCACTAACTCAACATCTTTCCATCCCCAAACTAATGGCTAGACAGAGGTCATCGACAAGATGATTGTACACATTCTGTGCATGTACAACTCAAAGCATCCTCGCACACGGGATGAGAGCCTCCCTTATGTCCAGCACAACTATAACCGGGCTCTCCACAGCTCGACTAGTCACAACCATTTTTAGGTGGGCTTGAGATTGCAGGCACTATGTCCCATTGTGTGGCCATACTATTCACAGTGACTCAAGAAGATTGGGCTCATGTCCAGTTCGAATATGACAAGGCAAATAGCTTCATTGAGAAAATTCAACACATCCGCCAATAAGTCCATGACATATTGATCAAAGCCAATGCTAAGAACACGCAGTGGCATGATCATCATAGGCTGCCACACAAGTTCCAGGTGGGCGATAAAGTTTGGCTACATTTGCAGAAGGAGCACCTCACTCGGCCCCATCGCAAGATTTTCCCGCTTTGATATGGGCCATACACCATCACCAAGGTTGTCGGAGATAATTATTTTGATCTCAACATTCCCCTATTCCTTGGCATGCACTCAGTTTTCAATGCGGATCACCTTCGTGCATACCTTCCACCATTATTGGAGACATCCGACATTGTAGAACAACTCACACCAATAGAGTTAAATCCAGATTGCATGGAACAAGTTGCAAATAATCAGATCATGGACACGTAGATCAAGAAAAATTGCCAGCAGAAGATCCAGTTGTATTGAGTTGTCAAAGCCGACCAACTCCTACACCAAGGCAAATGGCTCACCAGGGACCAAGTTCAGCAGAAGTTTCCTCATCTCATGGAAGAACTCAATGCAATGGAGACCATTGCTTCCTAAGGGGGGAGGATTGATCCAAGTGGATATTGGTACCCACCTACCTATTCCACTTGGACCCTCACCATTTTTCTTTCAGTTTTTTTAGTTTCCTTAATTGTAGCACAATTTACTATTTTTGGCAGTTTTTCGGGTCGTGAACTTCCAGAGCCGTTTTGAGCCCCTAAACGACCTTTTTTTTTTTTGGAAAAATTCCCTGAGGAATTTCACAAGAAATCACAATTTTAGGTGTAGTCCTCGGAGAGATATTTCCAACGAGGTATCATACATATCAAACAGAGATAATATGACCAAGTTACGACCCCGAGAAGTTGGCTGCCCAACTAACCCCAACAGGGCCCATAAACTCTTGGTGTGACATCTCCTCAGGTTAGGGTTTTGGTTGTTTATGGTTTTCTCTTATTGTTCAATAATAAAAATGCCCTTGAGCTTCATTGTAACTCAGTTTAGAGGCATGTATCCGCCACATCTCTTCTCAGAGATAAGCTACCATCACCTGAGCTAGTCTTATTTCCATTCTGTTTGTAAGCACATTTTAGTATTTAATATTAATGAAATCAAGTGTTATTTCTGTTGCATCTCTGTATTGTTGGTTATATATGTAATTTTTGTGTTCCTTTTTAAATCTGTATTACTAGGCCCTAAACTGAGACTGCTCCCTCAGGCTTTACCGTGTATCCTGCCAAAACTGGTCAAAGGATTCATAGGCCTTTGGGAATGAACCTTGAGGCCACATCCACCCCAGATTCTGAAATCCATCCATCAATTCGAAAGCTCAAAATCGAGATCAACATCCCAACACACCATGTCATCCAGAAAAAGGCTAGGCTAGGTTGAGATCCATTGTCATAAACCAACAAAACCATGCCACCAACAACAAGTGAACCATACACCAACATACAAAGCCATGCATGTCCAAACCATCTAGGAAATCATACATGTAAAAGGTTATTTGCAAGTATTCCTGTTGAAGTTTCTTGATCCTACTTTCCCTTCCTTGATCCTTGCTTGCTTTTCCTTTCCTTTGCTTCAAATTAGAGTGCTCAAATAAAACTCTAAGTGACCAAGAGAGTGAGAGAGAGAGAGAGAGAGAATAATGAGAGAGCTCCAAACTTGAAATGTCAAAAGGTTGAACTAACAAAATCCATGAATTTGTCCTCAAAATCCTTTTTATGCATGAGGCCTCTAATTTCTTCATTTTCCATTATTTTCCTTCAATTTCCTCCTCACATGCAACCTGTGACCTTTTACCTTCCTTTTCTCCTAATTTCCTTTATTTTCATAAATAAATGTGCCAGAAATGCCTTTTGCCTTTTAACACCTTTGCCTTAGCCTTTGCCAATTTTCCTTAGCCCGAACACACATCCAGTGATGCCCATTAGGATATATTAACATTCAACTTGGAATACGTGTCCCTTACCTGTGGTCTTATTTTGACTTTATTAACTTTTATTACATGAAATTTTCACCAAGGCTGTTACATAACCCTCCCCCTTGGGGAACTCCATCCTCTGTGTTAAACCACACCAAGACCTCATCAAAATCATTGAAAAGCAAACATACTGCCTATGGAGCTTTATAACTTAACTCATTGCAATATTTGCAATGAAAGACTTGCTCAAAAGCAAAACATCATGACAACATGACAAGATAATAACCATACCGCTTATTGGAGCTTTATAACTTAGCTCATGGTGGTATTTATATCGATATACATATACATATACAAATATCAAAACATCAGCAAAACATATGCCAAACATAAACCAACATCAAATCAAAACTACTTTGCCTCAACTGAAAAACAATGAAGGATATAGGGCCCGCATTTGATCCGCCATATCCCATGTAGCTTCTTCAGGCCCAGATTTTTCCACTACACTTTAACTTTCTCTATGGCTCTGTTCCTGAGCATGAGATGCTTCCGCTGCAATATGCACTAAGACTCCAACTGGAATTCTCCTTCTTTCTCCGCCTGCAATAAAAACAAATTAATAACATGATCAACATCCTTTATGTACTTCTTAAGTAATGAAATATGGAAAACATCATGGAATTTCATTGTTGGAGGCAGTGCAAGTCGATATGCCACTGGTACAATCCTCACAAGGATCTCGAAAGGCCCACAATATCGTGGTGCCAACTTGGCACATGAACCAATCCTCAAATAGCTTTTCTTGGGCTTGATGTGCAAATACACATGCTCCCCAACCTGAAACTCTTTGAACACCTTGTATTGATCTGCATAAATATTTTTTCTATCCTATGATGCCTTTAGATTCTTCTTTATAACCTTCATTTTCTACTCCATGTCCGTCAACATGTCCGGTCCAATAAGTACCCTGTTCACTGGATCACTCCAGCTGATGGGAGTGTTACAACTCTGTCCATACAATGCCTCAAAAGGACTCATCCTTGATGACTCCTGATAACCATTATTGTATGAAAACTCCACCAATGGAAGATACTCCTCCCATTTCTTCTACTCGTGCATCATGTACATCCTCAGCATATCTTGCAAGATCATGTTGACCTTCTCTGTCTGACCATCTATTTGTGGATGATAAGTTGTATTGAAGGCCAACTCTGTACCCAAGCCTGCAAATAGCTCCTTCCAAAACTTAGAAGTGAACTTTGCATCCCCATCCGACACAATGTTCTTTGGAACACCATGTAGTCGCACTACCTCTCTTATGAACACTTGTGCTACCTCATTGGCTGAATATGTAGTCTTCACCGGAATGGAGTGAGCTACCTTGCTCAAGCTGTCAACCACAACCATAATAGAATGTTAAGTCCATATAATACTAGTGATTCCCCCATTACTATTGTCGTTGTATCCCTTATTGTTATTGTTGTGCCCCTATTGTTATTATTGTGCCCCATAGAATCCCTCTATTGTTATTTTTGTGCCTTTATATTATTATTATTAGGTCGTCTTGGTTATATTGTGACCCCTTAGACTCCTATATATAGAATGGAGGTTTTGTCATTTGAATCATCCAAGAATTGTTTATTTGTGTAATGTAAAGGAGGTTTCCCTTTCGAAGAGGCTGAATTCTAAGGTGTTGATCTATCTTTTTATCTTTTTGTGAGCTGGTTTCATAATGTTTGGTATCAGAGCTTTGGATTCTAGGGTTTCGCTGCTTCAAATAGGTCATCGTGGAATTTTTGCTATAATTTTTTTTTTTTTTTTTTGTGATATTTCAGAAGCTAAAAAAAAAAACATTTAAGGCTAAATCGCACTGAACCTTGGTCCGAATTTCAGATTTTGTATCGCTATATTTTCGGAGATATGATATGAGGAAGTTAGGTTTTTTGCAAGCTCCATAATTTCATCTAAAATAGGTCATCGTGGCATTTTCGCTATAACTCTTTTGCTACAAAGTTTCAGAAGAAAAAAAACCCATTTGAGAAAAAATTGGTTTGAACCTCGGCTCCTAATTTCAGATCCTGTCTCGCTATATTTTCAGAGATATAATTTGAGGAAGTTAGGGTTTTTGTAGACCCCGAATTACATTCCAAATAGGTCACCTTGGTAAAATCATCATAAATTTCTCTTTGAACATCAGATTGAATTTTCATAAGAAGTTACAAAAAGAGGACGAACTGTAGTTCGTTTGGGTATCACTTTTAGAACTTAAGGTTGAAACAGTGACCCACAGCATGTCGTACAAGTTCGCTCTACTGAACTAGTCTATACTCAGGTCATCGTGGGAGATTTGGCATAACTCTTCATTGGAGAATCCTATTATCACTTAAGAAGTCTAATGCCCAAATTTCTCACATTAGTTTGATGGTAAAGGTCGGTGCTAGTCTAAGTTTGATTTTTGTTTGCCTTAGAGTTTGAGTCTTAGGAGTCTTGATGGTATACTTAAATAAAGGTCAATTATGCATTCTCATTCATCACCGGTCTCATAACCATGTGTCAGCTTTGTTCAAAGGTTACTATGTGCCACAAAGCTCTTTAGGTGATTTCGTAGCGCATAAATCATTTTGAAGTGTTTTCGCAGCGCATAAATCCTTTTAAATCTTTTTAGCAGTTTCGCAGCGCAACATGTTTTAGGTGATTTCGTAGCGCATAACTCAAATTTTACACTGGCTGCGCTACGAAATCGGAGATTCGTGCAATCCGTAGCAAATCTTTCCTAACTGTCAAATCTGTCAAGTTCAGTTATGGTTGCATCATTCACTGTCAGCTTATACACTCCACATATCATGTCCAACCACTTATCTCCATCATTACAGCCGCTAGGTACCTTGGTACACACGGATTGCAAGTTCCAAGAAAAGCCAGGTATTCATAGTCTTAATGATGATTGTATTCGTTGCATGGGGAACAAGTCTGCAAGTTTTCAATTTGAATGCATTATTATCAAGCGAGGCAGTTATCAAGCGAGGCAGCCATTCAAGCAAGGCAGAGATTGAAGTTTGAGAAGTGCTAGCATTTCAAACCTCCATTACGCTGAAGTCTCATGGAGGGATCTGCAGAAAGAAAAGACCACAGATCAGGCAGATGCTTGAGAAACGAACCTGAAGGTGTAGACATTTTATTGAAAAACAAAGAAGTTGAGCATGCATTCAAGCAGGTTGGATGTTGAAATTTTTGTGAGAACTCTAGGGAGGTCATGCACAAATCACCAAGGAATTTGCTTTGAATTTCACAGGGCTGAATTCGAAGGTTGGGATGCTTGAATTGCAAGTCTCACCAGAGGTAATATCCACAGTTACTGAGATTCCAAGGGGACAAGAAACTTGGTTTAAGAATTTCAAATTTGATATGACCCCCTGCAAAGAATTTCTAAAGCCAGAGTACATTGACTCAAATTTAAACAAGTCTGTGCCTAGAAATTATGTCAAGGACTCATATGCCAATCTGCTTACCTGTATACAAAGGTACCTTACCTGTGAAGGGAGATATAATAAGGTGTATTCATACCATTTCAAGCTTCTGCTACATTTTACAGGAAAGATATCCCTTGATTTACCTTTTTACTTATTCCGTATCTTAAGTAAAATGTGTGATAAGGTGCAGCTAAGGAAAGAATCATGTGAGACCTCATTATTTCACCACAGTTTAATTAAGTTGATTGTTCTGCATAACTCCAGAGAGTAGGTAGGGACTAGCCCACATTCATATTCATGTCTGGTTTCAAGAACGAAACCGGTCTCAGTCCTCAAATTGCAAAAGATCTTCCAACAACAATTGGTCATTAGGCAGAAACAAGATCTAGGAGGTTTTCAAAGTTGAAGGCTAGGAAACAAGTAAGAGAATTCACCAAGCCACTGACTATCCAGGATACACCCCAGCAGTCCCTTAAATAGAAATCTCAGGTCAAAGAAGGTGCACATGAATCAAGCACATGTGAAGGAGTTCAAAGAAGAAGGACTAGGAGCCAGGTAGATAAAGAAAAAGGCAAATCAGTGATTATTGAAGAAAGCCCTGTTTCAAAGGGAGACTTAAATGACTTACTGCAAGCCATTGACATTGAAGAATCTCCCCTGGTTCAAGCAGATTTGATAGAGTCAGGAAAAGACAAGGCTAAGAGAGTCAAAGCCTCAAAAAAACTCAAGTTTGATGATTAGGTTGATCAATTTGTATTTAAGCCAAGGAGACCCATAACGAGGAATTTTAAACAAATACAGGAGGTACTGCCAAGAGCAGATGAAACAGGGGAGGTAACACAGCCTCATGAAGGAAAAGATAAAGGCAAAGCAGTTACCCTTCAAGAAGAAGATAGTATGGAAGAGTTGAAAAGGAGGTTGGAATTGGAAAACTTTGAAATTGCTAGACTGAAGAAAGCCTCCAGGAAATTTGCAATCAAGGAGGCTTATTTTAACCAAATGCAAGCTCGGTGGGAGGACAAAACATTTCAAATACCCGAGGTGGTTGATTTTAATGTTCAATTCTGTAGCTGGATTGTCCCTGCAATAAAGGAAGCGAAATTCATCAGAAAGGTCAATACAAACCTGAAAGCTGGGATCAGAGTCATGAAGAAACAAATTGAAGACTTAAAGATACAGTTAAGCCAGCAGAAATAATTTCCTTAAGGGAGTCACACATCAAGTAAGGCTATGTTTCAAATTTTGATGGTTTTCCTTGTTATAATCTTTCTTGAAGAATCATACATTTCCACTCAGTTTTGAAAAGCTTTGGAGCAATTGAAAGGGATGTTTAAATATCAAGAGGCTCAAAATAGAAAAATTTTGGGTTGAAACTGTGTTTTTGGAATTACACATCAGTTTCGTAGTGCGCTACGAAACTGCTGAAGATGATGACTAATGCACAGCAGTTTCGTAGTGCGCTACGAAACTGCTGAAGCTACATAATTTAAACTCAGTCAACCGATTTTGAAAGACCGAGGGAAATTTTTTGAAAAAGGAATATCTTCAAGGGATCATCTAAAGGTATCAACTTTCAACAAGGTCAAGACAGGTGGAGGAAACATATATTCGAACCCAACTCTAAACTTTTTGTTATAAAGTGATCACATTTACTACAGTCCATGATATGTCAGACAGCTTGGAGGAGCTTTTGTCTTCACACATGGAAAAGGTTGACAGCACATCAAGGACGTGGCATTCTGATATATTTTGTATAATCAAAGATGAAGGGCATGGTTCATTGGATTCGAATATCTTTGAGGAAAACCAAAGGCAGATAAACAGGGGCAGTTTCCTATTTTTCAGGGGCAATGGAGAAGATGTGACATTGAGGACCAGTATGGAGCTTTGAACATCCACCACAGCCAAACTAAAAAAAGACCACTTGTCAAAGAATGAGAATGATTGTAATTAAGGCTATTATTAGCATGATATGGAGTTAGACTCCTATTTGACTTAGATCTCTAAAAAGTCTAGTAGCAGTTTGTTACATTTAATAGGTAGTTAAAATTTGAATAGGTGTCATAAGAAGTAGAATTCAAGTTCCCCTCATGTTGGAGGAGGAATCTCAACTTTGTAAAAGAACTCTATATATAGGAGAAAGATCAACGTACTAGGGGTTGGAAATTTATGGGAAAAAAGATTTGATATTTGGCTTATGTAAAGACTCTGTTTTTTGGTAATACAGTACTGGATTATGCTTCTCAAGAATCATAGTGAGTTCAATGTATGAGTTTCTTTTGTTGTCTTTTCATGTTATCTACAATGTTATGAGTATTTGATTACTTAGAAATCGCTTACAGAGCTCTAATTTCCTTCATATACTTGTAAACTGCCTTCTATGTGTTTGGTATGCTCTACATATGTTGAAATTCGAATGCCTTGACTTTTATGCAAAGCCAACCCTACTGTTAATACTGAATCATATATGACTCCATAAGCCCAATGGATACTTGTTAGTTGTGTTTCCACCATTTTCATTTTTATTTGTTTCACAAGAGTTAGCCATCTGATCATAATAAAAAAACCTTTAATCCTTTGAGAGAGCCCTCTCAGGTTGGGGAGGCTAAGCCTCAGCCTAAAGTAGGTTTGAAACAGTTACTTGAAGTCTTCCTGGTCTGCAGCCTTCCAGGGCCTGATTTTGAGATAACAAATCCAATATTGATCAGACTTGCAGGGTTAGAAAGATTACTCAGAGGGTTACCCAGGGAAGAAATTTCAGACCTAGGAGATCCAAAATCACAGAGATACATTAGATTCAATATCGAGCTCCTATAAAGTGAAAAACGGTGTCTAGTTTTTTTTTTAAATTTTTGCATAAGCTTGGTTTGAAAAATTAGTTTGAAGGAATATAAAGGGCATAGTGAAGCATTATTTTCAGTGATTGATGCCCCGAAGAAAGAAAATGGAAACACCTAGTAAGAAACCTGAAAGCTCTAGCATGACTCATGAAGAAGAGGAAAAAATGCAACATGATATATCAAAATTAAGAGACGAAGTGCAACAAATTTCACTCACACAAAAAGTAACAGAAGATAAGATGGATGGTTTAAAGAAAGACGTAGAAGCTAAGATGGATGGTTTAAAGAAAGGCGTGGAAGCTAAGATGGATGGTTTAAAGAAAGGCGTAGAAGCTAAGATGAATGATGTGGAAGCTAAGATGGACGACGTGGAAGCTAAGATGGATGATTTAAAGAAAGGCATGGAAGATTTGAAGACAGATTTGACAAAGTTTCTACAAGAAATTCTTAGTAATGGGGAAAGGGTAGTAAAGGAAACTCATGATGAGAACAAAATAAATGTTAATCATGATTTCATAGACTCTAACATTGGATCAAAGAACCACCATGTTCCAAATATTGAAATGAGGAAGTTTGATGGTAAGGATCCCGGAACATGGATACTACAGATGGAGCAATTTTTCGATCTCCATAATGTGCAAAACACACAAAAGGTACGCATTGCAACTTTATATTTGGAACCAAATTAGTTTGTATGGTATTGATGGCTTTGCTCTCGTAAACAAATTGTCACTTGGGCTATTTTTACGGATGAAATGATAACACATTATGAGGATACAAAAAGAAACACTTTTTTTAGCCAATTGATAAATCTCAAACAAAAGGGTTCAATGATGGAGCACATTGAGGACTTCCAAAAATTGAATATAAGGGTAAAAGATATTCCAGAGGAGCATAGGATTGATGTGTTCATAGGGACTTTAAAAGATAACATCCAACATGAGGTTCGCCTTTGGGAACTAGATTCATTGGAGAAGGCATTCAGGTTGGCAAGAAAAATGGAAAGCAAAATTATGGAAACAAGGAATCCTACCACTCACAATCATAAAGATGGAAGTGTTGCTACCCCCAGCCATCCACAACCTACAAGGTTGACACCACAACAATTGGAAGAAAAAAGAGCAAAAGGGCTTTGTTACAGTTGTCATAGAAATACACTAAAGGTCATAAGTGTGTCGAGAAGAAATTATTTTACATAGATTGTGAAGAGGAGGAATAAAAGGAACAAGAAACATCAAAAGAAGAGGATATACACCATGAACAAACCCTAGAAAAAGAATAAATGAATCTGACCATATCTTGTAATGCATTGGCTGGAATTACCACTCCTCAAACTATCAAGATAGAAGGCCATATCAAGAAGAAAAAGGTAATAGTGTTGATTGATTCGGGAAGTACCCATAATTTTATTCAATGTAAGATAGCGAAGGAATTTAATTGCTTCCTATATCCAGCACCAGAGTTTCAAGTGATGGTTACAAGTGGGGGAACCATAAATTGCTCAGGAAAGTGCCATAATATCAAGCTATTTATGGGAGATTATGTATTGAATAGCCCAATGCTTTCCATTCCAATGGGAGGTGCTATTGTTGTACTAGGAGTCCAATGGCTACAATCCTTGGGTACAATAGATTTTAATTTTCAAGAAATTTTCATGAAATTCTCTTCAGAAGCAAAGGAAGTTGAATTAAGGGGTATCATAGGGAAATTGGAAAGATAATTAGCTCTACCGGAATGAAAAATATTCTAAAGAAAGAACAACGAGGCATAATTGCACAATTATGTTCACTAGAGGTTCCAACATCGAAATCATCCATTTCTCGAGATCTCCAAAAAGTCTTGGACAATCATTCCAAGGTATTTGAGACTCCCAAAGGCCTCCCACCTATTTGTGATCATGATCATGCTATTAATTTTATTCCAAGAAGTGTTCCTCCAAACATCAGGCCTTACAGATATCCCTATGTCCAAAAGAGTGAAATTGAATGTATGGTTGCAAAAATGCTAGAGGTTGGTATAATTCAACCTAGTCAAAGTTCTTTCTCTGCTCCAGTAGTATTGGTTCACAAGAAGGATGGATTATGGTGCATGTGTCCAGATTATAGGGAACTCAACAAGTTCAATATTAAAGATAAATTTCCCATTCCTGTCATTGATGAATTATTGGATGAATTGCATGGATCAATTTACTTCACCAAGTTGGATCTTTGTTCAGGGTATCATCAAATTAGAATGAAGACTGTAGACATTCCTAAAACAACATTTAGAACTCATGAGGGTCATTATGAATTTTTGGTCATGCCATTTGGCCTTACTAATACACCTTCTACATTTCAATGTTTGATGAATTCCATTTTCAAACCCTTCCTTAGAAAACTTGTGTTAGTATTTTTTTGATGATATACTAATCTACATCAAGTCTTGGAAGGATCATGTCCAACATGTTGACATGGTGCTCAAACTAATAATTGGAGGAGAAACAATTACATGCAAAAATCTACAAATGTTTCTTTGGAGTACAAGAGGTGGAATATCTGGGTCATATTGTATCTCATGAAGGTGTTAAGGTAGACCCTAGGAAAATTAAAACCATTAAGGAATGGAAAATCCCACCATCCATAAAGCATCTACGAGGATTTCTCGGGTTGATAGGGTATTATCACAAGTTTGTTAAGAATTATGGGAGAATAACATCACCTCTAACAACATTATTGAAGAAAGATGCATTTTCATGGACTCCAGAAGAAACAAAGGCCTTTGAACATCTTAAAGAGGTAATGTGCCAAGCACTAGTCTTAGCTACACTAGACTTCACAAAAACCTTTATTGTGGAATGTTATGCCTCAGGAAATGGAATTGGTGTTGTTTTAATGCAAGATGACAGACCCATTTCTTTCGAAAGTCATCCAATCAAAGTAAAGTATTTACACAAAGCTATTTATGAAAAGGAAATGTTGGCAGTATTACATGCACTTAAGAAATGGCGACCCTACCTAATGGGAAGACACTTCAAGGTAAAAACAGATCATGATAGTCTTAAATACTTTTTAGAACAAAGATTATCTTTAGAAGAGCAACAAAAATGGGTCACAAAGATGTTGGGTTATGACTTTGAAATCATCTACAAAAAAGGGAAGCAAAATGTTCTGGCAGATGCACTCTCAAGAAAGGATGAGGATGTGGAAGCATTTCTTTGCGCCATTTCTATTATCCAACCAGATTGGATAAACGAAGTAAGGGATGAATGGAAGAATGATGAGGAAGTGTGGGAACTCATTCAAAAGATACAACAAGATCCCAGTACATCTGATACATTTAGCTGGAAAAATGATTCGTTATACCTATGTAAGAATTCCCAACTCAAACAAAAGATTCTTAGGGAATTGCACACCTCTCCCTTAGGAGGGCACTCAAGATTTCTAAAAACCTACCACAGGGTTAAGAAGGATTTTTTTTTGGGATGGCCTTAAATCAGATATTCAAAATTTTGTGGCAGAATGTTTGGTTTGCCAACAAAATAAAGTTGAAACAATTAAGACCCCAAGACTATTACAACCTTTATCCATTCCAAGCCAATGTTGGGAGGAGGTTTCAATGGATTTTATCACAGGTTTACCCAATTTTGAAGGAAAGAATGTTATCATGGTGGTAGTTGACAGACTTACCAAGTATGCACAATTTTGTGCATTATCTCATCCATTTAAAGCGAGTACAGTTTCTACTGCATTTATGGAAACAATTCAAAAGCTACATGGAAACCCAAAGATTATTGTAAGTGACAGAGATCCCATTTTCACTGGAAATTTTTGGACATAATTATTTTCTTGTCTTAGTACTCAGTTATCTCATAGCTCATCTTATCATCCTCAATTGATGGACAAACTAAGATAGTAAACAAATGTTTGGAAGGATATCTTCATTGCTATGTCTTTGATAAACAGACACAATGTGTCAAATGGTTGCCTCTGGCTGAATGGTGGTATACCACTTCCTTCCATACTGCAACAAAAATGACTCCATTTATGGAACTTTATGGATATCATCCACCATCCATCACATCATATTTAAGAGAAAATTCTAAGGTTCAAGCAGTGGAAGATCACATCGAGCGTCAGCAACAAGATCTCCAAATCTTAAAGGATAACCTCACCTTGGCACATAATAGAATGAAACAGCAGGCAAATCAACATTGCAGCGAAAGAAGTTTTGATGTAGGTGATTGGGTATTCCTACAGCTACAACTATATAAACAAATGTCCCTCAAGAAAGCTAAGAAGGAAAATAAATTATCACCAAAGTATTATGGTCCGTACAAGGTGTTGCAAAAGATAGGTACTCTGGCATACAAATTGGAGCTTCCTGCAACTTCCCGAGTGCACCGAGTTTTCCATGTTTCATGCTTAAAGAAGGTTATAGGTGACAAGCTTCCAATTCAAACAATATTGTGAGAACTTGATGAGGAAGGAAAAATCATATTGGAACCTGAAGTGGTCAAAGAAACAAGAACTCGACAGCTATGAAATCAATCAATTTTAGAGTATCTCATCAAGTGGAAGAACTTACCCATTGAATATTCCACATGGGAGGATGAGAATTTTATACAGAAGCATCCATAACTACTCAAGCATTGAGGACAACACTTTTTTGAAGGAGAGGGGCATGTTAGGTTCCTATAATACTAGTGATTCCCCCATTACTATTGTTGTTGTATCCCTTATTGTTATTGTTGTGCCCCTATTGTCCCCATATTATTATTATTGTGCTTTATAGAATCCCTCTATTGTTATTTTTGTGCCTTTATATTATTATTGTTAGGTCAGATTGGTTATATTGTGACCGCTTAGACTCCTATATATAGAAAGGAGATTTTTTCATTTGAATCATCCAAGAATTGTTCATTTGTGTAATGTAAAGGAGGTTGCCCCCTTGAAGAGTTTGAATTCTAAGGCGTTGATCTATATTTTCTATCTTTTGTGAGCTGGTTTCATAACATAGAATCATGTTGCCTCACTGTCCTCGAAAGACCTGTGATGAAATCCATGTAAATGATCTCCCATTTCCATTCCGGAATCACAATAGGTTGTAGTAGACCACTTGGATGCTTAAATTCCACCTTTACCTACTGACAGTATAAACATATAGCCACGAACTCATCTACTTCATTCTTCAGATTCAGCCAATAGTAAAACTTCTTCACTGTCGTCAATGTCTTTTGATATCTTGGATGACCTGAATATGGTTTCACATGAAAATGCCTCAAGGTAATCTTCTTGAGCTCACTACAATTCGGCACATAGATCCTGTCTCAAAACCTCACCAAGACATTTGTTGTGAGACGATAGTCTACATCCTGATCCCCTGTATCTGTACCTGCACCTAAACCTGTACATGTACTATGCTGTAATATATGCATGATCTCCATGTATTTTTCATCCCGCTGTCCTGCCCGCAAGATCCTATCTTGTAACTCTATCCCATAGGAGCTTATAGTAGCTATATGATTTACCTATACCTTCCTGCTAATAGCATCTACAACCTGGTTCTCCTTCCCTTTGATGTATTTTATCTCAAAGTCAAATTCACTAATGGTATCCAACCGTCTAGCTTGTCTGGAATTTAGATTTAGTTGGTCAAACAAATACCTCAACCCATTGTGCTCACTCATCAATGTAAGCCTCTTGCCTAGAAGATAATGTCTCCACATATTCAATGCATGTATAATCATTGCTAGCTCAAGATCATGCATTGGATGGTTATGCTCATGCTCATTTAGTTTCTGTGACTTATAGCACACTATATGTCCTTATTGCATGAGAACTCCACCAAGTCCCCTCTTGCAAGCATCTGTAAACACTACAAACTCCACATATGGATCCACGGTCTTTGGCACTAGTGCATGTGTCAACAACTACTTAAGTTTCTCAAAACTATCTTTACATTCCGCCGTCCATTAAACTTCTTACCTTTCCACTACAATGATGTGATAGTATATGCAATACGTGAGAGGTTCCTCATGAACCTCCTATAGTAACCTGCCAATTCCATGAATGATCTCACCTCACCTACATTCTTAGGAGTTCCAATTGCATGATGGCCCTTTTCTTTTCTGGATCAAATGCTACGTCGTCCTTGGAGACAACATGCCCCAAGTAATGTACCTTAGTCTGAAAGAAATTGCACTTGTTAAGCTTTTCATACAACTAATGCTCTCTTAGCAATCTCAACACTTCTGCTAAATGTTCGGCATGTTCTTCCTCATTCATAGAATATACCATTATGTCATCAATGAATACAATCACAAACTTGTCCAAATAAGGACACCACACACTATTCATCAAACACATGGATGTAGTTGGAGCATTAGTTAAACCAAATGGAACAACAACAAACTCATAATGCCTATACCTAGTCCTGAATGTAGTCTTGAAGATATCCTCTTCCTTGATGCATACATTATGGTATCTCGATCTCAAGTTGATCTTAGATAACACTGCTTCTCCCTTTAGTTGATAAAAAAAATCATCAATCCTCGGCAAAGGGTACCTGTTCTTGATTGTTACGTCGCTCAATTGCTTGTAATCAATGTGCAATATAAGAGTACCACATTTCTTCTTTATGACCAACACTGGTGTGCCACAAGGTGATACACTGGGTCTGATGTATCCTTTGTCCAACATTTCCTTCAGCTACAACTTCAAATCTACTAACTCAGGTGTGCTCATCCTGTAAGGTGTTTTTGATGCTGGAGTTTCCCCTGGCACTAACTCAATAGAGAAATCTACCTCCCTGTGAGGTGGAAACTCTGTAATGTCCTCCAGAAATACATCCTGAAATTGTTGCAAAACTGGGTACCTTCTCAACACATCGACATCCTCAACCTCCTTACCCTTGTCACTAGAAATGTGTATTGCAAAAATCACACAACATTTTCTGCAACTACGCTTAGCCTACATAGCGGTAACTATCCTCACTAATGTAGGCTTCTTCTTTCCTTGGAAGGTCCTCTTTTCCCCACTATCATCCACACACTCAATGACCTTGTCGAAGAAATGCACTTTAGTTTTGTGAAGGTATAGCTAATCCATACCCAAAAGCATACTATACGAACCCAATGGAAATACATTCAAATGCGCTGCTGTAGGCATACCATTTAACTCAAATGCACAAGCTCATACCCAATGGTGAACTCGCCTCTTTGAACTTGTAGCCAACTGTACCAACCAAGTTTATGCATGCACTTCTTTTCTCAAACCACACTTATCCACCAGGTCAAAATTAATATAGCTATAGTTAGATCCAAGATCAATCAAAATAGAAACAACTTGATCACAAAGCTTATCGTCCATCTCAATGATCGATGCCTGATGATCCACCTGCCTATTGTCCACAGCTGCATAGATCCGAGGAATGCTATGACCAACATCACCAACTATATGTGCCTCCTGAGCACTATATATCTGGGGTCTACTACCACTCTGATACTGCAGACAATCCCTCTTACGATGATCCTTACCACATATCCAACATTGCAATGGTTCCCTACCACCGCCTCTAGCCTGCTGCTCTCCATGTCCCTTCTTAGTTGTATTGAATATCTTGTAATGAACTGAATTATCTTTCTCACTTTCATCTTGAGGTCTTCCTCACTTTGGTGTCCATTTTCCTTTAGCTTTGTCAGTTCTCTTCAAGTCACGTTTCGACTCAACTTTGCGCTTCAACTGCTCACAAGAATGCTTCAACTTTCAGATGGACTCCTCCAATGATCTAGGCTCATTGAACTCAATCCGGTCTTTGCATGCAATTGAAAATCCACTGATGAATCTTTGAAACTTGGACTTCTCCTCTCTAAGGTAAGGTACATATCTCAACAACTCCAAAAATATGCTAGTATACTCCTCATCTGTCATATAACCCATCCACAACTCATAAAACTCCTTAGCTCTATCATCATAATACCTCTCAGACAAGTACTTCTTCTTGAAGAGCCTTTCAAATGCATGCCAAGTCAAATAATCCTCATGTATGTCCTTGAAATTCTTCACATCTTCCCACCAAATGTCCGCTTTACCTTTGAGACTAAAAAGCACTATCCTTTCTTTTATGTTTTTTTGAGTAATTACACAATCTAAATAATTTCCTCATGCCAAGAAACCAAGCCTCCGCATCTTGCGATTTCTTCATCTCTCCATCAAAGGTAGGTGGATTTCCCTTCTTGAACTCATATGGAAAGTATCCCCTATCATTCCTCCTGTACGGATGATAATGATGACAATCATGATGTCTATCAGAACCAGAACTAGAGTAATACCTGTGTTTGTCACCCCTCCTATCCAGAGTGTCCAACATCCTGCCATCTCTGATAGTGTCAGATCTATCTGACCTATGTCTACTATGAGACCTGTTACCATATGCCCCATTAGTTCTGTCCTCATGTCCATGGCTGATCCGAAGAGGTCCCTGTCACTACAAATCTGACAAACTTTGAAGTAATATCGCATTCACCTATGCTTGTTTCTCTTGTGCCTACATGATTTTTTCATTGTCTTCTTTGCAACTCCTTATTTCTTCCTTCAGGGTTCTCAATGCGTCTTCCAAGTCAGAAGAGTGACCCACACCATTTTTCCCATTTGATGCATAGGGAGATTCTATGTAGTCTATCGCCTTGCTAGCCATCTGATCTCTTTCCTGCAAGGCATACTATGTCTGCTAAACCAAATCACCATAAATCAACGTACCTTAGCATAACTGGAGGAGGATGCCTTGTTTTCAAGGTCATCAAATCAACATGACGCATGTACAAAATAACCATAATAACATATAGATATATATCAATAAGTTCATTAACGCATGACCATCAATAAGTTCATATACTCATGATGATGCATTCCATAAAATCGACATCAAGTTCCTCATGATAACCTTACTACTACCGTGATAAATATGATGTAGTGCAACAAAAACATGGAACAAAAGTGTAAGAGCCACACACACAATTGACATGCATGCATGACCAACACATTCACCCATATTTGTAGCACCACATATGACCCAAAGAGAGCACAACCATGGTCTGATACTAATCTGTAACACCCCCTCCTAGTCTACCCAAAGTAACCATGCCAACTGGGGTAAACATGAGGAAAGATGCTACTACAATCATATTCGACCTCCTATGTCGCCTTAAGGGAGTGGAATCGATGGAACATCACATACAGTCATCAAACATCATCAACAAAACCTCATGGGACAAGTCATCCACTCAAACAATCTATCCCTGGGTCCCACTGCTATTTTGCAACTCTTAGGCCATTGTCTCTCTCATGTTATGGGCAAAGGAGTGACCAGAAACCCAAAGTCTCTCCCATAGGCTTGTCTGCCAGCGAATGTGAACCAAAATTGCTAGTTTTGTGCCAACGATCCCAGGATTTAAGCCACTTCTCTAGCCCAAAATCCCGGCCTCTGTCCAGAACTTGTTGTAGCTTCCAGAGTTCATTAAAAACATGATAACAACACTGATTAATCAAAAATCACCCTTAGGACTAATCCTGAGCATCCCCAACCGGAACTGACATTCTCTCAAACACTTGACATCAATGCAACCTATGGGTCTAGCATACAAGACAAAGCATAAATGACTGAAACACTTATGAAACATAACTAGAAGGATCACCTCCTTCTCCATTGAACTACTACATCATCAATTAGGTATTACATCCATCCATTTAACAGTTACAAGTAAATATATGAAATAACCAAGACATAAACTAGTCATTCAACCATGCTTATAACCAACATAAAACCATATAAATATCAGAGATATGACAACCATTAAATCCACCAATAAATCAGTGAAAAATTAAGAGAACTTAGATTTTATTAATCATAGGGAAATGTGACCAAGTTCGTGACTTCCACGTACCACTAGACCATAGACACGGCTAAACCAAATCTCTCTTTTAGCCAATCACCCTCGTGCCATATTCCAAGCATGAATGTGGGATCTCATAGAACAACCAATCCAAGAACAACCAAGGGAATCCAAAGGTTAAACCACCTCCACCCTCATCAAACCATGATCACACCTAAACCGGTGCTTCGATCACATTGAACAGAACTTGGAATGCCATCCGTAATCCATCACTATCCTTGAGGAATTTTTCGTCTCCTTGTCTCTCAAGGTTTATCACAATCCAAACCTAGATCACTAGGCCCTAAATTGAGACTTCCCCCTCAGGCTTTACTATGTATCCTGCCAAAACCAATCAAGGGATTCCTAGGCCTTTGGGAATGAACCTTGAGACCACATCCACCCCGGATTCCAAAATCCATCCGATAATTCCAAAGCTCAAAACTGAGTTCAACATCCCAATACACCATCGCATCCAAAAAAAGACTAGGCTAGGCTGAAATCAACTATCATAACCCAGAAAAACCATGCCACCGACAACAAGAGAACCATATACCAACATGTAAAGCCGTGCATGTCCAAACCAGCTAGGAAATCACACATGGAAAAGGTTACCTACAAGTATTCCTGCTGAAGCTGTTTGATCTTGCTTTCCTTTCCTTGATCCTTTCTTTCTTTTCCTTTCTTTTCCTTGCTTTTCCTTTCCTTTGATTCAAAATAGAGTGCTCCAAGAAAACTCTAAGTGACCAAGAGAGTGAGAGAGAGAGAGAATAATGGGAGAGCTCCAAACTTGAACTGTCAAAAGATTGAATTGATAAAAGCCATGAACTGGTCCTTAGAATCCTTTTTATGCATGAGCCCTCTAATTTCTTCATTTTCCATTATTTTCCTTCAATTTCCTCCTCACATGCAACCTGTGACCTTTTACCTTCCTTTTCTCCTAATTTCCTTTATTTTAATAAATAAATGTGCCAAAAATTCCTTTTTGCCTTCTAATGCCTTTTTCTTAGCCTTTGCTAGTTTTCCTTAGCTAGAACACACATCCAGTGATGCCCACTAGGATATATTTTCCCAACATTCATCTTGGAATATGTGTCCCTTACCCATGGTCTTAAGTTGCCTTTATTAAATTTTATTACATGAAATTTTCACCAGGGATGTTACAGATAAACACCCTCAAAATTTGATCTACACTTGAATTTTGGAGACTAGTGTGGATCTTGTGATAAATCATTCCATAGTCATTCTATGATTGATTGATGCTTTGCTAAGTGCTCTAACCTTTTTCTCAGATTGTAAGTGTCAAAGTCACATGCACACACATACTCAGTTCGCAACAATTTGATGAACACATTATTTTATGTAAGTTCAAACAATAATAGCACAAATCCATCAATACAGTCCCTATGCAATGTTCAATCTATGTTGAAAACCAATGCACACTTTCATTGGCAGCCTCTCGCTTTTGGTTGTGACTGTACTTCTATTTTGGTGAGTTTTCCAACCTATCACTTTTGAGCACCTTCACTTTCACAAATGTCACTTTCATGTTATGACTGTCACTTTTGATTATTTTCACTTTAATATGTTTCATTTTCATGTTATCTTCACTCAGACATGTGTCGCTTTCAATTTTTCGTTTTCATTTTGCAAGTGTCGTTTTCACTTTCCTCTTACTCTCACAAGTGTCATCTTTTGGGCATTGGAAGTGTCGCATGTCTCATAACTGAAGCTATGGTTTGTTTCAAGGGGTATATTTGGTGCTAATAAGTTCTATTTATCATGTAGGAATGTATTAGACTCATTCCCAAAGCTTTATACACTATCGCACAAGTGTCGTTAATGTCATCACAAAGTGTACCTTAAGTGTCGCACTTGCAGGCAGTGGTTGTATTGTTGTCACATTGAGGGGATCATGTTGTGATTATCTTCTGAGTGGTCAATATTGTGTCATCGACTGTTATGAGTGTGTGATCAAGTTCAAGTTTTTTCCTTGTTCACTTAGACCTCACTAATCCCACACTTAGCCAAATTATGAAAACTTCTTGCCCGAGCACCCTGGCTTCACTCAGCCCTCCTAAGCTGGCCATTATGTAGTCTCAAGCCTTAGGCTCAGATCCTACCTCTTGGAATTGTACAATGCACAATTCCTACCTCCTAGAACTATGCGCTGCACAATATTAATGCTCAACCCTGACCCTTGAACTCTAAAACTATGCAGATCAACCGCCCAGTCATCTCCTTCTATGAACTATGCAGTCTCAAGCCTCAAGCTTCCAGTCTGACTCCTTGAACTGCACAATCCATAGGCCTCTCTCTCTCCAAAATTGTGCAATGGTAAACCTCAAGCCTCAAGCTTGCCTCCTTAAGCCTCTGAACTGTGCAGTCACCCTGCTCTGGCCTCCTTGAACTGCGCATTGTGCAGCTTCAAGCCTCATTCCTAACCCTTGACCTCTAGAACTATGCATTATGTAGTCCTTGAGCCGGTCTCTCAATCTAGCACCCATTTCCAACCCAATCAGTTATTTTCATGAAGCATGATAGGTTAGGCATTTTTAGACTGATATCATTTTGACATGAGTGAATTTCAGTTGCATGTATAGTATCTTGTTATGATAGGATGATGATGAAAGATATGAAGAAGGAGACCCTTCCAGAAGACACCTTTGTAGCTACAAGGACAAGTTGATCATTGAATAAGACGAAGAGGGGAAACCAAATTGCGATAGTAGTTGGATATCAAGATCATAGTGAAGACTCCATACCTTTTAGACTTATGGATAAAGAAGAGGAAGAACATGCGCCATCTTTCCAAAAGACACAAAGACATCAACAAAAAGAATGACTTGACATTTCCATATCATCATGTAGTCCATATCATCAATGTTGTGTCATGTCTTTCCAAGGTGTCATGTCAAGATGATATATGAATCATCATTTGCCACATCATTCGTGGATTATGTAATTTTCAATTTATGAGAATGTAATATTCAGTGGAAGTCCAAGAGTCATCTATAGAATGCGAAAAGTCATGAAGGAGTCAAAAGGTCATAGAGAAGTCAAACAATCATGAGGGTGGTCCAAGAGTCACAAAGGAGGTGAAGAGTCGGGCCATTTCTTATATATACACCCCCATTATTCATGTAAAGCACTTTTCACCTTGGCTTCTCCTACCAGGCATTAGAGAGGATGATAGTTCTTTTGGAGGAGGAAGTGGTTGCTCTAATGTTCCACTATTAGAGTTAGTGGCATTCATTGTAGTGATGTATCTTGGAACTTTTGCTTAATACTCAAAGCTTGTTGAGCCAACACACTTTCATGTGTATGTTGTAAATATTGTTAGACTATTATTTGAATGGTTGTGATGCATGATGCTTTCATTTGTACTAAGGAAATTGAACTATTCTAGTGCCTTTGGTACTTAACTTGTCGGAGGTGTGTTGTATGTGTTTTAACAATCACTTTTTCTATGTGAACTATTTATATAGTTGATCAACAATTCATTCATATGTATATGCTAGTGTGTCTTTACTATATTAGTACTATTACTCTTCTTTTAAAGGACCACTTTTATCTCGCCTTCTGTAGAAGAACCTCAATACATTCTACAGCTAAACATTCCACAAGGCATATTCACTTTTTCATCTAAAAGTACATGTACATTACTCTCTTGCACTGACCATCGTAGCCAAGAAAAGTATCTAATAACATATGGTAGTCGAGCCTTATTTCTATAAGGGCTCCCACACCAAACGATGTGAAGTCTAATTGATACTTTTCATCGAGGATACCCCCTTGGTTGACGAATTTCCATCACCATCAAAAAATGGCACTAGAAGGAGGGCCATATGACAAGTTGTGCCCATTGAGTCTATTTTGAATCTCTCACCTTAGATGACTCATCCCCAAATCATAATTCTGGGGTGTTTTTCCAACAGATCCAATGGTAAACTTTTTATCCCCGATGAAATTCATGATGACTTGTCTCAATTCAAGTTTTATGGTGAGGGTGATACATCCGTAGTTGAAAATTCATCTCTCTTTATTAAGTTTTGTGAATATTATGAGATTGAGTGTGAATAAGTAGCTTGCATGCTTTTCTTCCTCATTCTTGAAGGTCGAGTTAAGCAATAGTGTCATACCCTATCACTCGCCCCATTCATTCTTTTAAACACCTCATCAAGGAGCTATATTTAGAATTTTATAGGTATGATTACTAAGATGTCATTAAAAGAATTAATCAACTAAGAATGAAATCTAATGAATCAATTGAGGATTTTGCTAATCGATTCCTTCACCTTTGTTATGAATTTCTTGAAAAACATACAAATTGGGATTTCTTTAAAAGAGAGTTTGAGCGCTTGGTTCATATATATTTTCATGATGAATTTGAACCCCTTGATATTTTTGCTTCCCCACCTCTTAAATCATGACACACCTCTAATTTCAAAGGAGGAACCTACAATTCATTTTATTCCTTCTCCTTCTCCTTTTCTAATATCGATTGGTGTGCCTCTATGCATTAATGCTAAAGTTCAAAAATCTCTAAATTAGATTTTCGATCCGTCTCTTAAACTTTCATCCACCTCTCATGATTCAGATCTAGTGGAGGAAACCTTGGAATGGTTCATGGAGCCTAGGGTGAAGGCTAATCCTTACTTTCCTCAAGATGATACTAAAATTATTAACCTCAATCTTGAATCTAGTTCCACTAAAAGTATTATTTCTTCAAAGAACATCTATCATCCTCTATCATCTACATTTCATGACTCTTTGTACCATAATTTGCTTGATCAATCTACTCCACCAACTATTTCTTCACACTATCTTGATTTTCACGTTGTTGGTTCAAATTGTGATCAAGTGCAAGGTGGTCATATTACACAAGTAGAGGAGAAAAAAAATGAGGAATCTTTCGATATTTATTCTTTTTTTTTTTAAATTTCCCCATGTCAAGATGATGCTCTTCCATTATTTGCTAATTTTGAATATACTAATCTCGGTAGTGAATCAAATTAAACCTATTTTCTTAATCAATTTGACGCCTTGAAGAACTGACTCCATTGATGTATATGATGATCGACCCCTAAGTGCACCAACCGATATTTTGGTGTCTTCATAAGATTTCAATTTGAAACATTTTGATCCATAATTTGATTCTATCAAAGAATATATTCTTATGGAAACTTCCTCTTTATCCTACTATCCCTTGTGCTTTACCGTTTGTAATTCATCAACCTGCGATGAAGATACTCCATGCTCTTCAATTTATTCATCTAATGAGTTACATTCTGAATTTCCACAAGGTAGTGAGGATATCCATGATGAAAAAGGAAATAATCAAATCATTGAGTATCCATTCTACGCCTTGCCATTTCCAGTGTTGCATGGAGATAATTATTCTTTCCAAGTTACTCATGAAATTTGTCCATTATATCCATCCTTACATGTGCATTTAGAATCATTTTTATACTTGAGTAATTTGGTTGTTGAAGTTGTGAAATCTGGTCAAATAAGTGATAGAGATGGCTTCCATTGGGTTAGTAGTGGTCATATTAAAATTACTCGTAGTGGCCATCCACACACCATACATGATTTGATTCAATATTAAAAATGTGATTTTACAATCCTTGAAAGTTCCAAGCCTTCTCACGAAGTTGAGGCACTTCAAATTTTGTTGATATTTATGTCAAGATCTTGTGACTCTCGTAAGATCCCTGAACTAATTTAGGTCTGGTTTTTCTCACAAAATTATTCTCTTTGCATGTTTTCACTAGATGTAAATTCCTTCTTTAAAAAAGTTTGGTATTTCGGATTTAGTCTTTTTAACTTTCAAGATTTGGTTTTTTTATCGAATTCAAGATCTTATTTCAGTTGATTCATCTCCATGCAATTCTCTTGTACTTAAATTGGGCTTGGAGTGTGTATCTCTCATAGAAGTATGGAACTGTGAATTTGATCATTTCAAAGCTTATATTTTCTTGAAGAAATCATGTCTATCAAATCATTTCTAGAATAGTCAGCTCTTGGTTTTTCTTGTGAACATTGTACTTCCAATCATCTCTGCACTAGAAATCCTCTTGAGTGTTACTGAATGCTTGAGTTATTTGGTGAATCAAGATCCTCTTTTTCATCCACTACATCTTGATTATTTTCATGTATTTTCTATACCGACATTCCTTTTCAATTCTTTAAGTGATTACGATGCTAGTACAATTTGTCACTAGCTACAAGGGAATGGTTTGTTACATTCATCACGCGAGGAAGATGATTCTATTATTCAAAGTGTTTGAAAATCTGTTCAAATTGACCTATCCTTATTGTCATATAATCGAGAATCTTATACTTAGATATCATTTTTTTTGGGATTCAACTGCGTTAAGTAAGTCATTCACGTATGACCATTTCCATGAGAGGTAGTCATAACTGACTAATTTCTCATGATTTTTGAATAGTTCACTTAGCACTCATTGCATCGGGTGATGCTCACAGGGGTGAAGAAGTGGGATTGAAACTAGTGAAATGAATCACATAGCATCAATCATCACTTCCGGGGCTTGCACCCGGTAACCAGGACTTCCCGGGAGGTCACCCATCCCAGAACTCCTCTGGCTCAAGCACGCTTAACTGTGGAGTTTTCCCCACAATCAAGCCCACTTAGCTTGCTACCCCATTTGCAAAACCTTAGCAAGTATTGTGCCTCATGAACCATTCAATTAGAGATCCCTTGATCCCTTGATATCTAATATAATGCATTGCGTAAACCCCCATACTTAAAATCTTATACTTAACCCAGTCCATATGATCATAAATTTGGTTTTGATGGTTGTTATTTATCTTATCAGTTTCTCATTGGCCTATGTGACGATAGTTGTTCTATATCCTTTGATATTTATGGTTTATCATCTCACTATTTGGATACTTTTCAAGCCGTTGAGTCACTTTAGCCCTCACCGATGGTTATGTTAGACCCTCACTATCTTGGCAAGCCCTCCAAACACAATCAAATTCATTTTCCCTCACAAGATTCTCATTAAATCCCACACCTTTGATTGAAAATTCATATTTTCAAGGATATTAGGGTTCTCAAGAGGATTGTTTCGAATTTCATGATCCAATTGTTGAATGGTTGAAGAAATCTTACTTGGAAAACTCTGTCACAAATAAGAAGTTTCGATCTTTTCCCATGCATGCTAAGGGGGACACTACATATGAAGATACATTCACAAGAAGCTTATGAGGTTTGTTTGATTATTCTTTTCATCGAAAGGGTCAGATTGCAAGTTGGTTCTAGGAAGTGGCTATGACATATCGTTTTTTGACAAGGAGGATCTTCAATTTTTTGTGCAAGTTATTCAAGCTATTATATTTCCTATTACACATTGTTTTATATCTGTTTTAATTTCTCGTATCTTCATGTACGTGGGTCGGGAGAAGTTACAGTGGCTACATTATAATTTTCATTATACTTTACCCCAACCTTCTAGTTTTTTAGGTTAGGAGTAGGTATAGCTACATACTAGTCTCCCCTTGCATATTCATCCTGCACTTGATCTCTATAGTTTTTCTTGTGTTTTCTTACTTTTAGCTCGCATCCTGTTTTCAGTTTAGCCCCCATTTTCTTTGTCCTTTTGATTTTATTTCCTTGTTGTGTCTTGTATCTTCTTTTATGTTTTGTTTAATAATAATTTGCATGAAGAATGTTCACTTTGGATCGAAATACAATGTGGCAAAATCTAAAGGGGACAATTGTGACAATGAACAATGCTTGGCTTATCTGTTAATATCTTCTTTATCTTGAGTTTAAATATTTTGGTCAATGATGTTTTTATTTAAAATATGAACCTTTCATGAGGAAATCTTTGTGCAGAACCATGATACCATTATATATTTTAGTAACCTCATTTCTACGCTCAGTGTTGTAATGTTTCAGTGTTTTTCATGCTAATCCAATCAACTAGAGAAGGACAAGGGGAAAATCTTAATGAGAAAATTCATATCATAGGTTTCATATATGCTTCTTTGAAGGAAAAACCTCTTCTTCTCTCAATAAGTCGAGATCCCTCTTCCACACCATAAAATAAATAAGTTTCGAAGAACAGTACTATAAAAATAAATAAATAAAGGGTGAAAGAAAATAAAGGCTTCCTACGTAGGGAGGTGAAGCAAGTAACTTTGTCGAGGTATTGTCCAGGCTTGCTGGAAATGAAGCAATTATTGTGTTCCTAAAGTAGCTTCATTTAGGTACTGTGTAGGCCTGCTAGCAGCATAGCAACACTAGAGATGAAAAATTATACTCTAAATATCATAATCTCACAAGTTACATTACCTTTCTCCTGAATCTAAACATTGTGATATGGTTTACCTTATGAATGTATTCAACCGAGAAATAGACGAAGGGGAATATATATATAACTCGGTTGAGTGGGGAAGCCAAATTAATCTACTTGATGAATCAATACTTCCTGTGAAACTATACCATGTGCATAAAGTTAGACCAAGGCAGAGAAGTTGGAGTTCTACCAATGTGTCGCCAAGTGTTGTCATTGCGACAAACACCCTCCAAAATTTGGTATAAACTTGAATTTTGGAGCCTACTATGGATCTTGTGACTATTTTTTCCATAATCATTCTATGATCGATTGATTCTTTGCTAAGTGTTCTATCCTTCTTCTCAGATTGTAAGTTTCAAAGTCACCTGCGCACGCATACTCAGTTTGCAACAAGTTCATGACTGTATTATTTTATGCAAGCTTGAACATGCATAGCACAAGTCCATCAAGATAGTTCTTGTTTAATTTTCAACCTATGTCTACAGCTAGTGCACACTTTCATTGACAATGTCTCACTTTTGATTGTGATTGTACTTCTATTTTAGTGAGTTTTCCAAGTTGTTTCTTTTGCACACCTTTGCTTTCACAAGTGTCACTTTCATGTTACAATTATTGCTTTTTCTTGTTTTCACTTTAATATGTGTCATTTTCATGTAATATTCATTTTTTCATATGTCATTTTCAATGGTGTTTGCATTTTGCAAGTGTCGTTTGCATTTTTCAAGTGTCGCTTGCATTTTGCAAGTGTCGTTTGCACTTTCCTCTTACTGTCGCAACTGTCCACTTTTGGGCATGGGAAGTGTCGTAGGTCGCATTAGCGGAGATATGGATTGTTTCAAGGGGTGAATTTGGTGCCAATGAATTCTATTTATCATGTAGACATGTATTAGGCTCGTTCCCAATTTTTTATATGCATTGACGCACAAGTGTCGTCATTGTCGTCGCAAAGTGTACCTTAAGTGTCACACTTGGAGAAAGTTGTTATATTGTCGTTACATTGAGGGGATCATGTTGTGCTTGTATTTTCAGTGGTAAATTTTGTGTCATCAATTGTTTTTAGTATGTGATCATGTTCAATTTTTATCCTTTCTCACTTGAACCTCACTGATCCCACACTTAGCCAAATGTTGAAAACTTCCTACCCGTGCAACTTGGCTTCACTCAACCCTCCTAAACTATGCATTGTGCAGTCTCAACCCTCAAGCTTAGACTCGGCCCTCCTAAACTGCATATTGTGTAGTCTCATCCCTCAATCTTAGATCCTGCCTCTTGGAACTATGCAATGCGTAGTTTTGGCCTCCCAGAACTACGTAATGCACAGTGTTAGTGCTCAACCGTAACCATTGAACTCTAGAACTACACAAATAAACATCCCATTCATATCCTTCTTCACACTACCCAATCTCTATCCTCAAGCTTCTACACTGACTCCTTGAACTGCACAACTGCACAAGACCTAGGATTCTCTCTCTCCAAAACTACATAGTGGGCAACGTCAAGCCTCAAGCCTACCTCCTTGAGCCCCTCAACCACCCACTCACCCTACCCTAGCCTTCCTGAATAGTGCACTACATAGTCTCAAGCCTCAGTTCTAGCCCTTGATCTCTGGAATTGCATACTACGCGATCCCTGAGCCAATCTATCAGTATAACACCCAATTCCAGCCTAGTCAGTGATTTTCATGAAGAATGATAGGTTAGGAGTTTTCATAATGATGTCGTCTTGTCATGAGTGGATTCCAATTGCACATATTATATCTTGTTATGATAGGATGATGATGAAGGAGATGAAGAAGGAGACCCTACCAAAAGACACCTTTGTAGCTGCAAGGACAAGTTGATCATTGAACAAGAAGAATAAGGGACACCATATTGTGATAGAATCTAGAGAACAAGATAAAAATGAAGACTCCCTATCTTTAAGCCTTATGGAAGAGGAAGAGGAAGAACATGCACCATCTTTCTAGAAGACACAAATATAGTAGCGGAAAGAATGGCTTGACAATGCCATATCCTCATTCACTCCATGTCATCAGTGTCGAGTCATGCCTTGCCAAGGTTTCATGTTATGATGCTATATGAGTCATCATTTGCCACATCATTTGTGGATTATGTAATTTTAATTATATGAGAATGTAATGTGAAGTGGAATTCCAAGCTTCATCTATAGAATGTGAAAAGTCATGAAGGAGTCAAAAGGTCATAAAGAAGTCAAACAATCATGAGGGTAGTCTAAGAGTCACAAGGGAGGTGAAGAGTCACCCTATTTGTTATATATACACCCTCATTGCTCATGTAGAGCACTTTTCACCTTGGATCCTCCTACCAAGAATTAGAGAGGAAGATAGTTCTTTTGGAGGAGTAAGTGGTTGTTATAATGCTCCACCATTAGAGCTAGTGGTGTTCATTGTACTGATATATCTTGGAACTATTTCTTAATGCTAGAAGCTCGTTGAGCCAACAAACTTTCATGTGTATGTCATAAATATTGTAAGACTATTCTTTGAATGTTTGTAATGTATGTTTTTTTCATATGTACTAAGGAAATTGAACTATTTTGGTGGCTTTAGTCACAACTTCCTACATAGACTAATTTCTGGATCGCCTACAAGTCCCCACAAAATTTCCTAAGAAACCTACACTGATACCAATATGATCCATTAAATTGTCGTGGATATTCCACTCGACAATTCATCATAATAGATCTCATAAAAATACATCAAAATCTATATTATGAGGGTTAATTTCCTTAGATTCTAGATTTATTAATTTTTTTTTTTCTTATTCATGTAATAGATAAAATTTGGAAAATTGTTGTGGGGAAAAGTATCCAACACGGAATGACCCTATCCCACTCTAAGGGTGATAGTTCCTTAGCAACAGCTGAAGCAAAGCTATCTAAAGTTACTTCTTTATGACATGCAAGAGATGAAAGGAAGAGATCCACTTACCGATGTCTTGCGCAAATGGTCGATCCAATCTCCTCTATTTGCCGCTTGCTCCCAGCTCCAAGTCTTCTCACGGGCCCAACTACACGAGATCCTGTGAACAAGACAAGAAAAGGAAACTACAAGAAGCATGCATTCATAATTGATTCAAGGATCAGCATAAATCAAATACGCAAGTAAGACAATACACCATTGAAACACATGCGAATAGAAGAACCTCAAATGCTTTATTAATATAAGGAAGTAAGGTTCAAGCGGTGATACAACCGTGAGAGGTCCAATCCAGCATCACCTTCCCGATGGAAAGAAATCTCCTCTTCACCTCCCTCAAGCAATCACCCAATACTCACAACTGTAAACCAACAGCAATTCTTTGCACTAAATTCCGGCCTCCAGATCCCATGGGATGAGATCCTTATATAGAGTTTTGGAGTGAAGATAAGTCAGCTTGATGTGTGACTTGTTATCCTCTTCAACTCCAGTTGTTCTTCAGTCCTTGAGTCCACTCGGAGTTTCTACCTTCCACTTGGAGTTTTAGAAGCTCTTAACTCATCATTAGGCGAATCTTCTGATCCAAGTGTCATTTTGGAAGCTTCCTGGGCACTGGCACATTGAGAAAAGATTCCTCCACATGTCAAAGTACGCCTAGCACAGGTAGCCTTTGTTGCACTTGCTATGCAGCGTAGGTACACCATAGAGCTTTTGACATTCAGCACAGATGCTTAGTGGAGCAGCTGCTTTGATCCAAAATTGACCTGTTTTTGAGTGTTTTTCAGTGGAGAACTGATCTGAAGTGCTGTGGTTTGCTGACCTTGTTCCTCTAGGGGTAGGAACAACATGTTTAGGGACTTTGGATCCCTTAGATTATTGACATTTCATGCTCTATGTTGTAAGGCACAAAAATGTCTAAAATAGTTGCCCCCTAAAGTATGAGGTCGTTTATCGGGTGAAATGCTTTATTAGGAGGATCCGAAGTTCATTCAATCGTCGGGAGGTGACCTGTAACAAAATACAATACAATAAATTATCTTTTCATACTTTCTTTTCATGATCTAGCTGATGCGGGCATTTCCCATGCTCAGCTTTATAAATACATTTGCTGTACATAGACAGACGATCGTCTGATAATAGACTGATAATTCTCTGCTTTTAATTATCATCCTTTTAGTAGGATGATCATCTGCTGCACATGTCTATGTTTTTTATCTCCTGAATATATATCGCAGCCCGGATGGATGAAACTAGATCCGGGGTCTTCAAACTTGTCCGATCTTCACTCTAGTACAAGTCGATCCATGTGAGAATTTCTTGAAGTCGAACATGGAAAGACACCGCTTGATTACCAGTCAATAATGTAAACTCTTAACAAGCGCGAGAGGAATCACCGATAATGATGATGACCCTCAAGGTACTGCAGCACAATTCACGTGGCGTGAATATAGGATCTGATGTCGAACACCATGCAAAGTCTCCTGGTCGAAGGTCATTAATGTATACCTATCGCCGGAAGTGAGAAACTTGCCATTGAGGCATGCAAGCTTCAAAGTACTGAGGGGGTGTTCCTAGATCAACTTCTTGGATAATGAGCTGATGTCGACAAGAAGTGATCCGTCAAAGGAGGGCCTTAATGAATCCCACATCAGTGACACGGAACGAAGCTAGTGATGATGGTGAAAACGATCTGTGAAATATGATTCAGGGTGGCAGTCATGGAAGGATGAAAGATGATGTATGGTAGTGGATGGGACCCGGTTGACACTTTCTGAATGACATCTCTTGAACATATAACGACACTGATGTGATGGATCGGTAGCATTACCCCATGTATGGATGGTATGGCGAGACCATGGTGAAGGGACCAGTGAATGATAATAACCCAACCCGATATTTACGGAGGCAAAAGTGTCATGTTCAAGAGCGACTTGCTACCATTAAGCTTTGAGGTTCTCCCAATTTTTCCCCAGTCATTTCTGACCAGTACCTCTTTATTTTTGTCAAGCTTGAGGAGGATTACATATGCTTGTTCTATAACCTGCCCTTCGGGCAAGCCCATCGCTATGTTTTAACGAGCCTAGCGATAGGGAAACTCGTTCTCGTCTAAAGACAAGTTTGTCGCTATTCAATATTTTTAACGAGCCTAGCGACAAAGACAACTCGGTCCTTTTCATTTTTAGAGAGTCTGAAAAGCGTACATAAAGTGGACTCCAAGGGTCCTTTTTCGTCATCTAATCCCTTAAGTCCGAAAAAGTATAAAACAATACAGAAGGGATGAATGTTCGATATCTTTATCGAGCCGAACTAGACAAGCACTCGATCTTTTTGTGCAATAATCCCTCAGGTCCAAAAAGATTAAAATCTAGAGGAGGGATAGCTCTTCCGGTCCTTTTAACGAGCTGGAAGGCCAAAACTCGGCAAACTTTTCATATTTTACGAGTCAGTGAAAAGAGCTCAAAGAAGACTCGCCTTTTGAGGAACGAGTGATAAACAGGGATAGCAACAGATTCCAGGTACAGGTTGGAATTTTCCAATCACGGCAGTATTACAAGGATGGCTAAGTGAAATCACTCTTCGCAGCTGTTCCTCAAAATAGGTAAACAATCAAGTGGATGTGAATGATCGGCCAAATGAAAAGTGGAGGTGACGGTGCATAAACACGACCAAGGCTTTTATGGCTGATGAATTTACGGTCTCAAATGGTTATTTACCAGTTCATTTTTTTTCTGGATGAGCTTGAACTCTGGGGGAAAGCTTGCTCACATGCTTATGTTTATTTTTTAACAAGCATGAAGTCCGCGTTAAAACTGCTCGGTTTTGCGTTTATTTTTTAACGAGCATGAACTCTGCCAAAACTGCTCGTTTGATAAGGTCAAATTCATATTTTACCATGACTAGTTTTTCTTTTCCAGAGATAGTACTGTTTCATCAATTGCTGCAACAAACTTGTTAGAAACGGATAACATGAAGTAAAAATACTAATATTTTACTTTGAACTACGTAAAAAGCAATTAAAAGATGTTTTTACCTTTCATTTTACCATTTCATGTGCATTTGGTTTGTTGGAGCTTTGGAGGTGCCTCTTCCTCTCGATTTTTTACCAGCTAATTTTGGGAGATTTTGTGGACGATTTTCAGCGCCGTTTCCACCAGGTAGGAGCTAAACCCTAGCTCTATCTTTTCATGGTCTTATTTCTCAGTTTTATGCTTGTTTTCCTGCCCCCATGAGCCCCTGGGGTTTCTCTAGGGCGCTCTGCCATCAGCGCAGGTGCCTCATATTGAAACCTGCGTTGGGGGTTTTCATTTTCAAAGGCAGTTTGTCTCCCAACGCAGGTGAGACCCTTCCCTACCTGCGTTGGGCGCAGAAAACTTTTTGGTTGCATACTTTTTCATGAGAATTTTGCCATTTTCTTTACCGAGTCAGGGATCTTACTCCTCCTCTTGTTTGTTTTGCAGAGTTTATTGGAGCAGAATGACTCTTACGTGGCGAGAACGAGAGCATGAAGAGGAGGACATGATTGCCCTCCATGATCCTGTTACCGTGAGCGCGTTGCGGAACTGTGGCTTGCTAAAATTATTCCGTATATCTAGCATGAGGGCACAGATACGTTTACTGCAGTACCTGCTTGATGCTTGGGATCCTGTTAACCAAGTGTTCCAGATTAGGGGCAAGTCCATCCCTTTGACCATAGTGGACATTTACTTCTTGACTGGGTTGTCAAGGTGGGGTGCCCCCATTTCCTTGTCCGGTTCGGCCCGAGGGAGCGATTCCGTGAAAGATTATATCCGTCAGTATTGTAGGGAGGGATCCCAGCCGAGCAGAGACGGCAAGGTTTCTATCCGTGATATCACTGACAGGTCTCTCAGGTCTATTCTGTACACGATTTGTAGGATGGCCGGCAGCGCATCCCCTCATGTTGCCAACAGGTCTTATGTGCAGCACGCCCTGGAATGTCTTCAGCCGAAAGTTTTTAACTGGTGTGACGCAGTACTGGTTCAGATGAAAAACCAGTTGACCAAAGTAAAGGACGGGAAACTGAAGAATTTTGGCTTCGGTTCAGTTTTGACTGCCTTCGCTTTGGAGAAGATACCCTTGATGCAACCTCAGTACATTGTTCTCGACTTGCCATCTCCTATTGAGCCACGCATGCAGAGGTGGGTCGACCTTATGGCTAGACATGCAGGTCAATCTCAGATTACTTTTACTGATGCCTTCTTTAGGTGGTTCGAGCGGCAGGATATGGCTTTTTCCGAGTATCCATATATTGGTATGGATTTCCGAGGTGATCCGGATTTGGTACTACCGGATGGTGAGCAGTGGGGTGATCTTGGTAAATATTTTGACCTTATCACTGTTTACTGTTTTTTATTTATAATGTCCTTGTGCTTTACTCTATCAAGACTCTAATCAAACTCATGTGTGCATGCAGATGTTGGTCCCGTCCGTCCAGCAGTTTGTCCGAGAGCTCCGGCCGCTGCCCCAGCAGGGGAGGCTCCAGGGAGAGCTATTCTCCGTGACCTTGACTTGGCCGAGACTCTTGCAGCTGTGCAGGAACAGGTCGAGGGTCTTACCCTTGGGATTCCGGATGTACGGATTGACGAGTTGCCTCTGCGATTGCAGCGACATACTGCTGGTGTTCCTAGACGATGGTCTCGTCTTCTACGCATGATCGCACAGGCCGTGGCATGTTATCATGAGCATCACTAGGCTAGGGTGCCCCCCAGCCATTTTGAGTTTTGGGGTCGTATGACCGATTTTGTCTTGGTTACAGAACATTATATGTAAACCGTAAACAGTTATATATATTTTTGATTTTCGGGGTTTATTCCAGTTTTTATGTGATCCATGTATGAAACATCGACGATGCTTCTCTTTTTATCAATTTTGCAAATGTCTATCTAGCACATAGTTTGCTAATGAGTCGGTTAATGTGTTTAAGTTTCTGGAAATGTGTTGATATTGGATAAAATCAAACTGTCTTTCCAAGATTTTAACTCTTAGGAACTTGCGATAAATAGCTGGATTTTGGACAGAGTAGGTACCATTGAGTTGTAGTACCACGAGCTGTGAGTCTAACCTGACGACTAGCCGGTTTATGCCATGGGTGATGGCATCAGAGAGGAGCTCTATCAACGCGCTATACTCAGCGATGTTATTCGTTGATTGGCCAATACATACCCCCTGAAACTCACTAACTCGCCGCTTGGGTCAAAAATGGCCCATGCTGCAGAGGATAGGTTCCTCGAACTACGACTTGCTCCGTCAGCATATCCAACCCACGGTTCCAATGGATTTGACATCTGCAATAAGTTTAAAAAGCGGATTACTTAAACCAGAACAAACGCTTTAGCGAAAACAAAAATGTAACAAAAGCATACAGGTTACTATCAGGCATAGTAACGCTTAAGGTACAACCCGTTGCGGGGTTGCGCTAGTGGAATTCCGTCATAATCTACCAACTCGTAGGCACCTTTTGCTAACACACTTTTAACAATATAAGGGCCCATCCATAAGGACTTGAATTTCCCAGCTCCCAATTTATCGGATTCTTGGTCATAAAGCAAGACCAAATCACCTTCCGAGAAGACACGGGGTTTGACATTTTTGTCAAACTGCGCTTTGACTCATTTCTTATGGGCTTCGTTGGCCAAGGCGGCATCACGACGGATTTCATCCAACTGGATTAACTCCAAGAAACGAGCTTCTTCTTCTGAGGTTCCGGGGAGGAGATCAATTGCGAGTTTAAGGGACGAAATTTCACACTGGATCGGTAGGATTGCTTCTAGGCCATATACCAGTCGAAACGGTGTGAACCCAGTGGAATTCCTTACCGATGTTCGGTAGGCCCACAAAGCCGAGTACAGGATCAAATGCCATCTTCTTTTGTGAACCCCAACCATCCTTTGCAGCATGCGCTTCAGGACCTTGTTGATTGCTTCAACTTGTCCATTAGCTTGCGGATAGTACGAAGTAGAGCTGTCGTGAGACAATCCTAGTTTGGCAGTTAATTCAACCATCATGTGATTGCGAAAATGCGATCCATGATCTGTTACTATGGCCTGTGGTACGCCGAATCTGGCGACTACATGATTAAAAAAGAATAGGGCTGCTGTTTCACCAGTGTTATCCAATGTAGGCATCGCCTCGGCCCATTTGGTAAAATAGTCAACTGCGACTATAATATACCCATGCCCCCTGGTCGAGGTGGGGTTACATTGCATGAAATCGATGCCCCACTTGGCGAAAGGCCCCACAGCTATTATTGGCTGTAAAGGAGCGGGGGGTCTTCTGGTTTTGCTATCAAAAATCTGACATGCATGGCAACTTCTAACTGCGGTTATGCAATCTTTGAACATGGTTGGCCAGAAGTATCCTTCTCGTAAGATTCTTTGTGCTGTAGCATATCCAGATTGATGCCCCCCACAGGTGCCTGAATGACATTCATTCAGGGCTTTTTTGGCCTCCTCATGGGTTAGACACCTTCTCAGGACCGTATCGACACCACGACGGTAAAGCGTATCATCGACGATCATGTAGTCTTTTGCTTGGTATCGAATGCGTTTTTGTTCTGAGTGAGAGGTGTCTGGCCGAAACTTTTGGGTTTGGAGATAAACTATTATATCTCCATACCACTCATCACTTGCTGATATCAGAAACAAACCTTCGTCCACGATCGATTCTTTGGACGTTTCATCGTTGGACGATGATGGGAGATCGCATAATAATTCTGCGAAAACTAAAGCTTTCTTTGATTTGGATTTCACAAATTCCAGATCAAACTCTTGAAGGATAGCTATCCACTTTGAATATTTGCCCCCAAGCAACTGTCGCGACAGTATATAAGTCATGGGGTTGCAATCTGACAATACGGTGGTCTTCCTGAAGAGGACATAATGCCGAAACCTTTGTATCGCTTGAACAGCAGCTAGTGCTAGCTTTTCAACATGAGAATATTTACTTTCTGTATCATTTAAGTTTTTACTTAAATAATATATAGGGTGTTCAATTCCGTCGACTTCTTGAACTAAAACCATTGCAATGGTCGTATCTGCTGCAGCCAGATACAGGTTAAAGTCTCTTTGATAGTCCGGGGCGTACATTAATGATGCTTTTACTAGCGCTTCTTTCAGAGCATCAAAGGAAGCTTGCGCAACCTGGTCCCAGACGAAAGGTACATCCTTTTTCAAGAGACGGGTATAACCTTTAGCAAGTTCTGCGTAATTCAGAATGAACCTCCTCAGAAAGTTTGCTTTCCCTTAGAGTTTCTGAATCTGAAGCAAGTTCGAAGGTGGAGGCAAATTAATGATTGCCTGCACCTTGCAAGGGTCGAGATGAATCCCCTCCTTGGAGACTATAAAGCCAAGTAAACGACCAGAACCGACGCAAAACACACATTTGTGCGGATTGAGTCTTATCTTGTAGTGTCGGCAACGTAGAAATATCGCTCTTAAATTTTGCGGATGATCAGTCCGCTTTTGCGAATGAGCCGGGAGATCGTCGAGATAAGGTTGAACGATGTTCTTGATGTCATGGAAAGCATAATTCATTGCTCTCTGAAACGTCGCCCCTGCGTTCTTTAAACCAAAGGGTAATTTTCGATAAGCGAATGTGCCCCACGGACAAATAAATGCAGTCTTTGACTGGTCCTGTGGGCGGATATTAATTTGATTATACCCGGAAAATCCGTCCATAAACGAAAATATTTCACATCCGGCGCATTCATCAATTATCTGGTCGATGAAGGGTGTAGGGTAGTTTTCCTTTGGACAAGCTTGATTTACATCCCTATAATCGACGCACACTCGTATTGTTCCTTGTTTTTTCATAACAGGGACAATATTCGATACCCAGTCGGTTAGAGGAACCAGGTAGACGAAACCAGCATGGAGGAGTTTTTCAACTTCTGCCTTAATAGCAGCGGCTTTCTTGGGGTGCACCTGCCGAAGCCGTTGTCTTACTGGTTTGACATCAGGATACATCTTAATTTCATGTTCAACGATACTCGAGTCGATGCCTGGCATTTCATCATATGACCAAGCAAAGACATCTCTAAATTCGCGGAAAAGAGCTTTATATATTTCTTGTTCTGAAGGGGAACAACCTTTGCCGACATAAATATTCTCTACAATGTCTGTTTTGGTCGAGATATTTATGGCTATAGTCTCTTCTATATTGGATAGGTTTCTCTCGGAATCCACCGTATTTACAGTATTTGCTAGGAATTCAAATACTGAAGGGTGATATAGGTCGCCTTGAGTATCTTCCTGAGGAAGGGAACGATGGTGGTTATCATCCCATGGTGCCCCCTCAATCAACATTGACTGTAGGATTCCTTCGTCACTTGCATGCACTCGTGACCAAGGATCCAAAGGGGTACCACATTCTCCTGACCTGTCTACCCAAACGCTTGACGAGCATTGATTTGGGCTCGCCTCCCATGCCTGAAACATTGATTGCTACAATATTTCGATTGGGCTCGGGTGCAAGACCATTGCCCGATCCATGACGACTTTGTCTTTTGCGACCTTCGTGGAGGATATCATGTTGCAGGTAGCCACCAATGGTACATTTCCTATGTACATATGATTTGGTAGCGAGAAAGTCCCCATCATCGTGGGGTCTTTCAGCAGGCCTACTCCTATATCTTGAATTGAATGGTCGCTTTCATGGATCATGGGAATGCTTCCCGTAACTTGTGAACCATTAAGGAGGAAGTTCTGTTGGTCGACGACCGTAATCCCTCCTTCAAACGGGAAAGCGATCTTCCTAAAATAAGTCGACACAACAGCTGCCATGGCATAAATCCATGGTCTTCCTAGTAGGATGTTGTAATCCAGATTCCCATCTATGACTTCAACATCAATTTCTACTGTTTTTCCACCTAGTTCAACCTTTAAGTTACTTAGAATACCGTAAGGGGTATATGTCCTACCGTCGAATGCTTTTAGTGTTGTCGACGATCTTGACAAGGTTGGCGACCCTAATGTTTTCCAGCAACTCATCGACATAATACATGTCGATGCCCCCTCATCAATAATTGTTCGATGAACAGTTTTGTTGAGGGCTTTCACTTGAATAAGGAAAGCTAGTTGAGCGGGTAACTGAGGGTCATACCCTTTGTGATCAAAGGACACAAGATTGGAATCCTTAGGATCAACCCCCCCTATTGCCGATAACAATGCCTGCCTTTGGGATGGACAATTTTGTAGTACTTCTAGAGTCGACATAGCGGATGGCGATTGAGCCAAATCTTCTACTATGTTATAATGCTGCGCCGCTCTGGCACGAGGATTAAAAGTCGACTTGTGTACTACCCCCTTAGGTGGTTTTATCGTTAATTCTGGCATTATGGGTGGGACAACTTCTGTCGAAGTTGTTGTCGAACTACTAGGTTGATCTTTACCTTTTTCGTTTGACAGTTGCAGATTTCCGTAATCTTTGTTCCTTGTCGAAATCAAAGCATCATTTTGCTGCTTGGAGATCAATAACATTAGCACTTGCGATGGGGAAGCATTTCCACTATCAACCATATTTTGACCTGGATTGGGAAATGGATCAGTCAACACAGCTGGGTTCTTTGGACTTTTAAAGAATCTCTTGAGCTCAGCTTTGTATGGACAATCTGCTGTCTTGTGATCTTCGTCACATATCATACAGGGCCATTTCTTTTTCCCTTTCTCAAGAGAGTTCGAAGAAGTTTTTTCAGGTGATGGATCATCCTATTGCTTCTTCTTCCCTTTGTTTTGCTTCTTCTTGCTTCCTGGTTGATTGGTTTCTTTGCCTTTATCTGCTGATATGGAATTTACTTCCGAAGCAAGAATCTCTTCATGGGCATTTCGATCTGAAGTCTTACGGGCTTTCTGAGGTGACGCCTTTTTCGACTTCGCGCTTGCAGTGCCAATCACGCCATCTCCGGCATGAGAGTCAATATTCGATTTAGGAGGGGGAGGAATTGAAAATTCAGGTTTGGGGGCGTCAGGTATTTTGTCGTAGAGCGTGCCAGACTGAGTATATACTAAGTCTAAATATTGAGCACGAGCGATGACTTGCTCCTCTGTTACGACTCCCCCCTTGGCCACATCTTCCGTTATAGCCGGAAGTAATGACTTTATAAACCATTCAGCTAATAGCTGATCAGGAACGTATGTTTTCACCATCCTATGACGGCGACGCCACTCATGTATATGATCTGATATGTGAGTAGCTGTCGTCTGTTTGAAGTTGGTTAGTATCTCGGTTCCTGTTTCATACCTGATTGGTAGTTGAAAATGGGTTAAAAAAGTCGTGGCTAAGGAGCTGAAATTGTCGAAAGAGGCTCTTGGCAATTCTATATACCATTTAGCCGCTGGACCTGTCAATGTCCTCTGGAAGAGGCGAAGTCTTATCAAATCATCATTCAGAGTGTTCGATGAACACCACAGATGAAAAGTCATGACGTGATTCGACGGGTCTTCACCTGGATTTCCATTGAATTTAGGAATGTCCGAGGGAAGTTTGTGAGGAATCACTGGCCACCAAGGGGCATAAGCAATCGGATCGTTCGTCAACCGATGTAAATCGGGTAACTCTAGAGTTGCCACGAATGGCAGCTGTTGACTCAGGTTAGGCGAAGCGTACCCAGGATACGATGGGATCGCTTGAGCAGTTGGTCTTTGCATACCGGCATAATGTATTTGATGCTGGTACGATTGATACGGTTGGTGGACTACCCCACTGTAAAGTGGTTGGTTTAGACTGTTTTGTATGTACGGTTGTCCACTGTTCGCAAAAATCTGCTGCTCGGTACCTTGGTACACTTGCTGGAATTGTGGTTGTTGATACTGCACCAACCATTGTTGTGATGCCATGGGTTGTTGTGCTATACTAACCACTGGACCAAGATGAGTGGTAATGGTACCCGTTTGTGCTTGTGCCGCCTCACCAGCCGGCGATTGTGGTTGAGTCGCAGGGTCAAGGGGCTATTGCATTACAACCTGAGGAAACTGAGGTTGACATACAACAGGCACCGTTTGAACTTGCGACACAGTTACAATCGCTGGTGTCGTCGGGATGTTCGTCACAGGCATTTGTTGTTGCATAGAATACACAACTCTTGGTTGCTGGGGTAGCATAGGTATCCAACCACTTGTAGTTATTCCAGTATAACCTGAATATGGTTGTGAACTCCCGTATGGGTAACCTCCCGGAGGGGGTAATGAAAAAGCATATTGCCCCCCATACGGTGGTGGTCCGGAACCGAGAGGATTCATTACACCTCGAGGACCGGATTGCCCAAACTGATTCCCGAAAGGATCAATTTGTTGAGTTCCAACATAGGAGTTACCGGATATTATCCCGGGAGAACAAACAGGAACAGACCATACTGTCGTCATGGCCCCCGAAGGGACCCCCTCCAGCTGTTGAGAGTTAGGGACAGATGGTATGCCGGCGAACATTGTCGGAATGACTGCAGGGAGTTCTGCTGTCGCTGTGTCGTTTGGCACAGTCCTAGATGTCGACGGTTGTTCAGACATTTTGAGTCTATCCAATAGATTGCCTAGTGATTCTTCAGGAACTTCTCTGGGTGATAGGCTAGCTTCTGATGTAGTAGGAAGTAGAGTGATCCCTGCTCCAAAATGTGTTGGAGTAGTTGCTTGCAGATCTTCTACAATTTCTTCTATTGCGATTAGACCGGGTGGAAGAGGAAGACCGTCAGGTCCGTAGAATATTTCTGGTGCCGAAGAAGGGGTTGTTTCGACAACGACAGTTGTTTGAGGAGCAAGACTCTCTGAACCGATCACTGATGGAACTGATTCAGTAACACAAGTATTTGCTCTCAGACTAGGATCAGTGTTACTGTCCTTCTGGGGCTGTTGAACTTCTTCAATAGGGGCAGGGTTTCCAGAAATGTTTGGAGTAACCGGAACCTCAGATGTCGTCGGAACACTTGTTCTAACTTTGACAGGAGATTTGGAACCAGTTGAACGAGATCGCTTTGCCCGGGTTGTTTTCGATTCCAGAGACAAAGACGGTTGACTCGTACGCCTCCGCGAATGACGGTTCATCGATTGACTTTCTTCCACGGTTGCGGATTACTTGATCAACCAACAATGCACAGGGTAAAATGTGTTTTTGAATTGAATTAATTTTAGACGCTTTTTAAGACACAACTTGCTTTTTCACTTTTTAAGAGTCGAGAAAAAGCTAAAGATGACTCTAGTCTCCTTCGATGTATTAACGAGCCCGAAGTGACAAATGCTCGGATGGACTTTTTCAGTTATAGAGTTTGAAAAAGGCCAAAAGAAACTACTCTGGAGTTCTAGGCAGAGGGTGTGCCAAACCTTTCGCGAAACCACAGAATACGTTTTACGGTACGAGTGGTCGATCTTCGTGAATGCTGTGTTCACTGCATCGTGATCAGTAGGGCGGCCGACACGGCTTCCTATGGATAAAGGCTTTGTTCCTATAGGGGTCTCCCAATATACGCGACGGTACGCGGGAGCACAAATCCGTATTAGTGCTATCGTCCCTCAGGAGGAATCACCCACCTTCGTAGAGATCGACAGTCACTATGTTTAACGACGCCGGTTCACGTCTCTACCTAGACCTCTACTGTGTTTCGTTATGTTTCAAAGCGTTGTTAGATAAATTCAGTTCTTTTTAGGTTGATCTTGCTTAGCAGTTTGCCTTTATGGATCACCACGTGATGTATGATACAACTCCTAAATGCAGTCTGAGAATGATAAGCAAGCTTTTTCAATTCTTTCAACTTATGAAAATCTTAACTACTGAAGGAAAAGAAAGACATCATCTTTTCAAACAGATCATAGAGCACACACTGATGCACTTTCCTAAATCGACATGCAAACTGTCAAAATGCACATGCACAATGCAAGTATTTCTTTTCTTCTTCCTTAATGTTGATGTATTACAAAAAGAAAGCTGTTGTATAATTTCGAATTCAATTTCAAGCGAAAGCAAACAAGTTTTTGTCCAATAATCAAAAGAACACCTTAAGATTCACTCGTTTCGAACACGAGAAATACTGAAATCCGAACCATATAACGAAAGCAAATGCTCAAGCAGCTATGAACAGCAATAAACTAGCTCTTAGAATCACAACGACACTTTCTCACAGGTCTAGATCCAAGAGGTCACAGCAAGACTAGTTCACTTTCGCTATGGGAAACTGTGAATGAAAGCAAGAAATACAATAAGAACAATCACGGTTTCTTCATACAACTGAGGCGGAATGAAGGCAAAGAAAGGTAGTTTCAGCTGGGTATACAGGTTGACAACAGGCTGCAAAAACAATATTGAAAACTGGGCAACAGACAGGAGGGAACCCCAGTTGCACAAGGCAAAACTGGATCAGCGCAGGTGTTGCACTGTCAATCTGACATGCAGCGCAGGTAGCCCCTTCGGGACCTGCGTTGCAGCGCAAGTAGCCTTTGCTGCAGCTACACTGAAGAGACAACTCTCGTCTCTCTCAGATTCCGGGTCACAGTTTGCTCAAAAATCAATGGTTTTTGGCCAAATCAGAGGCTATCAGCCAAGTATACACTAGAGGATGATTAAGGAAGATGAACACTATCAAAAAGAGCTAAAAAGAGTCCTTGTGGATCAGCTCTTCAAATCATAAACATGCCCAGCACTGGGCTAGAGTAGCTGCCCTCTACTTTGCATTCGAAGGATTCGGATGCAGTTCGATTCGGTACTCCCTTTGTTTAAGAAATGAATAGCAAGAAACACAAGCTACCAACAAGACACGATCCCCAGCGGAGTCGCCAGTCTGTTGTGGGGAAAAGTATCCAACACGGAATGACCCTATCCCACTCTAAGGGTGATAGTTCCTTAGCAACAGCTGAAGCAAAGCTATCTAAAGTTACTTCTTTATGACATGCAAGAGATGAAAGGAAGAGATCCACTTACCGATGTCTTGCGCAAATGGTCGATCCAATCTCCTCTATTTGCCGCTTGCTCCCAGCTCCAAGTCTTCTCACGGGCCCAGCTACACGAGATCCTGCGAACAAGACAAGAAAAGGAAACTACAAGAAGCATGCATTCATAATTGATTCAAGGATCAGCATAAATCAAATACGCAAGTAAGACAATACACCATTGAAACACATGCGAATAGAAGAACCTCAAATGCTTTATTAATATAAGGAAGTAAGGTTCAGGCGGTGATACAACCGTGAGAGGTCCAATCCAGCATCACCTTCCCGACGGAAAGAAATCTCCTCTTCACCTCCCTCAAGCAATCACCCAATACTCACAACTGTAAACCAACAGCAATTCTTTGCACTAAATTCCGGCCTCCAGATCCCATGGGATGAGATCCTTATATAGAGTTTTGGAGTGAAGATAAGTCAGCTTGATGTGTGACTTGTTGTCCTCTTCAACTCCAGTTGTTCTTCAGTCCTTGAGTCCACTCGGAGTTTCTACCTTCCACTTGGAGTTTTAGAAGCTCTTAACTCATCATTAGGCGAATCTTCTGATCCAAGTGTCATTTTGGAAGCTTCCTGGGCACTGGCACATTGAGAAAAAATTCCTCCACATGTCAAAGTACGCCCAGCGCAGGTAGCCTTTGTTGCACTTGCTATGCAGCGTAGGTACACCATAGAGCTTTTGACATTCAGCGCAGATGCTTAGTGGAGCAGCTGCTTTGATCCAAAATTGACCTGTTTTTGAGTGTTTTTCAGTGGAGAACTGATCTGAAGTGTTGTGGTTTGTTGACCTTGTTCCTCTAGGGGTAGGAACAACATGTTTAGGGACTTTGGATCCCTTAGATTATTGACATTTCATGCTCTATGCTGTAAGGCACAAAAATGTCTATAACAAAAATAGATAAAAATATAATCAAATTACACATCAACCATAATGAACACAATATATGCTCTAGGAAATCCTTATTCGAGAAAACCCATTTGGAAGGTGCGATTATTTTTCTCTCTATACCTTCACTAGAATGGAAATAATTCAAGTATAAAAGGAGAAGGCACTCTCTGTGGAGTTACCTAGGACCTATGTCCTGATAGGATGTTGCAAACACTAAACCCCCTTTATTATGATCTCTCACTCCCACTTCTAAGTTTTTCTTCTCTGTTTTGGAACATGATATAATAGAAATGAATGGAACCTCTTTTCCTCCTAGTTTCCCAATTATGACATAGCCTGGTAGCCAACTAGTGGTCATGTGTGACTCCTTCAACTCTCAACTAGAGCTACAAATTTGAACCTTCTAGAGTATTGTTCATAGTCCTCATGTGGCTATCCCCTTATGCATGAGTAATAGGCACTCACATGGCATCCTCTTGAAACATGGTGGTCAAAGTCAAATTTTGATAGTCATAACTTTTGCATGTGAAATTCAACTGATGTGATTTCTACATCATTGTAAAGTTCTGCGAGTGTATAAGAGTGTCACGGGGCCCTATGATTAATTGACAATTTTTTACCTCGAAAAAAGTTACCAAGGCCTTGCAATGGCCCCAGAAAGTTTCATACCATAATTCTCCAAATTGGGTCTCTCTGATTAAATTGCTCCCACAAGCTAGCTCCTTCAATTTTTCCACCTTGAAAGCATTGATATGGATGAAAAAATATATAATGATCTAATCCGAATTAAAAACTTGGAAAATAAATCCTAACTCATTTGAGATTATATTAACTCCTAATTAGATAATATTAATATTACCATGGAGGTGGATAATCTGAAATGGATTTGAACAAGCAAATTGTTGTAAGAATTAATACTCACAAGTTTAAGTAGGAAATTAATGAAATTTAAATAAACTATTCAAGAAAATGAAAATGTAAAATTTCATGAGACAAAAGAGATAAATAAATGAAAAAAGAAAAATAATAATGAGAGAAAATACCGAGGAATAGAAAATGAAAGGTCATGCTTGTTGGCCTTCCCATCACCACAACTCTCTCTATTTCCTTTTGTATTTTCACTCTGAAAGGGTCTTTTTCCAAAATGGGAGGATTTGAAAGAGGAGTTGCTATGTAAAGTGTTGAATGACTCATAAGGTTGCAACCTGCATTGTAAACCAGAGATTGTCAAAATAGAGACTAAGAAACCATTTTCTTCTAGTTTTCTCATTTCGGTTTATAAGGAAAATCTATGTTATTTATGTTCATGGTGTGTTTTATTTTAATATTGTTCAAATTCTATATATGCAAATGCTTATATTGTGTGTGTTTAATGGTATGTTATTAGCTATATTAATGGGTTATCATTATGAATTTCAAATTTGATTTGATAGGTCAGAATAAAAAAACATATTCTCCCTTATATGGCATGGATGTCAACAAGTCTAGAATTACCATCATTCAATCCCTTTTGAATTCTAAGATAAATGGCTAACATTATTGATTTGTTGCAATAATCTAGTTGGTTTCTAAATAAATAAATAAAAATTTCAAGCTTGTAATTGTTTAATACAATTTTCTAATAAGTTTAGTTTATTCCTCCATTGTATGATGTCCTTGATTACTTTTTGAACCCAGATGTAAACCTATTGCACTTAGGGAGACATGTGCTCATATTTATAGACATAAGGGACCACACATAGGGAATATAGAGTCATATGAATAATATATGTGGCCATATCAGTTATACATGGTTGAGGGAAGTCAATTTAATTGAAGATGGAATTGACTAGCAATAAAGAGTAATTTGTTGAAGAAATTGATGTAGCATTCCTTTGATTAAATCAATTGTTTCTTATGAACTAATAGGAATTATGAACCATAAAACACCCCCATCCACTTGTTGAGGCATATTACTACACCCATTACCCCTGTAATCCGATTTTCTGGGATTTATTTTCTATGTAAATGATATGCATAACTAAATGTGGTCTATAATAAAATGATCTCATGCACAAGAATTATAATAACATATTTTTTCTATGCATATATAACATACCATAAATACACAATTTTAATTACATTGGAATTCAAATGAATAACAAAAATAATACTTATCTAGTAAAAGTTATTGACTAGATGTAGACCTCAAATGTTCCTCTTAGCCATAGATCATGTTGCTCATTTTCTCTTAGAAGTAGGTCACCCTACTACCTGTCCCTCTTGTCACAAGGTCATCCCCTTTTTCTCATTCAAGGTTTCTAGTGCTTTTCCCATAGTCAGATCTTGTACAAGGTATGTTTTGTAACACTAGCACCCTCACTTTTATGTGCATGTCACTCTTTTGAGACATGGAACGTTTAAATTCACCTAATCAACTCAATTTAAAAACATGGGAACTTTTAATAATTATCTAGCCATACAAAGCTCCATTTTTAACACTCATGGAGTCTTATCCCCCCATACTCTTTTCGTATGACTAAGTCTAAAACAATAATGTATTTTATTATTGTGCATGTAATTTCGTATTTACAAAACTAGGTTTTCTATCCCCGAAATATATAAAAACATATGCACATGGGAACCCCAGTCCCAAAACATATAAACACATGCACGCGGGCACACCAACCCCAAAGTTAATCCTCATCTCACTATCCTAATTGATATGTACCGACTCACCAACTTAGGTTTCATATGTGCATGCTTATTTGTAATTTGGGTGTCAAGTCAAGGTATCACATTCTCTTCCCCCTTATTTATCCATTGTCCTTAGTGCGCATATATGTACAAACAAAATTATCCAAAAGTATGAGGGTATTCTTCCCTCATAGCATCTTGATGCTCCCATGTAGCATCTTCAGGATTGAAATGTATCTAATGTGCCTTTACTAAGGAAATAACTCAATTTTGGACATTTTGGAGTACTTTGACCTTCCTGTCCAAAATTTGCATTGGTTAGACCTGAAAGCCTCCCTTGGGCTCCACCCAAATCATATTGTAGTTAGTTACATGGTTAGTATTAGGGGAACATACTTTTTAAACAAGAAAACATGAAAAATGTTATGAATATGCATGGATGTTGGCAATGCAATCCTATATGCAACTAGGCTAATGCTTTCTATGATTTCAAATGGTCCACAAAATCTAGTTGCTAACTTTGCATAGCTACCTAGTTTCAATGAGCTTTTCTTTCCCTTTACTCTTAAGAAGACATGATAACAAACTTTGAATTCCCTAATTAGTCTATTATAATATGCATATTTTTTTTGTCTATCTTGGGAAACCTTCAAATTCTACTTGGTTTTTATTACTTTCTCTTCCATTTTCCTAAGCAAGTCTGGCCCAATAATGGCCATGTCCATTTGGTTTTCCCAAATTATTGGTGTGTTTCATTTCCTACCATACAAGGCCTCAAATGAGCTCATATTCATAGATGCTTGGTGCCCATAATTATAATTAAACTCCACCAAGTGCAAACTATACTCTTCTCATTTTGATGGTTTGTGCATCACATACATCCTCAACATAGCCTCAATTACCTAATTCACTCTTTCTCTTTGAATGTATTACTTTGGATAGTATGCCATGATAAAAATTAGTTCTAAATCCATTGAATAAACTTGTCCAAAATTTTAATGTAAACTTTGGATCCCTATCTGAAATAATTACCTTGGGCACACCATGTATCTTGGCAATTTCCTTTATATAAATTTCAACAATATTTGTTGCCTTATGTGTTCACATCATTAAACTAAAATGGGGAAATTTAGTGATCTTGTCCACCATTTCCATGATGGAATAGTGTTTCCTCACAATCTTTGGAATATTTGTAATACAGTCAATAGAAACAACTTTCTTTTTCCACTCAGGAATGGGTATTCATTTTAGCATGTTGAAAGAAGATGCCATTGATGTCAAAGGTTGTAGAAGAAGAAGAGAATTAATTTTTACTTCACTCACCTAGCTCACATGGAATCATGACATAGATTGTTATAAATCTTGTTATGACACCTTTCCAATGATATATGTCACTCCATCTAACTCCTCATGGTTGAGGAGAAATGATTTTTGATGTCCCATTTCGATACCCTATCTTTGAATGCATTTTTACTACATTTAACTAGATCAAATAGAATAATAACATATATGTTTAGAAAGATTATTCTGATACCTTTTCAACAGTATAACTCCTCGCGATTGAGGAGAAATGATTTTTCAAAAATTCATTATAAATTGTGCCAGTTACTCAAGCCAGTCTAGCTAGTGGATAAGTCGGCCCAACCAGTGGACAAGTTGGCCTAGTCTAGACCCCAAATGCACTATAAATAGGTGTGATAAGGAGCATTTCAACTTATTGACTCAAGTAAATTTGGATTTGTTCAAGGAAGCACAAAAAAGAATGGTTTCTAAGGTTCAAAACTCATGAAGTAGAAGTCAAGAAGAGTTGATTTGAAGTGATTTCCTTGGGGAATATTTTGGCACATGTTTAATGAATTTTTTTCTTGTTTTAGAATGCTGTGAAGATTGTATTGTGGAGCTGATTTATTGGGAGAACATTTTTTTTTCTCTTGTGCAGTGTATGTGAGAGGACCAATATCCCTTGTATGAGAGTCTTGTTTTCTCTTTATTAAAGAAAAGGGGCAGGGTGGTTCAAGGCAAGGGAGTTGTCACTTCCTTAAGTTTGAAGCCTGTAAATAAGGAGGTTGGTGCCTATTTCTCTTAGTTGTTGGTTATAAAATATGGGGTTGCTTCCTCCTTCAAGTTGGTACTTGTAAACATTGAAATTATTTAAGATAATTTTCATGCATAAATTAATGTGTTGTTGATAAGTATTATTTGCATGTTGTCTTTGAAATTTTTAATAAATTGTTAAAAGTGTTCAATATTTATTCAACCCTCTCCCACCACCCCCTCGCCCCTCCAACCATCTCAGTATTGATTATATTTTAAACAATTGATACATGTTACCTTCATAATAGTCTAATCACTAGAAGGAAGATTGTGAACAAATATGGATAAAATGTGATCTGAATTTGAAACTACTTGTAAATGGTTTGCAAGGTATTCAATTCATATATATACATATTTAAAAGATGTCCATGTCTTGCAGAAAGAAAACAAATGAAAATTTCAGCTGTTCATGACCCATTTAAGCATAGCAGATTTATTTCCTTTTACTGTTAAACACACTAAAACGAATTTGTTCTACAAAATAAATCAACCACAGATGCAAAAGAAGTTGATAAAGCAGTTCACCCCTCCTGGGCTACGTCTGCTGGGTCCAAAGCTCCCAAAAGGGGCCTGTCCTTGTTTTAATTAAATGCTAAAATTGAATATACAGCTGAATAGAAGCATCTACAGGTGGAATAGATGGTAAAAACAAATTCAGAACACTTGAATCCTTCAGGATTGACTACTGGTTCACCTCCAATGGATACCTGCAACCCTATACAGTCTTCCCAATATTGGGCCCTAGTGGCTCCTAGAACTTCCGCGGCTCAAAAACCTCTGAAAATGACCTCAGATGGCTGTAAGACCTACACCAATGGCTTCAGAAGGTCGAAAATACCCAAAATAAAAAAAAAAATCGTCCAAAACCGCCTTTCCTAGCCAAAGTTATGGCCCATTAAAGATTTCCTCCAGTTTGGCCTAAAAAAACTCTAGCTAACTATAGTTACGGCTAGATAGGCCCACCAAATATGGAGCGGCCACCAAATTTGGCGCGCTCTGCCAAATATTCCGCCATGCTAACTGCAGTTATAATAAATGCGCATGTGACCACAAAATCCGGTTGGCGGTTAACATTGGATTTCGCGCCGGGCGGTGGGGGTTTAGGCCCATGGTTTTGGGCGTTGGTCGTATGGCATGGGGGCTGGCCCCCTTCATTTCTTGCCCATCAAGCCATTTAAAATTTAAATAAACATTGTTCCAAATGTTATTCAAGTTCCACCGTTTGGCCCAACGGTAAGCCATGGCGCTTGTAATCGGGAGGTCGTGGGTTCGATCCTCCATCCATCCAAACAAATTTTAATATGCGCCAAATACCCTTGATGACGTCACCTTGGGCCACGTGGCGGCCTCTGGGCCTGCCACGTGGCAGCCTGTGATTGGTTGCCGAAAAGGAATATTCCCTGGAATATTCCAAGGAATATTCTGTGGAATATTCTTTTTTTAATTTTTTTTTGAAAAATTCAAATTTCCAATGTTATTGAGAAATTCTTCTTTTTTCCATAACTTTCTCATACGGCGACCGTTTTTTGAACCGTTCACGGTGCCGAATCAAGAGGACGAGCACTTTCCAGTCGTTCCACTTTGAACCAGTTCTGAGCATTTTAAATTTTGAGCATTTTACGACACTTAGGACATGAGCACCTGATCACGCCTCCCCATTGGGAAGCTTTTGGACCCCAAAAGCCTTCAACTACCTGTTAAAGAGGTGAGGGTACAACTCCCTCACTTTGTCCACCTCCATCCACTTTGCCTTGTTCGGTTTGCTGCCTTTGAAACCAACCCGAACATAATCTACACTGCCCCTCCTTGAAGTGCGTGTCCTTCTGTCAAAGATTGTATCTTCTTGCAGCTCATCTAAGAATTCTAGCGAGAAATCTTCTATAGATGGCAGCTGAACAACACTTTCATGATCAGCAATCAAAGCAGGTTCATACAAACGTAAGTTCTCCACATTGACAACAGAATACATTTGCATGTAGGAAGGCAAATCTAATTGAAAAGCATTATTTCCAACCTTCTTGAGGATTTTGAATGGACCATAACGAATAGGCTTCAGCTTTTTACCTTCTCCTTGCATCCTTTCCTTACTAATGTACAGCCATACCTCATCCCCTTCTTGAAACTTGTGATCGACTCTATGCTTGTCGTGTCTTTCCTTGTACTTTCCTTGACTCTTCTCAAGCTGTTCTTGAATTTGCTGATGTATTTGCTGAATTCTTTCAATGAATGAATGAGCTTTGTCAATATCACTATGTCCCTCAATGGCAACATCTTTCTCAAGAATGAAATCAAGAGGTGATTTTCACAAGTAACCAAAACAAGCTTCAAACGGTGAGGTGTTTGTGGAAGAGTGCTTGGCACGGTTGTAAGCATGTTGTATGTAGTGCAAATGTTCATCCCAAAGCTTGGGATGCTTGCTGCAATAACCTCTCAAGAGGTGCACAATGGTTTTGTTCACAACTTCTGTTTGTCCATCTGTTTGCAGATGGAAAGCAGTACTTTTCTTCAACTTTGTGTCCATCATCTCCCATAGGTTGGATCAAAAATTCCCCACAAATCTGGAATCCCTGTCACTAATAATGGAAGTAGGCAAACCAAAGTGAATCCATACATGATGAAAAAATAATTCAGCAGTTTGTTCAACAGTTATAGTTTTCTTACAAGGCATAAGTATACACATTTTGCTGAAACGATCAACTACTACATATAAATAATCATGTTGCTTTCTAGATTTTGGAAAACCTCCTACAAAATCCATAGAGATGCTCTCCCATGGTCTAGAAGGTACCGGCAAAGGAGTATACAAACCAAGCTTCCTATTACTAGGCTTGCTTGTAGCACATAATGAACAACCTCTTATGAACCTTGAAACAGAATCTACCATGCGAGGCCAATAGCAATACCTCTGTAGATGTGCAACTGTTTTGCTTACACCAAAATGGCCAGCAATAAGAGAAGAATGAGCTTCTCTTATGACATTTATTCTCTTCCCCTGTGGTATACACAACTTTCCCAAATGAAACAGCAAATTGTTATGCATGTGATAGTCATTTTCCTCTACATGATTCCCTTTACTCAAGTTAGCATACACATCTTTAAAGTCATCATCAGATGCATATTGTTCTATGTAACTATCATGTACAATGGAATCATTCTTAAGTAAAGTAACAACACCAATAATAGGCCTTGAAAGCATATCAGCAACCTTATTCAAAGTACCTTTCTTGTACCTTATTACCAAATGGAACTGTTGCAAGAAGCCCATCCATCTGAAGTGTCGTGACTGTTGTAACTTGCTTTGTGATTGCAAGTACTGTAAGGGCTGATGGTCGGTATGTATAACAGTTTCTTTGCCCATCAATTAGTGTTTCCACTTTTTGACGCTTTGTACCAATGCATACAACTCCTTATCATATGTAGGATAATTTACAACAGCACCATTAAAAGTTTCAGAATGAAAAGCAATAGGCTTACCATGCTGTAGAAGAACTGCACCCATGGCATAATCACTAGCATCAATTTGTATCTCAAATGGCTGTCTCAAATTCGGTAATGCAAGGACCGGAGCTGAACTAATCTTCTCTTTCAAAGATTCGAAAGCTTTTTGCTGCTTGCCTCCCCATTGGAAAGCATGCTTCACACTTGTCACTGCATGCATAGGAGCTGCTATCGAAGAGAAGTTAGAGATGAACTTCCTCCAATATTGAGCTGCACCCAAAAAACTTCTTACCTCTGTTATGGATTTGGGAGTAGGCCACTTCACAATAGCCTCAATCTTAGCAGGATCAATTCTCAAAGCACCTCCTCCTACTATGTGTCCCAAATAAACCAAAGAAGTCTTTCCAAATTCACACTTTGACATTTTAAGAAATAACCGATTCTTCTTCAAAACATCAAGTACTTTCCTAACATGCATGACATGATCTTCTCTAGACTTGCTGAAAATTAAGATGTCATCTAAGTAGACAATAACGAAATCATCAAGAAAAGGACACAAGACATCATCCATTACCCGCATGAAAGTTGCAGGTGCATTGCACAAACCAAACGGCATTACAAGCCACTCAAAGAGTCCTTGTTTGGTTTTAAACGCTGTCTTCCAAATGTCACTTTCTTCAATTCTTACTTGATGATATCCACTGCGCAAGTCTAGCCTAGTGAAATATCGAGCATCTTTCAGTTGGTCTAGCAAATCATCTATCCTTGGGAGTGGGTAACGATTCTTTACCGTTATCTTGTTCAAGGCCCTGAAATCAACACACATACGCCAAGTGCCATCTTTCTTTGGAATCAATACAATCGGTGACCCACATGGCGAAGTACTTGGCCTTATGAAACCCTTGTCCAACAAGTCCTTGATTTGCTTCTTTATTTCAGCATTCTCCATAATAGACATGCGGTACATGCCTATGTTTGGAAGAGGACAATCTGGATGCAAATGGATTTCATGCTGAATCTCCCTCTTAGGAGGCAAACCTGTTGGCTCTTGAAACATCTCATGATATGCATCAACTACATCATACAGTTTTGACTTAAGTTTTCGATCACAATTTTCAAATGACTCATGATTCACATCAACCTTGGGCTTAATCATAAGAAGAACAAAATTCTTACTTGAATTGACCAGCCTTTTTACCTGTCCTGCATTCACCATTGCTACATTTGTCTTCTTGCGATGAGCTCTAACAATGAACTCCTTGCCATCTTTGAAAAGATGATATTTGTTTTCATGGCGATGAAAGATAGCTTTCCTGTCAAACAAGTAAGGACTTCCCAAAACAATTCCTGCTATATCAAAAGGTACCACATCAAGTTCAACTGTGTCAATAAAATGTGCAGTAATTGCAAAGCGCAATGTGCACTTTCTTGAAACTTGTAAATTTGCATCCTTGCAAATCCATCCAAGTGGATATGGCTTCGAATGTGGAACGGTCTCAAGTTTAAGCTGCTTGACAAAGTCCTCTGATATAAGGTTTGCTTGTGACCCACTATCAAAAGGTGTGTCAATTTTAGTATGTTTTTGAAATCACCCTCACATGAAACAGTTCAATTCTTTCTTCCTCATTAGGAGCTTGTACATGGCAGTTTGAGGTACTAGTGCTGGCTTGAGTTTCAATTTCTTTTCCCTTCAAGTTTTTCAAACCCATGGCTGCAATTTTGGTTTCATCACCTGAATCATCCCCTAAATCCTGTGGTGTAGATGTAGTAGCAGCAGTTTTCTGTTTCCCTTTGGATTTGTTAAATTGAGGTCTTTTTTCAGGATGTAATTTCCCGCAGTTTTTCTCCTCATGGCCTAGTTTAGAACAGTGTTTACAGATCACTTTCTCACTCTCCTGTTTGACAGATGCATTCTTTTTGCCCTTTCCCTTGGAGGTTTTCTCTTTGTTTTTCCCCTTGGGGGGCTTGTTTCTACCCTCTTCAAATGTGTTTTTTCCCCTTGCCTCTAAATGGGTAGCTTGGACACAAACCTCGTCCAGGCTAGTAGGGTTAAACATCAAGATGGTGTGTCTAAGGTAGCTATGCAAGCCACCAATGTATTTCAGCAAGGTTTCCTGGGTCTGTAAATCTACCCCTAACAAGAGAGCTCTTCTCCTGAATTCTTGGGTGTAGTCTTGGACACTCTGACCCTTAAGTTGTATGAAATTTTGCCAATTCATAATGGCTTTCTACATGTGAGCAAGAGGATAAAACTGTTTTTTAATGGCTAACAGAAATTCAGGCCATGTTAAGGTAACCTTACCAAATTTCTTGATCTCCTCTTTAGTCTTGGCCTCCCACCAGACCAATGTTGCTCCATCCATTCTCAAAGAAGCCAACTGAATCTTTGTGGCATCATCATGCATATTCTGGATCCTCAAGTAAACTTCCAACTGCCTAATCCAGTTGTCAAGCTTTTCTGCATTCACTTCACCATTAAACATAGGTAATTCGAATTTTACATCAAGCTTCAAAAAAGGACTTTTTCCAGAGGATCTATGCTTATGCACAGAAGAAGAAGACGAGGATGCAGAGGAAGAAGGTGACGATGGGGGTGGTGGATCACCATTACCTCCATGTCCTTTCTTGGAATGATCATCATCCTTCTTACCTCCTGAAGAGCCCTCTCCTTCATGTGGATGTTTGGACCCTTCTCCAGCCAATTTCTCATTTCTTTCTTGGTACAATATCCTCACCATTTCAGTGAGGTGCAAGAAAGCCTTTCTGAAGACTCTTTCTTCTTCTTTTGGATCCATGTCTGCAGGAATTTCTCCTTCAAGTGTAGACATTCTTGAAGCTTCTGCTGAGACTCTTGAGGGTGAAATTGAAGGTGGAGGTGATGGCTCTCTAGCCTTCCTTGACTGAGGATTCTCTTGTTCTCTAGTCAACTGTCCTTCCCCTCTTTTAAGTTTCAACCTGGTAAGCATCAATACTTGCAAGACAGTTAGAAGATCTTTGCACAAAACCCCGCTCTGATACCAACTTGATCTGAATTTGAAACTACTTGTAAATGGTTTGCAAGGTATTCAATTCAGATATATACATATTTAAAAGATGTCCATGTCTTGCAGAAAGAAAACAAATAAAAATTTCAGCTGTTCATGACCCATTTAAGCATAGCAGATTTATTTCCTTTTACTGTTTAACACACTAAAATGAATTTTTTCTGCAAAATAAATCAACCACAGATGCAAAAGAAGTTGATAAAGCAGTTCACCCCTCCTGGGCTACGTCTGCTGGGTCCAAAGCTCCCAAAAGGGGCCTGTCCTTGTTTTAATTAAATGCTCAAATTGAATATACAGCTGAATAGAAGCATCTACAGGTGGAATAGATGGTAAAAACAGATTCAGAACACTTGAATCCTTCAGGATTGACTACTGGTTCACCTCCAATGGATACCTGCAACCCTATACAGTCTTCCCAATACTGGGCCCTAGTGGCTCCTAGAAATTCCACGGCTCCAAAACCTCTGCAAATGACCTCATATGGCTATAAGACCTACACCAATGGCTTCAGAAGGTCTAAAATACCCAAAATAAAAAAAAAAATTCGTCCAAAACCGCCTTTCCTAGCCAAAGTTATGGCCCATTAAAGATTTCCTCCAATTTGGCCTAAAAAAACTCCAGCTAACTGTAGTTACGGCTAGATAGGCCCGCCAAATATGGAGTGGCCGCCAAATTTGGCGCGCTCCGCCAAATATTCCGCCATGATAACTACAGTTATAATAAATGCGCATGTGACCACAAAATCCGGTTGGTGGTTAACATTGGATTTCGCGCCGGGCGGTGGGGGTTTAGGCCCATGGTTTTGGGCGCTGGTCGTATGGCATGGGGGCTGGCCCTTAGGGGCTGGCCCCCTTCATTTCTTGCCCATCAAGCCATTTAAAATTTAAATAAACATTGTTCCAAATGTCATTCAAGTTCCACCGTTTGGCCCAACGGTAATCCATGGCGCTTGTAATCGGGAGGTCGTGGGTTTGATCCTCCATCCATCCAAACAAATTTTAATATGCGCCAAATACCCTTGATGACGTCACCTTGGGCCACGTGGTGGCCTCTGGGCCTGCCACATGGCGGCCTGTGATTGGTTGCCGAAAAGGTATATTCCCTGGAATATTCCAAGGAATATTCTGTGGAATATTCTTTTTTAAAATTTTTTTTGGAAAAATTCAAATTTCCAATGTTACTGAGAAATTCTTCTTTTTGCCATAACTTTCTCATACGGCGACCATTTTTCGAACTATTCATGGTGCTGGAATCAGGAGGACGAGCACTTTCCAGTCGTTCACTTTGGACCAGTTCTGAGCATTTTAAATTTTGAGCATTTTACGACACTTAGGACATGAGCACCTGATCAAAATGGAAGGCCTCTCTCGAAATACAATTAAGGTTTTTATGGAAATGATTATGCATTATGGATAAATAACATGGAAATTTACTTGGAGGCTTTAAGAGCAGATTCCTGACTCTCTATTTTTGATGGCTACAAAGTTCCAAAACTTCCTCCAACCGATCCAGATGAGAGAAAAATATTTTGCTGTAATTTAAAGGCTCATCATGCTATCACATTTGGATTGTCAAAAACCATTAGGGCCAAGGTGATGGGGTGCAACAAAACTAAAGAGGTTTGGGATATACTCAAAAGTATTTATGAAGGAGATCAAGAGGTCAAACAGGCCAAGCTTCAATGACACAAACATAGTTTGAAAATCTAAAAATGAACGAATTAGAAGATATTACAACCTATTTATTCAAAGTAGATGAAGTTTTCAATATAATCAGAGGATTAAGAGAAGAATTCCAAGAATCCTTGAATGTACATAAATTTTTGAGATCGCTTCCTTTGAGATATGATGCTAAGGTATCTACCATAGAAGAAATGAGGGATTTGACCAAAATAACAATGGATGAACTGCAACCTCATAACACACGAAGTAAGAATACATATATAATATGGATGACCAAATAGAGAAGTGACCTTTAATGCCTCAAAGAAGACAAGGAACAAAGGGTAGAAGGAAGACCAAACAATGAATCAACTCCACATTAAATAACATAGTTTTATATCAAGTTTATATAAGGAAAAAAAGACTAATTTAAATGAAAACTTTCCTTTTGTTTTGACTTTTCATTGTAAGGGATATGTATAATTTATTGCATTCTTAATATGGAGTTGATGTATAGCATTTAAAAAATATCAATATAAAAAAATGTTTATATATATATGAATTTGGAGACTTCTTAAGGGTTTTGGAAAGTGGTGAGCACAATTAGGGTTTTAAGTGATGATTGCCTTGGCAAAAGATCAATTCTCTACACCGGAGGTTTTGTGAATAGCTTCGATCTGGGAGGCTGCTTCCAATTGTGCTATGGGGTTGAAACTTCTTATTTCGCTTCAAAAATGGAGTAGATAATGTCCAAATATTGTCTAATCGTGCCCAATCTCATAGTTCAGAGTATTTTTGGGCCTCTAAACATAGTGTTGAACCAACAACCGCAACCCTACCCATCGTTGTTTTGAGCCTCTACATGCACTTATAAGAGGAATTGGGAGACTGCCTCCACCTTTGAAGTTGTTATACCTTTGTTTCCACCGCTGCCATGACTGCATAAGATAGATACTAGGGGAAACATCGATGCTTTATGTAGAAATTTTGAATAATATGACACATATTCACAGAGATTATCCTGATTATACACTTATAAGTGGAACATGCATAATACATAACCTCCTCTACGTTGATCATCAATTTACAGAAGCAGAAACATTCACAGGCGTACATAGAAGCATCAATCACACATATCAACACAATATTTTCCCGGGGAAAGCATCTCGCTAAAAACCCCAACTATCTATATATTATAGTGATTGAATCATGTAACAATACATAGTACAATACTCCTCACAAGTACTCAGTACTATATCCACATGCTACACACAATACAGCTCAGATCTGATCTCCAAATCTCCCCCGCTGCTTGCCTGCCTCCACAGCTCAATACCTGCTCAAGAATGAATGAGAATGGCTGATCCAAACTCTTATTTACCTTGTGAAAATCATCCACACTGTAAATCATGTGATCACAAGCTATATTTCACTTGGTATTGGCCCACACTACGCAGAGATCATTGGCATAACTCAATCCCATGCATGTGCACAATCTCATGCACAATTGATAGCAATCTCAACCTCTAACACCTGTCTCCACTGAACTGTACATGCACTGAGTTAACTGATGTATTCTTCAGTTGCATTATGAGTTAATAATTAGTGAATTAATTAATAACTAATTCACACAACTCATCACTTAGTCGATTGATCAGTTAGACTAAATACAACTAGTTCAACTAAGTCAAACTGAACACAACTCCATTAACTACTCATCCAACTCCACAGAACTCAACCACATGAGTTCTAACTGATGTCTTGCATGCAATAGCTCAACTGACTCACAAGAAAAGCGTATTTCCTCCTGACAGCTGCATGTGCCACATCTGTAGCTCAAACTGAAGTGCTCCAAGAGGATAAGATAAAGTTTATAGTCTAAATATTATTATGAGACAATAATATTTGACTTTTCTATTTTTGACTAGCAGTCTAAAAATAGACTTTGATCACTCCTGTTGTGATCACTCCTACTGTGATCACCCCTGCTGTGATCACTCCTACTGTGATCACTCCTTCTGTGATCACTCCTGCTGTGATTCAAAAATAGACTTTGCGCCATAATTTGCCTGAGGGCCCACTTAGTGAAGGCGACTCCTTTCCACTAAGCTCCATCATCTTGTTGCATTCTCAATAAGCATTTCTTGTTGCACACTTTTCAACACTCCCTCTCAACAAGAAAGGCTTCCTCTCAAACCCAATCCTGTAACTCTAGAATGTTCTACATGCAACACATCTGCCCGGTCCACTTTGCTCCAACAACACTTGGAACAAAAACACTCCCGACTGACCACTCTGTTGGGCTAGAAACATACTCTGATGCTGAAGCTCTACCTGCTGCTGACAAGTGCTCCCTCTCTAACATCTGCGCCACTGCAACATCTCCATGCATCTCGCACCATTGCACACCTCTCTGTGCCACCTAGCACTGTGCAAAACACTTGTGCCTCTCGTATTGCTGCAACCTGCATGCTATGCGCTGTCCTGGGATCCCCTACACTATCGCTCTCTCTGCCGCTCCATCCGCATCTGTCTCTACCCAATAAGTTAGTTCCTGCTACTACACATTGGGGCTCCCATAGCAAGGTCTCATCCAAGAGGTTGGGTACCTCAAGGATCTTGCCCCTCCTCCTTGCGATGATCACTCTATATCGCCCCACCTCCTTCCTGGAGATATGGCTGCATGTGATCCCTTAGCCCACCTAGCTCGAAGTTTCTCCCTACTGGAGGTCTCTGCATGAGTAGATGTCTCTACTCGATCTCCACTCAACTTCCCTTGTTGTGGCTGCTGCACCAATCGTGGCTCCTCCACAATCGTCTGAGACTTCTTCTGACTCTGCATGTTGAGAGGTAATATACGCTCCCTCTCAACCACCAAGTCTCCATCAGTTGCCTCATTGCTCAAGGCTTCGCATGCATCTTGAACCTCAAGAGCATATAGGTTCTTGACTCGTGAACCATCCTCATGACAATGAAAGCATCTCACCTTCGACTTGTCAACCTTCTTCCCATCATTGGAAGAACTGGATTTGGAAAGAGAAACCTTTCCCTTCCCCTTCTTCGCCTTGCTCGCTAAGGCACAGTTCTCCTCATCATGCATAGATGAAGAACTGTCTCTAGTGTTCCGTCTAATCTCCTCCTGCATCAAATCCGACCATAGTCGTTCCCAATTTGGCAGTTTCTCCCTTCCATTCATCGAGTCCTGGTAGCTATGCCAACCCTTAAGAAGGTCAAGGAGTGCTAGACTCACCATATCCTCATCCTCAACAGTTACCCCCACACTTCCCAGTTCATCCCAGCATTGGGTGAACTTCGTGAGATACTGGGGCATACTGTCTCCATTCTCATACTTAATGTTTCTGATTTTATCCTTGAGCGCCAACTTCCTCTGGTCGCTCTTTCTTTGGAATAAACGAATTCCACCAGCTCAAAACTCAACCGCTTTCGATCTAAAATTCATGAGAAAAAAGTATTTCTTGTACAAAGATTGACTGTACGGGCATTCACCAGATATCTCACCTTCCCAAAGAAGAATGAATCCAGAGGCTACCTGGCCTGATCACAGACTCCTCCTGAAGAAATAAAATGTAAACACTTTCTGAATAATAGATCTGATGATCAATCCTCGCTTGATATCTTGTAAAAATCTCTTCTACAAATCAAGCAACTCCAATACCATGTAGAAATTTTGAATAATATGACATATATTCACAGAGATTATCCTGATTATACACTTATAAGCGGAACATGCATAATACATAACCTCCTCTACGTTGATCATCAATTTACAGAAGCAGAAACATTCACAGGCGTACATAGAAGCATCAATCACACATATCAACACAGTATTTTCCCGGGGAAAGCATCTCGCTAAAAACCCCAACTATCTGTATATTATTGTGATTGAATCATGTAACAATACATAGTACAATACTCCTCACAAGTACTCAGTACTATCTCCACATGCTACACACAATACAACTCAGATCTGATCTCCAAATCTCCCCCGCCGCTTGCCTGCCTCCACAGCTCAATACCTGCTCAAGAATGAATGAGAATGGCTGATCCAAACTCCTATTTATCTTGTGAAAATCACCCACACTGTAAATCACGTGAGCACAAGCTATATTTCACTTGGTATTGGCCCACACTACACAGAGATCATTGGCATAACTCAATCCCATGCATGTGCACAATCTCATGCACAACTGATAGCAACCTCAACCTCTAACACCTGTCTCCACTGAACTGTACATGCACTGAGTTAACTGATGTATTCTTCAGTTGCATTATGAGTTAATAATTAGTGAATTAATTAATAACTAATTCACACAACTCATCACTTAGTCTATTGATCAGTTAGACTAAATACAACTAGGTCAACTAAGTCAAACTGAACACAACTCCATTAACTGCTCATCCAACTCCACAGAACTCAACCACATGAGTTTTAACTGATGTCCTGCATGCAATAGCTCAACTGACTCACAAGAAAAGCATATTTCCTTCTGACAACTGCATGTGCCACATCTGTAGCTCAAACTGAAGTGCTCCAAGAGGATAAGATAAAGTTTATAGTCTAAATATTATTATGAGACAATAATATTTGACTTTTCTATTTTTGACTAGCAGTCTAAAAATAGACTCTGATCACTCCTGTTGTGATCACTCCTGTTGTGATCACTCCTGCTGTGATCACCCCTACTGTGATCACTCCTGCTGTGATCACTCCTGCTGTGATCCAAAAATAGACTTTGCGCCATAATTTGCCTGCGGGCCCACTTAGTGAAGGCGACTCCTTTCCACTAAGCTCCATCATCTTGTTGCATTCTCAACAAACATTTCTTGTTGCACACTTTTCAACACTTTAGATATGCATCTCAAAGGAGGGCACAACCATTTGGAAAGAATCAATGCTAAGAGCATCGTTATTCCATTGGCTCTACGTCACTCTCATACCAACACGGAAGCCATTTTGCATCATAGTGAAATATCTGACTTCACAGTTGCACCTTTAATGTTTTAGATTTTCGTTAAATCACTACAAGGACATTCAATCTCGAGCTAGGTGGGGGTTTCTAATATAGTGGCGTCTCTAAATTAAAACTTGGAGAATCACTTGGGAATCCCTTTAGTTGTGCAACATATGATTTATGGAGGTAAACAATTACAGGATCTGTCACATTTGTCTTACTATTAAATCACTAGAAAATCAAATATAGTCTTGGTTTTGAGACTATATGGGGTTCTATGGGGTCTAGAAAGCCAACTTCATCTGTCTCATACAAGGATGCGAATAGAGGAAAATCCAATGCCCCCTATATTGCTATACAGTCAGATCAAACAACAAACAACAAACATCAATAATGAAGAGGTAAGTTTTCTCTTCTCTAAACTCCAATCCTCATCCATTATATGTATATTTAATGGCTTATAGCCCAAATCATAAGATTTACACCTCTAGGTCTTTTTGTTAAAATTGGCAACTAGGGCCAAACTCCATGTGGATCACCTTATTTATGGCTTCTAATACTTTTCCTAGATTCCTCTCAACGAGAGGTGTAGGATTGATCTAAAGATCATCCGATTTCGATAAGTATTTATGGTTATATGAATTTATTTTAATTATGGACAAATTGTCAAGGTTGGCCAACAAACTTATGTAGGCTCAAAAGCCCAACAGTCATGTCTATTCAACCTCAATGCTTGCATATAAATACAAGGAGAATTCTCCTCATTTGGACAATTCAATTCACTCATCTTCTCTCTATCTCTCACCTACGCATAAAAGGAGCCTCTCTCTCTCTCACGCATGTGGCTGAAAGGAAGACGTCCTAGGGCAAGGAAGACACAGAAAGAAGGACGTTAGGGCAGCAGGTCATCTCTTTGACCAGCATTGACCAAGCGTTGACCTTCCAAAAGTGCGGATTGGGTGTGGTTGCCTCTCCTAGGCAGGCTGCAATTTTTGGCACAAAAATCGAGGTGATCTGACCTCTAGTTTGACTGCTGTTGATTGCCCTAGTTTAGGGCTGCAAGTTGACTTCAGAAATATACAAATTGACTAAAATTTTGGGACTGTTCAAGGGTTGTTTCTTTAGGCTGTTTGAGGACAAGTTGACTGGAAATTGACCAAGTATTCTAGAGGTCAATTTCAGTTAGTTTTACTTTGTTGATCTAGGGTTTGCTGCTGCTGATATAAAATTACAGAATTCAGATTTTGTACTATTTCTCTCTACTGAACTATTGAAGATAAGAGAAGATTTGATCAAAGGGTTTCCCCCCATTAGGGTTTGTCCTTGGCTAGCTGCCACATCTTGTGTCTCTTGCTTGGCTTGTTTTCTATTGATCATTTAATGTTTTATCTGCACTTTACTTAATGTATATGTGATTGCTAATCTGTGGCTAATAAGAAGAAAAATAAGTAAACTGCTCTAAGCATAGAACATACCATAATTTAACATGGTATCGGAGCTGAGGTGAAGACAAAGCCCAAGCAAGAGCAAGAGCAAGAGAAATCACCGAAGAGAAGGTTGGCAAGGCTATCTTAAAAGGAAATCATGGGTTCCTCAACACACTTCCCTGCTAAAGTCAAACTCTGCAGGAAGTCTGACTATCATGGATGGAAGATGTCTCTCAATCTAACATTAGAATAGCAGGAAGTGTTGGACCATGTGAGAGGTGGGATTGTTGAGCTTCCATCAAATGCATCTGCTGCTGCTAGGAACAAATGGATCAAGGGAGAAGTCAAAGAAAGGAAGATCATCCAGGACTCTATCGACAAGCGCTTGGTGGCCTATGTTTCTGAGCTGAACACCTCCAAGGAAATCTACGATAGACTGGTGAGTTTATTTAAAGTTAATGATGCAAATCAAGTCTTGTTTCTTAGAAATAAACTAAAGGAAATTAAGAAGGGAAAAGATGAGAGTATTCCAGCATATTTCTTAAGGATCACCGAGATCAAGAATGATCTCCTATCTAGTGGGGAGGTAATTCCTGATAGGGAAATTACACTCACAACTCTTGGAGGATTGCCATCTGAATGGTATATATTCAGGACTACTCTTCTCAACAATAACATAATTCCTGGATTTGAGGAATTAATAGCCAGATGCATTCAAGAAGAAACGAGGATGTAAGAGCAAGAAATGCCCATACTTAAAGGTCATCCCTCTGCTTTTTCTTCTCATAATAAAAGAAGAAACAATTCCAGGGTTAAATTCAAAGGAAAGGGTGGAAGAAAAGGATGATGTTACAATTGCAATAAAACGGGTCACTATGCAAGGGAGTGCCCTGATAAAAGGGACTCACACCAGGACGATGATCAAAATCCTTCTCAAGGAAATCAAAGGAATGGCAGGTCAAATGGCAGAGGTAAAAGAAGTGCCAGAAATCAAGGAAGAGGACAACCATTCAAGAAGGCAAGAAATTCTAGGTATGAATCTAACACTGTTAACAATAAGCAAGATGAATATTATCTACCAGCAACTCTATCTACTACTGCTCCCCCGGACTCGCTGGGAAATTGGCTGATTGATAGTGGTGCCTCAAGGCACTTCACTGGTTACAAAGAAGCTCTCTATAATCTAATAGAGAAGGAAACCAACCTGGAAATTGTTCTTGGAGATAATTCAAAATATCCCATGAAAGGCGTAGGAATTTTCACTCTTCAATTGAATCAGGGTAATACCATCCACTTACAAGATGTATTATATGTACCTGATCTCAAAAAGAACCTAGTGTCCATTTCGGAAATGGAAGACAAAGGCTACAAGGTGGCCTTCAACAATGGCAAGGTACATGTATGGAAAAAGAACTTTAAATATGCTTTTACTCTTGGGTTTCGAGTTGATTCATTATATCAGGTCGGTGGAATTCCACTGGGTGTCATGTCTTGTGACACATCTCTTCAATCTGAACTATGGCATCAGAGGTTTTCTCACCTTCATTATAAAGCTCTACTCAATGTAAGAAAAATGGTGACTGGGATGCCCGAGTTCATATTAGAGCAAGAAGGTGTATGTCTAGGATGTGCCGAAGGGAAGCTCAAAAGGGGACCACTCCCCTCAAGCCAAAGCAAGACCTTTGATATATTGCAGTTGGTTCACTCATACATATTTGGTATGATGCCTGTTAACTCCTTGGGAGGATATTTATATTACCTCACTTTTACATATTATTCTTGCAAGACTTGGATATACTTCTTGAAAAAGAAGGATGAAGTGTTCTCCTGGTTTCGTCACTTCAAAGCCTTGATCGAGAATCAAACTGAAAATAAGATCAAGATCTTAAGGACTGATAATGGGATTGAATATAAATCCAATGAGTTTCATGACTTTTGCAAAGAGGCTGGCATTAAGAGGGAGACTACTACACCATACACTCCTGAATAGAATGGTGTGGCAGAAAGGAAGTATCGTACAATTGTGGAAGTTGTCCATGCTATGCTCCATGATCAAATACTTCCAAAGTTTCTATGGGTCGAAGCTGCAAATACCGCCGTATATGCACAAAATTGATGCGCTTATCAAGCATTGGGTTCCAAGACTCCTGAAGAAATTTTCACCGGTAAGAAACCTGGCGTATCTCATTTTAGAATTTTTGGAAGCCCTGTATATTTTCATGTGCCTAAAGAAAAAAAGGAATAAATTGGGTGCATCTGGAAAGAAAGAAATCTTCGTGCGCTATAGCAAAAATACTAAGGACTATAGAATCTATGTAGTTCGTCAAATGGAAGTTGAGATTAGTCACAATGTCACCTTTGACGAAGATATGGCTCTTAGCAAGGTAGACAATCTTCCTACTTTAAGGGGATCTAAAGAAGCTGACACTGGGGAACCGAAGGAAAAAGAAGATGAGACGATGCCCGATGTGGAAGAACCTATGGATCCTATTGATCCTCCTCTGCAAGAGCCTTCCTCTTCTAGGAAGAGGCCTTCATGGCTTAGGGGGACACTTGATGATGCTGAAGGACACATTGCACCCCGAGGAACCTTCCGTGAAAGTAAGAAGCCGAACAGGTATCAGGGATACCTGACCATCATGAGCACGATCATCCAAAATGAGCCTTCGTCATTCACATATGCCGTCAAGCATCAAGTATGGAAGGATGCTATGACCGAGGAATATGAGTCCATTATGAAAAACGATGTTTGGGCTGTGGTCCCCAGACCTGAGGACAAAGTAGTTGTCACTTCAAAATGGATTTACAAGATAAAGCATGCAGTTGATGGAAGTGCAGAAAAGTATAAGGCTCATTTTTTCGCTCGTGGCTTCTCCCAGAAGGAAGGTATAGACTATGATGAGATATTTGCCCCTGTTTCCCGATATACCACCATCCACTCGATCATAGCCCTTGCTTCTTTGCAAGGATGGAACCTACATCAAATGGATGTCAAGACTGCGTTCTTACATGGTTCGATCAAAGAGGAGGTCTATGTGGAGAAACCGGAAGGATTTGAGATTTATGATTGAGAATATCATGTGTGCAGGTTGAAGAAGGCCCTTTATGGGCTAAAGCAAGCACCCCGAGCATGGTATGAGAGGATCGATAACTACTTAATGAAGCTGCGATTCACTAGGAGTGAAGCCAACCCTAACCTTTACTTTAAGGTTATAGATGACAAGCCTCTCATACTAGTGCTATATGTTGACAAACCCTCTTATTCATGAATGTAAGAGGGAGCTGGCTTCTGAGTTCGAGGTGAAATATCTAGGACTTATGCACTATTTCCTAGGATTGGAAGTCTGGCAGAAACCAGGGGAGATTTTCCTATCTCAAGGAAAATATGTGGTGAAGATATTGGAGAGATTCGACATGGTGGAATGCAAGCCCGTAACTACCCCGATGGAGCTTGACTTCAAGAAGTTAAGCAGTAGTGATGCCGGACCTGTTTTGCAAAATGCTACCGAGTATCGTCAACTCATCAAAGCATTAATGTTCTTGGTGAACTCCCATCCGGATATATGCTTTGCAGTCAACACATTGAGTCAACATATGGTTGAGCCTCACCACTCACATTAGATTGGTGCCAAGAATCTGTTGAGATATCTTCATGGCACAATCACTCATGGGTTGAGATACACTACCGGAGATGCGAGACTACTTGGGTATACTGATGTTGATTGGGCAGGCAGTATGGTGGACTGAAAGAGCACTTCTGGGTGCTATTTCTCTTTCGGATCTACCTTGATATCCTGGATGAGAAGGAAGCAGAAGTCAGTGGCTTTGAGCACCACCGAGACAGAGTACATTGCTGCTAGAATGGCCTCCTAGGAGGCAGTTTGGCTTTGAAAGCTCTTTAGTGAGATGTTTGGATTTACATTGGATACCACCGTGATTCTGTATGACAACTAGAGCAAGATCCGTCTATTATAGAATCTTGTATTTCATGATCACTCCAAGCATATCGATATCAGGTACCACTATATTCGAGATATGGTGCAGCGAGGAGCAATAAGGCTCCAACATATCGGTACAGATGAACAGGTCGCTGACATTTTGACAAAGCCCCTAGGAAAGGTCAAATTCCTGACTTTCCGAGAACGACTTGGTGTCATTTAGAGACCCTCTTATGAGGGTCAAGTATGATGTATTGAGCTCTGGGAGCTCCAAGGGGGCATGGGGTACTTCTTGGAGCAACATGTGACCAAAGGGAAACTCACCATCCCCTGGTGGTGCACTATGTATAGGGTAAAGGTTCAACCTTCCCCTGTGACACCCCGTGGCAACTGTGGAAAAGGATGATTAGTTCTCCTGTGGGCCATGATGATTCATTCTTCATGGCGACTGTGGAGCATGATGATTAGTTCTCTTGTATGCCAAGATGATTAGTTCTTTGTGGCATCCACTGGACAGGATGATTCATTCTCCTGTGGACAGGATGATTAGTTCTCCTATCGAGTCATCCTACCCATGCAGTCTAGGACTCATGGGAAGTACCTCTCATCTGATCAATGAGCAGGGAAATGAGGATAGGGAACATAGTAGTACTATCGATGGAAGCATCATTGTATCTACCATACTCCCTATGCTAGGATGACCTCCATTGATCTGGGAGCAGTGAGAGTGGTTCACACTCTGGGACTGACTTCAGGTCAGTGGAGGATGGTATGATACATCCTCGATCATTTCTTCTTCTTCATAGTTCGAGTAGAGGAGAGTAGAGCAAAGCAAAGCAGAGCAGAGTGGGGTCAAGCTGTACAAGACAGTGCATTTGATGGATGGATAGCAGTGACAGTCTGATAGATTGCAGACAAAGTTCTTCCTAGTTGAGAGGGAGCATTAAAATTGGAAAGTAAGGCCAAACTCCATGTGGATCACCTTATTTATGGATTATGATATTTTTCCTAGATTCCTCTCATCAAGAGGTGTAGGATTGATCTAAAGATCATCTGATTCCGATAAGTATTTATGGAGATATGAATTTATTTTTATTATGGACAAATTGTCAAGGTCGGCTAGCAAACTTATGTAGGCTCAGAAGCCCAACAGTCATGTCTATTCAACCTCAACATTTGCATATAAATACAAGGAGCATTCTCCTCATTTGGAAAATTCAATTCACTCACCTTCTCTCGCTCTCCCCTATGCATAAAAGGAGCCTCTCTCTCTCTCACGTGTGGCTGAAAGGAAGACGTCCTAGGGCAAGGAAGACGCGGAAAGAAGGACGCTAGGGCAACTGGTCATCTCTTTGACCAGCGTTGACCAAGAATTGACCTTCCAGAAGTGTGGATTGGGTGTGGTTGCCTCTCCTAGGTAGGCTTTTTGGCACAAAAATCAAGGTGATCTTACCTCTGGTTTGACCACTATTGACTGCCCTAGTTTAGGGCTGCAAGTTGACTTCAAAAATCTACAAATTGACTGAACTTTTGGGACTGTTCAAGGGTTGTTTCTTCAAGTTTTTCAAGGACAAGTTGACCGAAAATTGACCAAGTATTTTAGAGGTCAATTTCAGCTAGTTTGACCAAGTTTGACTTTGCTGATCTAGGGTTTTCTGTTGTTGATATAAAATTACAGAATTCAAATTTTGTACTATTTCTCTTTGCTGAACTATTGAAGATAAAATAAGATTTGATCAAAGGGTTTCCCCGCATCGGGGTTTGTCCCTAGCTAGCCACCACATCTTGTGTCTCTTGTCATGGCTTGTTTTCTGTTGATCATTTAATGTTCTATCTGCACTTTACTTAATGTATATGTGATTGCTAATCTGTGGCTAATAAGAAGAAAAATAAGCAAATTTCTCTAAGCATAGAACATACCATACTTTAACACTTTTCAACTTGGACAAAAAATTGTGACATATGGTACATGTTAGCACCTAAATCTGCCTTAGGCTGAAGGAAGGAAAAAATTAGGGTAACCACAAACCACGCTCAGTCTGGTAGCTAGCCCTACCAGAGCAGGAGAGGGCTCTCTCCGAGTCACGCTCAGTGAATAGATAATCGAAAACGGTCTGAGATGACTTACAATGAAATATTTACCTTAGGCTAGTAAGTGAATAGGGATTCGGGAAACAATTTTCATGAATGACCGAGCTTCTGGGATGGTATGGGACCAATGGTCAGCAAAGAACAGAGAATTTAATACAAAGGCACATATTATTCCGTGAGGCAAGGTAGGCAGAGAATGTAACAATTTAGTTTGAGGTACTGCGGCATGAATAGATTGCTAAAGAAAGTGAAAAGGGCATAGTGACATGAATCCTTTTCAACAGAAGAATAACACTGAACATGAAATTTTCCCACAGGCAGAGCAATAAAATTGAATTCTACCTAATATCACTTAGAAAATTTCACTGGAAATGAACATGAATTGAATTATGAAACATAACGAAATACATATGAAAACATAAGAGACACATTTGCTACACTCACAACCACAAGAATCTCATGAAACAGAGCCGCTGCCTTTCATTAATTCTCTGTCAAAAATACACAGTGAAGAAACAAAGTTTCTTTCCCACAGTCTCCCAGAAGTTACAAGCCAACCAACCCTTTGCAAATAACTTGCATACAATATATAGAATGTGTAAGGAAGAGATAGAACGCCCAAGGGTTGGGGAGTTACTCGAATCATTGCAAAATGGAGATGGAGAGCCAACCATCAGCTACAGGTGCAGCGCTACAAACATGACATTTGGCTTGGGTGACCGTTTGCCTTCCTTCGCCACTTGGATAGAAGCCAATCTAGAGAAAAAACACTTTAAATGCCGCTTTTGGTGCCAAAAAACTGAAGTGTAGATGAGCGGGCCCACTTGGAGAAGTTGCGAACTGAAATTTCGCGAAACGGAAGCAAATTGGGCAATTTTTCCTCTGTGCACCGCGCTATTTTGGTGCCTGTTTTGGGGCACTTTCAGGTGTCAAAATGTGCCCAAGTGGGCTTGTTGGAAAGCCTATCCTGTCTACTTTCTAACCCCACTGGAATTTTTGAATTTGGTGCTCATTTTCCCCTCCAAATCTTCATTCTCCCAAGACTGCTTCCTGTGTGTCAAAAAAGTGGCAGAGAGGCCATTTTTGGGTGTTTTTTGACCTTTTGGAGACTCATACCTTGCCAAAATTTCTTGTTCGGACACCAGTAGTCGTGATTTTCCATGCTGAATCCAAAAATGCAAACCATTCCTCATTTGGAGCTCTAGAATTTTAGCGTCGTGCCACAGGGAGAAAAACCCTGTTTTTTGCCCAAAAATTTGTGAAGTGACCAAAAATTCCCCAAATTTCTTGAAATTTGGGCTGGAGTTTCCCTATGGGGTGTTATGATGGGCCAAGGAAGCCTCAGCCAAGATTCGAAGCCGATCTTGCTCTTTTTCCTCTTTTGCCTTTCTTGTTGCTTTCCTCAATTTCGCTTTCAAACTCCTTATTCGGGCCTGTGCACTCATGTTTCGAACCCTGTAATGGAAAGCCATGTGTCTCAGTAGAGCAAGGTCCTGGTCGGCCTTGTCCAGCAGCCTCTCCAAATGCATGTTGACCCTCTCAAGGTTGGCCTCCCGATCCTCATTGATTTCTTGCTCCAAAGATGTGAGCTCAACCCTTCTTCTTTGAGTAGCTTGGCGATGCTCACGAATGTTTTGCAGCTCCATGATTGCCCGCTGGTCCTCAAGCTGCTTGTTTCTCTACTCCAGGTACTTCATGTTCCACTTGGCCCTCTCCAAGTCAAGGGATAAGGACTCAATCACTGATTGCTGCTCCTGGATGATCTCTGTAAGCTCTGCATTTGTTGGTTCTGCATCTGTCTCATCATCGTGGAGGAGAATGAATTCGGTCTCTCGTTCACCTGATGGCCCTTCCTCCTGCACTGGCTTCTTATCCATGCCCTGCTCCTGAGATGCTGATGTCGGAAGCAAGACCCCTTCCACCCCGGGTGGAGATAACACTCGCTTTGCTGCTGCAAATAATGGTCTACTGCCTCTCTGATAGGTGATGTATACTGGCATAGTAGCAGTCTCATGTCGCTCATACTGATGAGATGGGCCACCTATCTCATGCTCTGCCTCTGATACTACCTGTGGAGCGTTGAAGAAGTCACGGGAGATGAAGTCCTCACAAGAAATACCCTGTAATCCCAACTGATGGTTCACCAAAATCCGGATAAGAGCAAAGTGATAAACACTGTTGAGCTGCTGTCAAGGGGTCTTGTGCTGCATGAAATTTTTCATCCTCTCTATGTTCCCGCAAATGAAAAATGGGAGGTTCATCATCCGAACCCTGGTAAAGTGCATGAGCAACCTAATGTGATAGGGATAAAGGAGAGAAAACCTCCCCTCACAACTAAAGTACTTCATGATCAATTTCATGAGCGGAGCATACTCATCTCTCAAAAATATGAATGGAAAAACTCTCGTGAGCTGGCTCAAACAGCTGGCCTTAATGTAAGGATCATAATGATGCCTCTCCACCTTCTTCTTCTTATGCCACTATTCTCCAATGTTTGGTATGCCTGTTTCCACTGATATGGTTTTGGGTGTCAATGTGAAAGTGACCCCAGCCAAGATAGACTATCCTCCATGTAGGTGAAGTGCAAAAAGACGGGCCAACTCATGATGAACTCTGACATTTTCCACCCTCTGACAAAATTCAAAACATGCTAAGTGCTGGAAACATGACATAGCAAGAGGGCATGCCTGCAACTCGGTGAGGGTGTTTGGCTCATCTCTAACATGTTTGCCACTCTGGTGATGTCTCCTGGGAGCCTGTTCTCCTGAAGTTGTATCACTGTGGGTCTCCTCCTCATATTCTGATGAAACCTCAGATGCCATAATTGTTATTTTTTAAACTGAATTTAGGCTGCCCTTTGATTTAAATGAAGCTGGTAGTTGCTTTGACAATCTGCCACCAAGGGGACAATTAAAAAGGGAGCATTAGGATGGGGGATAATATAATGGGAATAGGGGTTTATAGGAAAATTTTATTTAGGGATATACAAGGGGTTTTGGGGTATTTTGATAGGGTAGTGTTTGTGTTGTTAGCAAGGTAGGGTTTGGGATTTTTTTTAGCAATAGGAGGATGGGGAAAGGGAGTACAATTTTAATAGTGTTAGGGTAGTGATTATGGGGAAAATGGCATAGGGGAATGAGTAATAGGGGTAGGGTAGGAAAAACACCTTGGCAGCAATATCACTGTAGCACAAACCCTAGCATCATGGTTTTCTTGATGTCTTCTTTTGTTTGCTTTATAAAAAAAAAATTGCATTTGATTTATAATCATAAAACCATGCTATTCCTTTCAAATTTGATGCAAAGGTGGAGGTAGGTTGCCTACCTTTCAATTGGATGAGCTCCGCAAAAAAATTAGGGTGAATTGGGCGGTTTTTGGGCGTTTTACCCCTGTGCACCGCGCGCCCTGAGTGCGTCGCGCCAGTGATGATTTCAATGGTGGGCAGGCTCTGTGTGCGTTGCGCCCGGTGAGTGCGCCGCGCTCCTGCCTGTGTGCGCCCCGCGCTCTGAGATCAGCCAAAGTTGCTCCAAATCGCTCTAATTCTTCAACTCACGACCTTGCGCCCTTCTTCCAACGCCTTTCTTGCACAATGAGATTGTTTTATGGTGATATTTGTGCATATAGGCTTGGAGGTCATTTTTAAATTAACTTTTTCAAAAACCTACTTTTCTAATGTCTTGTTTCAACACTTTTTTCACTGACTTTAATACACCCTGATTTTCACTTTTTCTTTGGATTTTGGGCTCAAATGATGAAATTTTCGACACTTTTCACAGGGATTGCATGACAGAGCACTTTGGCCACAGAAACCATGACTGCACCTGAAGAAATCAATTGTCGACTCTTTTTGAAATTTTTTTCATAAATGACACTATTTGACTTTTCTTCAAAACAAAGTTTTGAAGAATAGTCAAAGTCTGTCAATATGATGGTGAAACTCTGCGGATCATTACGTTGCAAGAGCATCCCTCTAGCCTGCATGGCTTTACTGGACATATTTAAAGACCAAATTGATCAATCCCTGGACCTAATGACCAAAAATGACTTTTGTCCATCAAAGGATCAGACCTTGACTGTTGCAGACTTTTTGATTGTTTGACACAAAGACATAAGCCAGCAGGAGCCAGACATGAGGGGAAATGACTAGTATGACCTTCTCTGTCAGATTATGGCATGCCCCTAGCGGAATGCAGCTGAGTGAATGGAGCGGGACACCTAAAAATGAAATGCATAAAGAGTTTTGATCTCTGACGGAGGACTGACCAGACCGACTCTAACATTGGCTCCAATGGGGGATGGTAGCTCCTTGGAGGTGCCAAGAACAGCAGATCTCTAGAGGAGCTAGATAGTGCCTTTTGTCCATTGGGCTATGGATTCATCATTTCAACAAACAACACAGGATTCTGACTTATTTATGAAACTGAAATGACCAAGAAATTGACTCAAACTTGACATTGAAATGACTCAAAAACTAACTTGATAGACCGAAACCAAACTGAAATAAAAATGGTATTTACAATGACAGTGGAAGTAGCATTCATAAATCAGTAGTGGTACCGCTTGAGCAGCCAACCATTGATCGGCCCTCCAGGACAATCTTCCCCGTTCATTTCCTTCAGAAGAAAGGCATTCTGACCCCTATATGTTGTAATCTTGAAAGGACCTTTCCAAAGATTTTCGAATTTTCCGTGCTTGCCTTTCTCTTCATTCCTTGCATCCCACTTCAGCATCACATCATCCAACTGAAAGTTATCTGCCTTTGCTTTTCTGTCATAGATTTTTTTTATTTTCTCCTGCAATTTGGATGTGTTCTTGAAAACTTCTTCTCTTGTCTGTTACAAGTGGATCATTTGATTCAACCTTCATTGCATGGGATCTTCTTCACTTCCTGCCTCCTGAAGAAGTCTGACTACCGGGGCAGCAAGAGAGGTGGTGAATACTGTGTCAACTCCATAAACAAGCTCAAACGGTGACATACCAATGGATTTTTTTCTGACTGATCCGATCTGCCCAAAGCGCATGGACCAACCTCTTATTCCAGCTATTTTTGTTTATTTCTGGCAGCTTCTTGATGACGTTGACCAACGATTTGTTCAAATATTCTGCCAATCCATTTCCTTGCGGATGATAGGCAGTTGAATGACCCAAAATGATGTGATACTTATGAATGACAAAATTCTACCATCCTCTTTGATTTGAAAGTTGCTGCATTATCTGTGATTAACTTATTTGGAAAACCAAAGCGAGACAAGATGTTATTTTCAAGAAATGAAATGATTACCATATCCGTAGCTTGTCTGGTGGGAGCTGCCTCAATCCATTTTGTGAAATAGTCTGTCGCTGTAAGGATCCATCTATGCTGTCCGGAAGAAGCGGGATGAATTTCCCCAATGAAATCCAGCCCCCACTACTGGAAAGGAGCGCTCACCTCAATAGGTTTAAGTGGCAAAGGCTATAATTTCTGTTTTCCTTCGAAAATCTGACATTTATGACAATGCTTGACCATCTTGTACACATCAGCAAACAGTGTAGGCCAATAATACCCTGCTCTCAAAAAATTTTTCGCTGTTGACTTCCAAAAAAGGTGACCACCACACTCTCCTCCGTGGAAATCCTCCATGACTTTCTTTGCCTCCTCTTCCACCAAACAATTTAACAAAATGCCACCGGGATCTTTCCAATATAGTGCAGAATTCAAAATGCAAAACTTGGCAGCCTTCAATTTGAGTGTTCTCACTTTGTTTCTAGTTATGCTGGGGGGTGGTGACAGATTTTTCAGCACATATATTATATCTGAATACCATGGGGACAAAGCAAAAATTTCAGATACCTGAATTGATGTTCCTTCCTCATTCTCATCAGACATGGCAGCGATCAGATTTGTGTCTAAAGCATGCAAATTTGATTCGGCCATTAACTTCGCCAACCCCTGTCCTTTGACTAGCTTTGTGGGTTTTATTTCCACATCATATTCCAGCAAGGCTGCAATCCATTTGCCTCTTCTTCCTTCCGGATCGATCTGCACTAAAACATCTTTTACAGCAGTGTTAGGAACATAGGCCAAAATGTGAGAATGTAGAATATATACCCGAAAATCCTTCAATGCCTTCACCAATGCCAGGGCTTGTTTCTCAATGATGTTGTACTTTAAAGCTACGTCTCTTATAGCCCTACTAAAGAATGCAATGGGTCTTTCATGATCATCTCTTTTCTGCAATAATACTACTGCCATAGTGTGCTCAGAAGCAAATGAAAACAATATGAAATCCTGAGTGAAGTCCGGGCTGACTAGAACTGGAGCTGAGGAAAGGGCCAATTTGACCAAGTTGAAAGATTTTACAGCCTCCTTTGTCCATTTCACTTGTCTGTCCTTCGTGAGCATGTTGGTCATCTCTCTTAAGTGTTTAGCAAGATTAGGCACAAAGCGACGCAGAAAATTCATCTTACCATTGAACGATTGTATCTCCTTTTTATTCTGGGGCAGATCGATTTGCTAAATTGCTCGCACACATGCTGGGTCAATACGAATGCCATCCTTTGAAATGATGTGCCCAAGTAATTTGCCTTCCTCCATGGCGAATAAGATCTTCTTAGGATTCAACAATAGACCATATTTTCTGCACTTTTGAAAGACAGTTTTTAGATGATGCATGTGCTCTTCATCAGATTTGGAAAATACTGTCAAATCATCCAAGTACACCACCAAAAACACATCCTTCTCATTCGCAAAAGCCAAGTCCATTGCACGCTGAAATGTGGCACCTGCATTCTTTAAACCGAAAGGCATTTTGGCATAATGAAAGGTTCCCCATGGAGTGGTGAATGCTGTCTTGTCTCGGTCATCCTCATGGACAGAAATTTGGTTATATCCGGAATAACCATCAAGCAGTGACATACAAGATGCCCCCACTACTCGCTGAAGTATATGGTCCATCTTGGGCAGTGGATAGTTGTCCTTCAATGAGACTTTATTTAGATTTCTGAAATCAATGCATAGGCGGATCTCACCGGTCTTCTTGCGTACAGGCACTAAGTTAGAGATCCAATCTGAAAATCTGATGGGCACAATGATACCTGACTTGTACAACCTGTTTACCTCTTTTTCAATAGATGGCAGCAACTTTGGATTTATCCTTCTCAGCTTCTGTCTAAATGGTTTTTGATTGGGCTTGATGGGTATTGTGTGCTAAATAATATTGGTATCATAGGTCTTTAATTCAGAATAGTCCCAAGCAAACACATCTGCAAATGAGGCCATCAAACTGATATATTTGTCCTTGATCTTTGGCGGCAATGACTTAGACAATTTTACCAACTTAGGATTGGCAGCTGTTCCAATGTTGACCTCTTCTACACCCTTCTCTGTTGGCTGTAATGTTGGCTTGCGGGTTACATCATCTTGATCAAAAAGTTCTTCTAGAGGTATCAAGCCTTTAGAAATAATGTTATTCTTCAGCTGCAACGTGTCCAATTCATTGATCTGCACTTCGTCTATACCATTCCCTTCGCCATCATCGTTTTCTACATCAATTGAGGTTTCTTTGAACTTGCCTTTGTTTAGCAGAAAATCCTTAATCTCCTCATCATCTTGAAACACTTGCCAATATCGTTGATTGTCTGGAATGGTTGGACGATGCTTGACATGGATTTCAAATTTGTTGCTAGATTTCATGGGGATCTTCAAACTTCTTGCTGCCTTGGCAAGAGCATCAGCAATACTATTTTGTATACGAGGCACACATGTCAAAGGTGTATTTTGAAAATAAATTTAAGATGTCTAAAACTGCATTACGATAGGCCCACATCCTAGTATGTTTTGATTGATACTCACCTCTGACCTGCTTTATTACCAATTCGGAGCGGCCACTATGTTAGCACCTAAATCTGCCTTAGGCTGAAGGAAGGCAAAAATTAGGGTAACCACAAACCATGCTCAGTCTGGTAGCTAGCCCTACCAGAGCAGGAGAGGGCTCTCTCCGAGTCACGCTTAGTGAATAGATAATCGAAAACGGTCTGAGATGACTTACAATGAAATATTTACCTTAGGCTAGTAAGTGAATAGGGATTCGGGAAACAATTTTCATGAATGACCGAGCTTCTGGGATGGTATGGGACCAACGGTCAGCAAAGAACAGAGAATTTAATACAAAGGCACAGATTATTCCATGAGGCAAGGTAGGCAGAGAATGTAACAATTTAGTTTGAGGTACTGCGGCATGAATAGATTGCTGAAGAAAGTGAAAAGGGCATAGTGACATGAATCCTTTTCAACATAAGAATAACACTGAACATGAAATTTTTCCACAGGCAGAGCAATAAAATTGAATTCTACCTTATCTCACTCAAAAAATTTCACTGGAAATGAACATGAATTGAATTATGAAACATAACGAAATACATATGAAAACATAAGAGACACATTTTCTACACTCACAACCACAAGAATCTCATGAAACAGAGCCGCTGCCTTTCATTAATTCTCTGTCAAAAATACACAGTGAAGAAACAAAGTTTCTTTCCCACAGTCTCCCAGAAGTTACAAGCCAACCAACGCTTTGCAAATAACTTGCATATAATATATAGAATGTGTAAGGAAGAGATAGAATGCCCAAGGGTTGGGGAGTTACTCGAATCATTGCAAAATGGAGATGGAGAGCCAACCATTAGCTACAGGTGCAGCGCTACAAACATGACATTTGGCTTGGGTGATCGTTTGCCTTCCTTCGCCACTTGGATAAAAGCCAATTTGGAGAAAAAACACTTGAAATGCCGCTTTTGGTGCCAAAAAACCGAAGTGTAGATGAGCGTGCCCACTTGGAGAAGTCGCGAACTGAAATTTCACGAAACGGAAGCAAATTGGGCAATTTTTCCTCTGTGCGCAGCGCCATTTTCTATTTGTGCCGCGCTACTTTGGGGCCTGTTTTGGGCACTTGCAGGTGTCCAAAATGTGCCCAAGTGGGCTTCTTGGAAATCCTGTCCTGTCTATTTTCTAACCCCACTGGAATTTTTGAATTTGGTGCTCATTTGCCTCTCGAAATCTTCATTCTCCCAAGACTGCTTCCTGTGTGTCAAAAAAGTGGCAGAGAGGCCATTTTTCGGTATTTTTTGACCTTTTGGAGACTCATACCTTGCCAAAATTTCTTGTCCGGACACTAGTAGTCATGATTTTCCATGCTGAATCCAAAAATCCAAACCATTCCTCATTTGGAGCTCTAGAGTTTTAGCGTCGCGCCACAGGGAGAAAAACCCTGTTTTTTGCCCAAAAATTTGTGAAGTGGCCAAAAATTCCCCAAATTTCTTGAAATTTGGGTTGGAGTTTCCCTATGGGGTGTTATGATGGGCCAAGGAAGCCTCAGCCAAGATTCAAAGCCGATCTTGCTCTTTTTCCTCTTTTTCCTTTCTTGTTGCTTTCCTCAATTTCGCTTTCAAACTCCTTATTCGGGCCTATGCACTCATGTTTCAAACCTTGTAACAGAAATCCATGTGTCTCAGTAGAGCAAGGTCTTGGTCAGCCTTGTCCAGCAGCCTCTCCAAATGCATGTTGACCCTCTCAAGGTTGGCCTCCCGATCCTCATTGATTTCTTTCTCCAAAGATGTGAGCTCAACCCCTCTTCTTTGAGCAGCTTGGCGATGCTCACGAATGTTTTGCAGCTCCATGATTGCCCGCTGGTCCTCAAGCTGATTGTTTCTCTGCTCCAGGTACTTCATGTTCCACTTGGCCCTCTCCAAGTCAAGCGATAAGGACTCAATCACTGATTGTTGCTCTTGGATGATCTATGTAAGCTCTGCATTTGTTGGTTCTGCATCTGTCTCAGCATCGTGGAGGAGAACGAATTCGATCTCTTGTTCACCTGATGGCCCTTCCTCCTGCACTGGCTTCTTACCCTTGCCCTGCTCTTGAGATGCTGATGTCGGAAGTGACGCCCCTTCCACCCCGGGTGGAGATAACACTCTCTTTGCTGCTGCAAATAAGGGTCTACTGACTCTCTGATAGGTGATGTATACTGGCATAGTAGTAGTCTCATGTCGCTCATACTGATGAGATGGGCTACCTATATCATGCTCTGCCTCTGATACTACCTATGGAGCGTTGAAGAAGTCACGGGAGATGAAGTCCTCCCAAGAAATACCCTGCAATCCCAACTGATGGTCCACCAAAATCCGGATAAGAGCAAAGTGATAAACACTGTTGAGCTGCTATCGAGGGGTCTTGTGCTGCATGAAATTTTTCATCCTCTCTATGTTCCCGCAAATGAAAAATGGGAGGTTCATCATCCACACCCTGGTAAAGTGCATGAGCAACCTAATGTGATAGGCATAAAGGCGAGAAAACCTCCCCTCACAATTGAAGTACTTCATGATCAATTTCATGAGCGGAGCATACTCATCTCTCAAAAATCTGAATGGAAAAACTCTCGTGAGCTGGCTCAAACAGCTGGCCTTAATGTAAGGCTCATAATGATGCCTCTCCACCTTCTTCTTCTTATGCCACTATTCTCCAATGTTTGGTATGCCTGTTGCCACTGATATGGTTTCGGGTGTCAATGTGAAAGTGACCCCAGCCAAGATAGACTGTCCTCCATGTAGGTGAAGTGAAAAAAGATGGGCCAACTCATGATGAACTCTGACATTTGCCACCCTCTGACAAAATTCAAAACATGCTAAGTGCTGGAAACATGACATAGCAAGAGGGCATGCCTGCAACTCGGTGAGGGTGTTTGGCTCATCTCTAACATGTTTGCCACTCCAGTGATGTCTCTTGGGGGCCTGTTCTCCTGAAGCTATATCACTGTGGGTCTCCTCCTCATATTCTGATGAAACCTCGGATGCCATAACTGCTGTTTTGTAAACTGAATTTAGGCTGCCCTTTGATTTAAATGAAGCTGGTAGTTGCTTTGACAATCTGCCACCAAGGGGACAATTAAAAAGGGAGCATTAGGATGGGGGATAATATAATGGGAATAGGGGTTTATAGCAAAATTCTATTTAGGGATATACAAGGGGTTTTGGGGTATTTTGATAGGGTAGTGTTTGTGTTGTTGGCAAGGTAGGGTTTGGGTTTTTTTTTAGCAATAGGAGGAGGGGGAAGGGAGTATGATTTTAATAGTGTTAGGGTAGTGATTATGCGGAAAATGGCATAGGGGAATGAGTAATAGGGGTAGGGTAGGAAAAACACCTTGGCAGCAATATCACTGTAGCACAAACCCTAGCATCATGTTTTTCTTGATGTCTTCTTTTGTTTTCTTTATAAAAAAAAATTTGCATTTGATTTATAATCATAAAACCATGCTATTCCTTTCAAATTTGATGCAAAAGTGGAGGTAGGTTGCCTACCTTTCAATTGGATGAGCTCCACAAAAAATTTAGGGTGAATTGGGTGGTTTCTGGGCGTTTTACCCCTGTGCGCCACGCGCAATGCCCAGTGCGCCGCGCGCCCTGAGTGCTCCGCGCGCCCTGATTGCGCCGCACCAGTGATGATTTCAACGGTGGGCAGGCTCTGTGTGCGCCATGCCCGGTGAGTGCGCTGCGCTCCTGCCTGTGTGCGCCGCGCGCTCTGAGATCACCCAAAGTTGCTCCAAATCGCTCTAATTCTTCAACTCACGACCTTGCACCCTTCTTCCAATGCCTTGCTTGCACAATGAGCTTGTTTTATGGTGATATTTGTGTATATAGGCTTGGAGGTCATTTTTAAATTAACTTTTTCAAAAACCCACTTTTCTAATGTCTTGTTTCAACACTTTTTTCACTGACTTTAATACACCCTGATTTTCACTTTTTCTTTGGATTTTGGGCTCAAATGATGAATTTTTCAACACTTTTCGCAGGGATTGCATGACAGAACACTTTGGCCATAGAAACCATGACTGCACCTGATTGTCGACTCTTTTTGAAAATTTGGTCATAAATGACACTATTCGACTTTTCTTCAAAACAGAGTTTTGAAGAATAGTCGAAGTATGTCAATATGATGGTGAAACTCTGCGGATCATTACGTTGCAAGAGCATCCCTCTAGCCTGCATGGCTTTACTGGAAATATTTAAAGACCAAATTGATCAATCGCTGGACCTAATGACCAAAAATGACTTTTGTCCATCAAAGGATCAGACCTTGACTGTTGCGGACTTTTTTATTGTTTGACACAAAGACATAAGCCAGCATGAGCCAGACATGAGAGGAAATGACTAGTATGACCTTCTCCGTCAGATTATGGCATGCCCCTAGCGGAATGCAACTGAGTGAATGGAGCGGGACACGTAAAAATGAAATGCATAAAGAGTTTTTATCTCTGACGGAGGACTAACTAAACCGACTCTAACAGTACAATTAGTTTGTCATGAGTATACAAAGAAAGTAATTAGGGAGGAGTTGTGGTTATGGGATCATGTTGAACTCGTCATCTCCTATTGGCTTCCATATTTTTATTCTTACGATGGTAATAACCAAAATACATGTATGGGTCACACCCAATCTTCCTCTACCATTTTAGCACAAAAAGGTTCTACAGGACATTGAAAACACCCTGGCTCCTTCAAAAAATTGATATGGATAGAATGGTGAATGGCTTATTTACCTTTTCTCCATCTGTGTAGAGATATATCTAAAAAAATGTATCCCCAATCGTATTTTTATTGAAGCATGGATCCCATCAATGGCTCCAAAAGCTTGTATTATGAAAACAAAACATTTATATTTCATATTTGTTTCTAAATAGGTCACTTATAATATATTTTTTTGTAGAAGCAACCTCAAAAAATAAATAGGCATAGGATCGTAATGCAAAGGGTTTCCAACCCTTCAATTCTACCTCTACAACAACAAAAAATGTGAAAACCAAGGATGAACCTCCTAAGCAGGAGGATAGGAGTATTTAAAATCTATGGGATCCAGAACATCCCATGCAAAAAATTAAAGAACCAACCTCAATCCTTGATTCAACACTTACTGAATCCATGACCCTTAAGGAGGATATTTTGGCGAGCTCCAAGAGAGGCCATTCATCAAAAACTTATGATTCCGATAAAGAATACCCCTCGAAGCTGGGGGCCTACACTACCAATGATCTCTATTGTTTCATCTATAAGGGATCGACAGATGGTCTAAATAAGGGAGTTGAGGCTTCTTTCTAGTAGTTTCTAGCAAAGACATTCTAAGGGATTTGATGCTTCCTCTAGGTGGGTGCTAAGAAAGATTGATGTGAATAGAATAGGAGCTCATAGTTTACATCATAATACAAAAAAAATATTTGGTAGTTTTTCTCCTGGAAGGGTTTCCACATTAAATCTCAGTGTCTCATGTGTATGCTTCTCATGGTGTAGGAATGTTCATATGATGATTTTATTTGTTGCATATGTTATGATGGTGATTGCTCATTTAATGATTGCCAAGATTAAATGATAAACATAAATTGACACAACAGTTAAAATTAGTTTTAATAATGATTCACCTCACCTACAAGTATTAACATTGTTTCCAACCAATAGATCCAGAGCTAAGATGGATATATATTGATAATAAAATTGTAGGTTTTAACCCTGTATAGAAATTACCTACATACGAATTCTAAAACACAGAAAATAAACAATGTGAGAGCATAACACATAAAACACATATACACAGAGATTTTCCTCTAGATCCCAAAACTGAGACTACCAGCTTGATTTTTCATTATTTTCCTTTCAATGTTACAATACATACTTATACATGTCGAAGCATCCAATACCATGGACCGAAAACCATTGCGTCCAAAACCATGTGTGAAAAACATGCACAAAACCATAGGTAGGTCCGCCCAACCTAATATAGGGTCCAAAACCAAAATTTTCCCGGACCCCATAAAGTGGGGTTACCTGCACCCCTCAAACCCCTTGTGAATCCCCCCACTATGCAATCAGCGCAACGAAGGGGGGGCTCCACCCCCATTCTAACCCCCCAGTTAACTACATGGGCTAGTCATGGAAAGAATATAACACAACCCAAAATTATCCCACTTGTTGTTTTCTTTCCACAGGGGGCCACAAGAAGGCTTAGTCATTTATCTAGCCCTACAATGCCCATTGTTTCTCTACACCAAGAGAACTTCTGAGAGCTCACAAATTTTGTCAATGCATCTGCAATATTCTTCAAATTGTCCACCTTTACCAGCAACACCTTTTTGTCTTCTATCACATCCCTCACAAAGTGATACTGAACATCAATGTGCTTTGTCTTTCAATGATATGCAGGGTTCTTTACCAAGAAAATTGCACTTTGGATGTCACAGCCTATCCTTATAGCTCCCTATACTAACCCCATACTTGAACACAATCTCTACGACCAAATTGCTTCCTTGCTTGCATGAGTGGCTGCCATGTATTCTTCCCCTGTAGTTCATAGTGCCACTACAGATTGTTTCTTACTCATCCAACTGACTGCACCTCCAAATAGGTTAAACACAAACCCACTTGTAGACCTTCTATGATCCAGATCTCCAACCCAGTCTACATCAACAAAGCCACAAATATCCAACACTCTGTCCAATCCTCGTCTTCCTTGGTAGCACAAACCATAATCACTAGTGCCATGTAAATACCTGAAAACCCGCTTCATTGTTGTCCAGTGCTCCTTCCTTGGTTTTGACATAAACGTGCTCAATACTCCCATTGTATGTGCAATGTCTAGTCTATTATAGACCATCACATACATCAGGCTACCGACTACACTTGCATATGGAACATGGGACATGTCCTCTTCCTCTTCTTGTGTCTTCGGACACTGTTCAGTAGATAACTTTACACCTACAAGAATAGGAACCTTCACTGGTTTACTATCCTGCATATTGAACCTCTGCAATATTGTCTCGAAATACTTCCTCTATTTAACCAGAGCTTCCTCTTTGTCCCATCCCTTTTAATTTCCATGCCCAAAATATAGTTTGCAGCACCAAGATCTTTCATGTTGAATTTGGAGGACAAATGGGTCTTCAAATCCTGGATAATTTCTTTGTCATTTCCAACTAGCAACATATCATTGACATACAAGACCAGATAAATAACACGGTCACCAATTAATTTAAAATACACACAGTGATCTAATCTACTTCTGGTGAAGCCAACTCCCTGTATAAATGTATCAAATTTCTAATACCACATCCTTGGTGACTATTTTAACCCATATAGAGACTTCTTTAACTTGTATACCAGTTCTTTATTACCCTTCACTGCAAAGCCTTCAGGTTGCTTCATGTAGATCTCCTCTTCCACATCCCCGTGAAGAAATGTTGTCTTCACATCCATTTGTTCTACCTCAAAATCAAAAGCAGTAGCAACAGATAAAAGAAATCTAATAGAAGTTACCTTGGCAACAAGAGAAAAAATATCACCAAAATCAAATCCTGGCACCTGGGAGTAACCTTTTGCTACCAACCGACCTTTTTATTTCTCCACCTTTCCTTCTGCATTTGTCTTCTTCTTGAACACCCATTTTCTACCAATGGGTTTCCTTCTAGCCGGCAACTCCACCAGATCCCAAGCCTCATTTTTGTGCAAAGATGCCATTTCATTAACCATGGCCTCTTTCTAGAGTTTTCCATCCTCTGAATCTACTGCTTCCTTCATAGTTCTGGGATCATCATCAGTAATAGATAAAGCAAAATTTGAACAAAAATCAGATGGACTATACCTTTCTGGTTGCCTTCTTTCTCGAACTGATCTTCTCACACCCAGAGTTTGTGACTCTTCATCTTCTGATTCCTTCTCTATTGTAGAGTCTGATTCTTCCTCCTTTAGCTCAAATTCTATCTTCTCAGGTTCCTTTGGTTGGACTTCATGTTTCATAACATCTTTCACCTCTCTGAACACCACATCTGAGCTGTACATAACCTTCCTTGTTACTGGGTTCCAAATCTTATAACTCTTTAAACCATCCTTATACCCAATAAAGATGCACTTTTCAGATTTACTATCCAACTTGGTTCATTTCTCCTTTGGAACATGTACATATGCATCACATCCAAATACCCTCAGATGTGAAAGAGAGGGTTTCTTACCAGTCCATACCTCTTGTGGAGTCTTATCCTCCAACGCTGATGAAGGTGATCTGTTGACCAGGTAACATGTTGTCTCCACCGCCTCTGCCTAGAATTCCTGTCCTAACCCGGCACCACTGAGCATGCTTCTTGCCCTTTCCATCAACATCTTGTTCATTCTTTTTGCAACTCCATTTTTCTGAGGTGTATATGGAGTAGTCTTCTTCCATGCTATACCACACTTCTTGCAGAATTCTTCAAATTCCCTACTGCAAAAATCTCCACTGTTATCTGTCCTCGACACCTTTATCTTCTTCTCTGTCTGGTTTTCTACCAGAGCCTTAAATTCTTTAAACCTGTCAAAGACATCATATTTCTTCTTAAGGAAATATATCCATGTATTCCTTGAGAAGTCATTTATAAATGATACATAGTACACAGAATTACCCAGTGATGGAAACTTCACAGGTCCAAACACATCATTGTGCACAAGATCTAATATATGTTTCGCCCTCTTACCACCAGAGGGGAAAATCACCCGATTCTTCTTCCCATATACACAATTTTCACAGAAATCAAAATCTAGAGAGCTATTACTCATACCTTCTATGATACCTTTACCATGAAGTATTCGAAGGCCATTCTCTCCAATATGTCCAAGCCTTTGATGCCACAACATGGTCTTCTTTCCAGAGACCAGTAGATTTTCTGCTCCACTTTTAGGAACCAAGGAACTGTGGCACCCATCAACAACAGTGCTACCTTGCAGCTTGTATAGAGTTCCAATTCGAACTCCCTGCATTAATACCAGTGCCCCCCAACCATCTTGCAGGTATCCTTCTCGAACAAAGTTTTTACACTTGCATCATCTAGCTTGCTTACAGAAATCTGATTTTTGGCTAATGCAGGAATATGCAGAACACCCGGAAGTGTTCTAACTCTTCCACCTTGCAACTTCAAATTTACTTTTCCGCAACCAACGATTCTAGCCTTCCTATCATCCCCTAAGAAGACATCACCACCATCGTATTTCTCATACTCGCAGAACCACTCTCTATGGGTAGTGAAGTGAAAGGATGCACCTGAGTCAATCAACCATGCCTCATGATCTACATGTGTACTTGAAGAAGCCATTAACACATCCCCACCTTCATCTGAGGTGGTTTTCGTCTCTACAGAAGGATAATCATCAGATCCCTTTCCTTTGTCAAGAGCTTTAGATTTATAATTCCTTTTGTAGTGCCCTTCCTTTCCACATTTCCAACACATCACCTTTACATGTTTTCCTGGATATTTAGATCTCCCTCTAGATTTAGATCTCCCACTCGATGACTTATTTTTGTTTTTGTTCTGGGACCATCCTTGTACAGACAAGGCATCATCATTTTGGCTCTCCATATTTTTCCATCTCATCTCCTCCGTCAGCAAGGATGAGACTATTTCATCAAACTGCAAGGCAATTGCATTGCTACCTATTGCAATAACCAGACTATCCCATGAATCTAGTAGAGAACACAACAAACTGATGCACTTATCTTCATCTAAAATTTTAATATCAACAGATAATAACTGACTTACCACAATATTAAATGTGTTTAGATGTTCTATCACCAAGTCTCCATCTTTCATCCTCAAGTTATACAACTTTTTCCGTAGGAACAATTTATTCACCAGAGACTTAGATTGGTACAAAGTCCCTAACTTGTCCCACAAAGCATTCACCGTAGCTTCCCCTGATACATTCAGCAATATTGAATCTGAGACACAAAATCATATTGTGCTCTTTGCCTTCCGATCCAACTTCTTCCATTCTTCATCGGACACTCTCGTTGGTTTAATATCTGGATCTACCGCGATCCACTGATCTTTATCCACCAACAGATCCTCCATCTTGAGTTTCCACAACTCAAAACTCTGACCATTAAATTTCTCGATCTCTATCTTTCCACTACTCACCATCTTCTTTCACCACCAGAATCGACCTCGCAGATCTCCCACTGAACAGGGTCTACCACAGGCCCGAGCGAAACCCCTCAGCAACAAAGGTGTCCCCTTGAAGCCAAAATAGCTCTGATACCAAATGTAGGTTTAAACCCCATATAGAAATTAGCTGCATACAAATTCTAAAACACAGAAAATAAACAATGCGAGAGCATAACACATAAAACACATATACACAAAGATTTTCCCCTAGATCCCAAAACTAGGACTACCAGCTTGATTTTTCATTATTTTCCTTTCAATGTTACAATACATATTTATACATGCTGAAGCATCCAATACCATGGACTGAAAACCATTGCGTCCAAAACCATGTGCAAAAAACATGCACAAAACCATAGGTAGGTCTACCCAACCTAATATAGGGTCCAAAACCAAAATTTTCCCGGACCCAATAAAGCGGGGTTACCTGCACCCCTCAAACCCCCTGTGACTCCCCCCGTTATGCAATCGGCACAACGAAGGGGGGCTCCGCCCCCCTTCTAACCCCCCGGTTAACTACGTGGGATAGTCATGGAAAGAATATAACACAACCCAACCAAAACAAAAAAAGTTTTCTAATAAGAATATATTTAAAAAATTATATTAAAAATAATTATTTTATAAAAGAAAATATATATATATATATATATATATATATATATATATATATATATATATATATATATATATATATATATATATATTTATATATTTATATCTACAAAAATTAAAAATTAAAAAAATAAAAATAAAAACTAAACAATAGGATAGAAACCCTTCCCCAACTCTTTGAGCTCTGATCTCTATTCTCACAATGGCATCCCAAGAGGGGGTTCCTCCCCCTCCTCCTTCCTCCCCTGTTGATGAGATCACAACCTTCAAATCTTTGGTTGCAACATTATCAAATCACCCTAGAAGTAAGGATTTGTAGACTAAGTTCATCAAATGAGATAAAGCTATTCCATCTCTCAGTCTTCCAAAAGGGGAATTTCACACTACTCCGATCTTCTCGAAACGAGCCTTAGTGGGTAAATTTACATGGATGCTTCCCTCTATCCAAACAATGGAAACCTAGATTGAGAAAAAACAAAAGCCGAAGATGAAGGGATACATTCATGTTTATCATCGTGGTAATGGTTTTTTTACTTTCTTATTTGATCTAAAGGAATATAGAATGTAATTTCCAGGAATGGTATGTATTTCTTGGGATATAGGGGTATGTATCTAAATGAGTGGTCACTGGATTTTAATCCAGATGAAGATATATGAACTGTAATCCTTGTTTGGTCAAAATTTCCCTGTCTCCCCCTCTCTTATTGGAGTGATGATTTCCTTAGAGCCATTAGAAATGGGGTTGGGTGATATCTAGATAAAGTAGAGCCTAAGGGTTCCCATTTCACCTGTGCCAAAATATGGGTTGAAGTGGATCCCAAAAAGTGTTTACTTTTGGAAATCAATTTAACCCTTGGAGGGTGGAATCACTGTCAAACCCTAGACTATGAGAAAATCCCATTTAAATTCTAATTTTGTCATGAATACGGTCACTTCGCTAAAGAATGTAAGAAATCCCCAGCTAGAAAAGGCTCAAATCTGTTAGTACAACAAGGTGAGTAGTGGAAGACGCAAAAGAGGGGTCACAACAAAGGAAAATCTAATGTATCTAGGTAGCAGAATGTGTAGAACAAGAATGGGGACTCTACATCAGCTAACCAGTTCAGTGTTCTACAAAACCTTTTAGATCAGGACAAGGAGATCCCTAGTCAGGTCCCATCGAATATAGAGGAAAATCATGAAGATTTGGAAGAAGAGGAAATGATTGAAGAAGAAGAAGAGACTATATTGAATTATCTCAAGTCAAATCCCCCACATGAAGTTTTGCATCCATCTAAACTGAGAAACGAGAATCTCACTCCTCGATATGGAAGTGGAGAGGGAGGTCCTCATTCATCATGGTTCATAACAAGAAATATGACACAAACCATAAACTAGGAAGACGATGGAAATAGTCATGAGACAAAGAGTAGTAAGAAAAATCAAGGAGGACCCCAAAAAAAGGTGTTAAGGGAGAAGGAGACGAGGCATAATAAGAAACTAGAAAATCAAATAGTTCTTCTAGACATCCTAAAGTTGAAAGACTCTAAAGGGTCATAAATTCCAGAAAAGGTAGGGGGCTCCTTTCAAAATCCTCAAGCTAAATGATACTCCTGTCATGGAACATGAGGGGTCTGGGGTTCCTAATTAAATCCCAAGCAATCTGAGATCTAGTAAAGTCAGAAAAACCATGGATCCTTTTATTGCAGGAGGTAAAACTTGAAAAGAAAGACATAAACAAGGAAACACAATTTTTTGGGAAAAATAGTGTCGACATAACCCAAGACTCCAAAGGAGCTTCAAGAGGACTTGGTATGTATTGGTCTGAATCACATCTTGATTTAGTAGATAGTATGAAAACTCAACACTGGATAGCTATTCTCCTTGAAAGAAAAGATACAAAAGAGTGAATCCCAATCATAAATGCATATGAGGTTGTGTTATATGGTGAGAAAAATGATTTTTGAGATTCTTTTAGTCATATTAAAGCAACAGGCTAATATTCAAATTGTATTATTAGGGGTGATTTTAATACGATCCTTAGATTTGCAGAGAAGCGGGGTGGCTCCCTTGTTCGTGATCCATTTTGTAAAAGTATGGAAGACCTCATCTGAGAATGGGATCTAGTGTATGTCATTCCTAAAGTTGGAAAATATGCATCATCTAATCGTAGATCTGGGGACAATCACATCGTTGTTTGCCTAGATATATTTGTTATTCATAGTAGTTGGTTGATGCAAGGATTAGAATGCTCTTGAGTCAATTTTGGCTCAAGGAGAATAATACCATTACCTAATTTCCTTATCATTAGTGCAAATGGAAAGTTTGGGTCCTATTCCCTTCATATATAACCCAATGTGGCTAAATGAATAAGGTGTGGTGTATATCATCAAGAGGGATTAGAACTCTCTGATGACAGGATTTCCTACATATGTGTGGGAATATAAGCTAAAAGAAGTTAAGAAATCCTTGAGGAGATGGATCAAATCTCAGTATGTGCCTCTTGGGCAGAAAAGAAAAGAACTATTTTAGCAATTGGAGCACCACCAACACCTGATGGAGGGAAGTAGAATAGAAACGCGACATCTTGATAAGGAAAGGGAGCAAGCGAGATAAATTTTCATAGTCAGTAGACAAGAAGAGGAAACCTAGAGCCTTAAATCTCATATTTTGTGGCTTCAGGCAAGGGATCAAAACACTTATTTCTTTCAAAAGCAGGCCAAAGAAAGAGAATTAAGAAATATAGTTACGGAGATTACCCCCAAAGGAAAATCTAAAATATTTTCATTTGAAGAAATAAAACAAGAATTTTTATGCCATATTCAAGCTCTCTATCCGGAGGATTGGAAAGTAGATGTAGATTTGGCTCAATCCTTTCTCTATTTTGTGCCCTTTGTAATTTCAGATGATATGAACAAGTCCCTCATGAAGGAAATTGATGACTCAGAGATTATAGAAGTTATATGGAGTATGGAACCTGACAAGACCCCAAGGCTGGATGGATTTTCTATTATCTTTTCAGATGTTTTTAGCCTCTAATCAAGAAATATCTGATAAGAATGTTGAACATCACAAGACCCAAAGGAAAATTGGGAGGAGCCACTAATTCCTCTTTTCTGGCCTTTATTCCTAAGGAAATGAATCTAGATTTTTTTTCAAGATTTTGCCCCATATCCTTGTGAAATTTAGTGTATAATATTCTTACAAAAATCATTGCATCCATATTAAAAGAATTTCTCCCTAAGTTCATCTCTGAGAACCAAGGAGGATTTATGCAGCAAAGATAGATATTGGACAACATTATTCTACTTTAAGAGGCACTCCATTCAAGTAAAGAAGCAGGTGAACAAAGGATGGTGGTCAAACTTTGGCATGGAAAATGCATTTGATCATGTAAGGTAATCCTTCTTTTTTTTAATGCTAGCAAAACTAGGATTTAGTAGTGTTATAGCACCATTTACCACTCTTGGTAGATTTGATGCTCTGGTTATGGCCTATGGCAACCCTTCCTTTACAGACTTGGTCCAAATTCTAAAAAATAGTGTTTTGAATCCCATACGCACTTTTTCCCTATATCAAAGGCATATACACGCGGGTCAGTCTATACCCAACCCGCATATATGTGTTAAAACACTAAAAAATATATCTTCTCCTTAAATTCAGGTAGAGTTTACGGGTTTTACCTGTTACTCACCTACTATAGCCCATGGCCCAACTGTTTCCCAACTGGCAAAAAAAAAAAACTAATTTGGAGAAGTATAAATAAACCTCCATGGGAAGGCCTAAAGGGGAGAATACATGAGATATTGATATTATAGTTGATTACATCCAGATCAACTCTGAAGAAATCCTTGTGCCTCCTGCACTCCCAAGTAATAGGAAATCTTTTTTTCTTGCTTTGAGATATCCTTCATCCCTTTTATGACATCCTTGTGTATAACGATGGAGGAAGATTTTGAGGCCTAGGCAAGATGGATCCGAAGGATGGTTCCACTTGGAGTTGGAGGAAGACTTAGGTTGTAGTTTTCCACATTTCATTTAGCTTACATCAATAAATAAATGTTCTTCTGTTCCTAATATTTATTGTGTTTATGCACTAATCCTATGTTATAATTTACATATGAAATCTTATGTTAATACTCATTTTTCTCACATGCTTATATGATTTAACACCTATATCATGAACATGCTTTCTATTAATGCTGTTGTATATTCTTTGCTTGGATAAGTTACATGTTATAAAGGCATTGGAAGGAGCAGAGGGTTTGGACCCTGTGGGATTGATCTCGAACGTAGGACTTCTGGGTAATACCTATTCTTCCTACTTTAGTAGTTTAATTATTAGGACTACCTGTTTGCATGCCTCTTTATGTTGTAAGCCCTCCGCTCTATTGGGGTCCTCAAACCAAGACCCTAGGGTGAATTTACCCATAACAGAATTGGTGACTCCGCTGGGGAAAACATTCTTGTTTTTCCTAGTTTGGGTTGTTTGTTCTTAATCAGGGTTTGTTTTCTTGATTTCTTGTTTTTACAGTGTCAGTGACTTATTAGCTTCCCACGTATCAAGTTTGATCTTTTTGATTAGGCCTTGATTTTTTATTCTTAATTGAGCTTTGTAAATGCGTTTTTTTAGGGATACAATAGCGTATACACGCTTGTTTCCTCAAATAAATTCGCATATACGCGAGTTTCCTATGTTTGAAATGCATGTGCATGCCTATGTTCCGTTACACAGTCACGTATATCTTATTTTGAATTAGTTTTTTAAAATATTTGGCCCAGTTAAGTTTGTTTCCTGTTGGTTTTTGCTATTTTCTAGTCATTCACTATTTGTAAAGCTCTGCTTTCTTGCAAGTCTTCAATCTCTAAACTTCTTCTTGTTGAAAAACCTACTTAACCTAAAGTTTGCTTTTTTAATAAGGTTTCAGTTTGGGCTTTGGGTTCAAGGCTTCTTTTGGAAGTTCTTGACTGTTCTGATTTGGCAAAACAAGAAAATGATTGCATTTTTATTTATAACCCAATTTTCAGATTGCTTTACTTTGCTTTTTTTTGGTTGACCTATTTTGTTTTTCATGGTTTTTGAGTGCCTTTTCAACAATCTTGAAAGTCTTTTTTGACATTCTTTTGGTTTGCTGAATTTCTTTGTACTGTTGTTTAGGTCAATCTATGCAAGTTTTTGGTCCTTTATCGTTTCAAGTATCATTACATTGGTGATGTGCATAACTTGTGGATTTTGGGACTCTTTATGCTTGTTTTTTCGTCTTTGAAGTTTAGTAGTCTTTTGTGGTCTCAAAAATTTCTTTGGGTTTTTTAAAAAAGAAAAAGAAAAAAACATAGTTCTTGCATTTCTTTTTCTTTTCATTTCTTGTTTTTTGTTTCTTCATTATTTTTGAGCAATTGTGAACTTTTTTCGATTGGTTTTGCTTGGTTTCGAGGGAAGTTTGTCTTTGCATTTGTACCCTCTTTATAGTCAAGTTGGCCTATTGATATTGTGAAGGAACACATTTGATTCTTGTATGAGCATGCATGCACCATCATTATAGTTTTCATTAAGATAGTTTGCACTGCAAGAATTTTAGTCTTTTTGTTATATTTTGAGTGTGTGGAGTGTGTTTTCTAGAAAAAGAAAAATTTGCTTGTACAAGTTTATTCATAGAACTTTATAAAACTCCATTTTCATCGAAGAAAAATCGTTGCATTTTCATATAGCTAAGTTTCTATTGATTTCTTTTGCATCAAAACACCATAAGTTTCACTCTCATTGTCCCCATGACCTAAAGAACAACCCTTTAAAATCAAGCGCTTAAATAAAAAGAACTAGAACTTTTTTCATTTTTCATTAATTACACCAACAAATCTAGCTCTTTAGGGCCTTGGAATAGGTGAGTAAAGAGTTAACTCTCCAAGGCGACTCAAACTATCAAACATAGATGTTTAATAATGAGTGAAATTCAGTGTTGTTAGAAAGACCGGGAAAGCTCTGTGACTCGGAGTCAAGCACGAGGGAGAGTGAAGACAAGGAAAGAGAGATACCCCCTCTCCTACTTGTTGGATCCCACCCCGAGACTATTCTAATCGAATTTTGATATGAACTAGTGTCCATAGTTGTTATTCCTAGGGAACACTGGTGAGCTCCAATATTGCAGCAATAATGCTACAATTCCTAGGGCTCCCTTCTTTACTTTTATCAACCTGGTAGTTCGTAACAAACTTGGAAGTGACCGTGCTGTATGCACAAGTACTAGCTCTTACTGCAAGATGTCACTTGATCAGCTAGCACAAGTTCGCTAGGAGCTCAAGCCAACTTCTATGAGTTCTCAGAAGAATCTTTTAATTTTGATGGAAGAAAGCTAATCTCAAAAGGGCTATTTTACTTGCAAAAAGAAGATGAAAGCTGAAAGGAAACACAAACCCTAGCAAACCCTAGTTTTACCCATTAACCCTACTGGTGCACGAAAAGAGATGAAAGTGGTGGAAATGGATGCCATTGACTTCTTGGAAAGTTAAAATGCATGTGACTAAGCTACTTCTGAAGTAAAATATGGAAAAAGCATCTTTTTGTATTTTTGAGTAAGTTGGCAAAATTATTATGCATGTGCTTTAACTATTTTTGATTGTGCAGAGGTTGATTGGCGAAAGGAAATGGAGTGGGTGCTTGCAGGAGGTTGGGAAGGTGAAAAGAGGGCCTAAGGGGTCCCTAACACCCTTCTAGAGAGTTTCACAGTGATTAGATCTCGAGAAACTGTTCACATGATCTTCTACAGGAAGTCTGCAGGGGTTCTACAGGATGTTCTACAGGAAGGGCCAAGAGAGGATTTTGGAGGGTTAATGGTGGAAACAATGGTGGGAAAGTGGGAATGGAGGATGGATGAGGATGTGAAGGGGTCTAGGACCTAGTAAATGAAGCTAAGAAGTGATGAAAGTGGTTGGATTTGGTTCAAGGATGGAAGGAGCAAAGTTGCACAAAGATGTGCAAATTAGGTCAAGTTGGAAAAGGGTGGTGAATGAAGGTAAGGAATCTAGAATTAGAGGTTGGAGCAGGTGGGATGATGGAGGAAGGATAGACAGGGAAGTATCACAGATGCTCTGCACACTATTTCTCAAAATTAATCAAACAAAGACTATGCAAACCAAATATCTAGCTATCTTGACCTAATTTGACCTAGAAACCGAGAAATCATGATGAACAGAACTTTATTGGTAGGAAATCATGTAAGATAACTATGAAAACTAAGCAAGAACAAATATACGCATGTAATCACAACTGGTATCAACTTTTACAACTGAGAATCTAACACTAGCAATTGCATGAAGAAGCAAGAACAACGTTTTTGTGGCAACAAGGACACCTTGATCTCAGCTCATGGTCCTGAGGAGGGAGAGGTGAGATCAAGCATTGCTTGATGGCCTTTTTATAAGATCTTTTCTGTTACCAACCTATCAAATCAACCTGAACATGAAAAGCTATTTCAATCATCAAAAGCAACCTAAATAGCAAAGCAATATGTTAATCTAAGTAACAGAAATCATTCTAGGAATGCAGCAAAGACACATAAAAGTACACAAAGGAGGTACTGGGCACTTGGGTTGGGCCAAAACCCAAGATCTACAACATCCTAAGAAATATTAGAGCTGGTGCAAAGCTGGATTCATCTTTATTGATCAAGAAATAATAGTTAAATCCCAAAAACTGTCTACATGAAAAAGCTCGAAAATGTGCTAAAATGTAGAACTAACCTACTGACTAAAATCAAACTAACATCTGACTACAATTTGACTAAAAACTGACTAACATCTGCCTAAAAAATGACTAATTGGAATGAGGCCCTAAGCCTTCTTATTTATACAAATTGAGGACCCCAACAGTCTTCCTAAACTTTAGGGACTCAGCTGCCAAAACTTGCAGTTAACAACAGTCCTAATTGACTTGCTTGGCTGCCCCTTGTGCTCTGCGTTTTTGATGGAGAATTCGAGGTAAGGGCTCATAAATGAAGGGGAAACCTTCCTACAAATCCTCTCCACGAATTTGGCTGCCAAGTGCTCATTTAAACCTTTGATTTTGTCTCAAAATTGACCAAAAATCTGCATAAAGCACACATTAGACTTGTTGGCATAATGACTAACCCAATTCACTCTATTAGCATAAATATAATTACAATAAACTAATGATAATGGTGGATTAAGTATAATTAGGAGGCTGAATGAGCCCATATAATTACTCATTTTTGGGGCTCATCATCACCCCCCTATTGAAAGTGTTGCTCATCCTCTGAGCAACTAATCTATCTCTTCATCTTTGATTGCTTTGACTACCTCTCTCACATCCCAGGCTTCCGAGGTGATGTCCTCTTCTTGGTCATGAAACCCTGCTTTTCTCTCTACTTCCTCCCACTGCCTGTGACTCCTTCTCCTATAGTTGTTTTGTTAGCGCCTCAACCTCAGCCTGCAGCTTGTCCTCTTCCTGTTGTCCATCAGATGCTTCCTTGCCTGATGGAGGTCCCTCTTGCTGCTACTGTTCATCCAAAACGGAGGGCCTAACTTCCTTATAGCGTCCCTGTAGTTGTAGCTGTTGTTTCAACAACTTGTTCAATTCATGTAGTTTGGCTCTCTGACTGCTTTCCACATGCCTTACCATGGCCAATTCCTTTCTTGATTCCTTGAGTTGTTCTTCCAGGTGACCTATGTTTGCCACACCCTTGGACTTGGCAATCTCATCCAAGTGTGAGTCCTCATCCTTTCTTATTCTAGTGCAAAGAAGAGTGGTACCACAAATTTCTGAGGAATTATCTTCCCGGCTTCTAACAGGTTGTAGTATGAGCCCAAGCTAGGCTGAGGGCTTGGTTCCAATATTTCCTCAGCCTTTTCTTCTTCCTGTGATGGTTTGGCTGCCTTTTCCTCTAATTTCTTGGTCTCTTTTAACTTAGCCAGAGTTTCTTGTAGAACCGTCTTAGCTTCCTGTAGAGCTGTCTTTGAGTCCATCATCCTAATTCTCTCTCTCCAGGTGGAGGTTTTGGGCTTCCTCGTTCATAGGTGATGGATATATTTGAAGGAGACTCCTCCTTTTGTTTAGTTGTGGTGTCCTCAATGATAATTGGCTCCTTTGACTGTGACTCGGGCCTGTCCACTTTGATCTGTGTGCTCCTCCTTGCTTTAAAGTACATGGAGGTTTGCCTCTTTCGCTTCCCTTTTTGTTTTGGAGGTGTGCTTAAGGCAGCAAGCACAACTGCTGCCTCCCTTTCCCATATCTCAGGTGATTTCTCCTCTTGCTGTTCTTTTTCCTTGCTTCCTGTAGAAATCCCTGTGTCAACTGTTCCTGTGTGTGTTGCTGAGATTTCAGGGTGTGTCTTTTGCTTTTGTTTTTGTGTGCCTGCTTTGGCTGTGGCAGCCTTCATTTGGGCTTTCTTGGCATTTTTCTTCCCAACCTTTTTCCTTTTTCGCCTTCTTTGTTTTTGCTGTTGTCTCCTTTTCTCTCTTATGCTCAATAATCTTGTCAAATTCCTCTTTTTCATTCTGCTCTTCCTCTGTTTTGCTCTCTGCTTGAATGTCCTGTTCTCGCTCATCAATTTTCTTCTCAATTTATTCAATTGGCATGGTGTTGAGTTTGTGTTTTAACCAAGAAAGAAAATGCTCAAGTGGGAAAAAAACACAGTCAATCCCTGAAACAGAGGATAGCTGAATTCGGTTTTTTCTAAACCCAAGAAGGAATTTTTCATGTGCTCCTTACAACATCAAATGGTAGTAATTCCCCTGTTTTAAAACTGTTGTCACCCAGAATTTGATTGTTTGCTTATGAAAGAAAGAATTTTGTTTTTACAGGCAGAGTACAAGGGCACAAATTCTCTTCTCAACACATAGATAGATATGTAAATTTAGTCTTTTCATGCACACAGGGTGGCCTCTACTGCAACATGTGTCTTTCTTACAAGAGAATTTTTTTTTTTTAAACTGATGAGGAGATTTTGGAATGCAGAGAAAGAACTGGGTAAATTCAGTGAAATATGCTAGCAATCTTTCACGGTTTGTTCAATACACAGGTAGACTTCCACTCTATTTTTCATTTTAAGGCCATGTTCAATTCACCATTTTGCACCAACAAATCATGCATAGAGAATTTTTTGAGCCTACCTCATTTGGAGCTCCAAATTCAACAAAAATCCTGGGTTTTCCTGCTCCGTAAAGCTGTTCTGCCTTTCCTGTAGAAGCCTTCCTGTAGACGGCTCTCGTTTCCTGTAGAACGAAACTGTGCTTCCTGTAGAGCCCAATAAGTGGGAGATTTAAAAAAAAACAGGCAGAAATCTTGTAGAGGACCATTGGTTAGCTGCTCTAGAAGTGGTGGACGTGTACTCCAGTTGGGGATGTCGTGAAGGCACAGTGAACAAAGAGTGGCGAATGCATGAACTGAGTTATCTTTTTAACTGTTGGCGTGATTCGTGGTGAGGAGATGAGGTGGCCAGGTGTACGTGGCCACATGCAGATTGCAGTGCTATTATGCAACTTCATGTTTTCTACCTGTTAATCACTTGACATCATGTGCGCTGGAGTTCAGAACATCTGTCACTACCTGTTTTTTTAAATTTCACGTGAGTTGACTATACACGTACACTGGGTGATCTTCGGATGAGTGCAATCGAACTAGCTGAGGGTGTCAGGTTAATTGGCTAGATTTCTGGCTTAATCCAACCATTTCATTTGTTCATGCACTTTCGAATCATACAGATGCAAATAGAAGAACTGGTTTAGACACTTACCTGTAAGTTGACGTGCTGCTTGGTTCTTTTTGCTGCTGCATGCTCATATTCCATTGCTGCATCTTTAGATCCCTTATGCTATATAATTTTTGATGTCTAATGTGTGGCTATTTTTCTTGTGCAGGTATCCTCTGGCTGGATCTAAGCTGTAGAAGTCTGTTTCATCCTTCAGATTTGCACCCTCATGCTGTTGATGCTGGATTTTTGTAGGACAGTGACTCGTTTTCTCCATAGCTCCCAAACGATAGATCGTATTGACTTGAAACTTTCTGAGCATGTTTCTATCATCATTATGCACCTCCCATAGAAACATTGTAGTCAATGGATGTACAGATTTTGAGAAAAACTGAAAATGGCTGAAGATGACAGAGGTCAATTTCTCAGAAACCGTGCACTGGAATTGGCTGAAACTACTTGGGTAGGTTACTATCACCAATATGCATCTCCCCATGAAACAAGTTTTGAAATGGATGCACGAATATGGAGAAAATGCAAAAAATGGCTGAAGGTGATGGAGGCTGATTTCTTGGAAACCATGCACCGGAATTGGCCGAAACTGCTTGGGAATGTTGCCATCATCCCTATACAACTCCCCATGTAACAGTTTTTTAAATGGATGCACAGTTTTCAGGTTAGGGAAAAAACAAATTTCTGCTCTATGTATTTTTGTTTCAAAGCATTCTGCAGTTTTTTGCACAGTAAGAAAAAATGAGCTTGGGCTATAATTCAGACATGGAATTGATGGGAGAGAGGTTTGAAGATTGCAAAAGGAGTTATGAACCCTTTATGAAGCTTCCATGTTTGCCAAACTGCTTTTGAAAATCCATTTCTAGCTTTTGTAATTTCTATAGGAACTTCCTGTAGAAAACACATTTTTTAGGAAATAAGCACAATGAGGTGGAAAAAATAATGGAGAAGGGTGAGGGATGGAAACATGGATGTTTACAGGCCTCATGGATAGATTCCCAACCTTCGGGTTCTCCTCAGAGATCGATCTTGGCTTGCTTGTAGGCTCTACAGGATCTTCTTGTAGAAGACACAGAACTTCCTCTGTCTTTGTTTTGTGCGATCCTCCTAACCTACAACTTCCTTCCTGCAACCTGCAATTATTCAATAGAAATTAGGTTTATTTTTCTTTTCTATTTTCTTCTTTCTTTTTCTCTTTTTTTGAAAACAACTAGGGCGCCTCATGGAGGTTTTCACCCTAATTGCCTGCCCTGGGCGCCTCCAAGGGAGGTTTTCACCTAGGGATCTTATTCTCTTTTTCTTTTCTCTTCTTTCCAACCCATTGACCACCTCATGGAGGTTTTCAATCAATGAGCCAATCTTAGGTGCCTCCAAGGGAGGTTTTCACCCAGGGATCTTATTCTCTTTTTCTTTTCTTTTCTTTCCAACCCATTGACCACCTCATGGAGGTTTTCAGTCAATGAGCCAATCTTAGGCGCCTCCAAGGAGGTTTTCACCTTAGATTTTTAATGCTTTTCTCTTATTTTTCATTTTTTTTCATTTTTTCATTTTTCATTTTTCTACCCTACCCTACTTGAAAAACAAAATCATTTTCAAGTATAAGAATACTTCCAATGGAGCCATGTGCACATCGAGATTAGAGAAAAAATGATGTGGAGGCTTGAAATGCATGCTTTGACAGCTATCCAGATTTCAGAGACCAAATGATTTGACTTTGAAGGGATCAAACATAGCTGAGGAAGAGAATACCACTGCAACTTAGTGACCGTCTGGAACCATATCTCAATATAGCTCTAATATCCTTGGTCCTTTTGCTGATCTGGATCATTCTTCATGTCACCTTCTATCATAACCTTCACATCTTCCTCTTTTTGCTGATTTTTCTCTTGACTACATGGAGGATTTGATGGTAACCATGAGGGAGCTCTCTCGATCTCTAATTTTGATGTCTTCTCTTCATTAAGTGCAGCCCATGGTTCTTTGATCTTCTCTTTTGCATCTTCTTCTATTGGATGTGGTCCTTCAATGCTTTCAATATAATCTCTTTCTTGCAATACTCTTCCTGAGCTATGGTGAATATCATTGAGCTCAAAAGGATTTGTTTGGAAATGTTGTGCCTCAACATTGTAATTGGGTTGAGCTACTCCAATGTGCGGGTTTGGAAATGGTGGTATGGGTAGTTGAGTGGGGGTGTATATTTGAGATGGATGTGGATGGGGTTGTGGTTGGGTAGGTGGTGGAGGCAAAAGAGCAAGAGGAGAGTTGTACTGGGGCCTCCACCCCTGATGAGGTGCATTCCATTGAGGCTGTGGCTGAACATAGGAGTGAAATGAATGAGTAGTTGGTTGAGCATGATATTGAGATGTGAAGGACCAAGGAGGAGGTGTGGACCAGGAAGGATGAGTAGGGGAACCCCAAGAAGGCATGGAAGTGGCTTGATAGGGGTTGTAATAGGTCTGGGATGTCCCTTACATTCCCTGCTGGTAAGGTATGGGTCCATGTGGCCTCCTTTGGTTCATATAATAGAGTGGTGCAGCGGCTCCTTTGGCCCTCTAATATGCAACCTTAAGTCCGGGTAAGGAGGGGCACTGATTCGTAAGATGGTTTTCTTCATAGACAAAACACACTTCTATGGAGTGCAATGGACATCTGTTCCTAGGATGCTTTCTAGTGCACCTGGGACAAAAGATGGCCAAATCCCTCTCGGCTTCCTCTTGCTTCCTTTGGATCTGCAAGGTATCCAATTGCATGGCAAGAAACTGCCTCACCTCGCTCTTGAAATCTTCCATATGATTTGCAAATTCGTTTTTGGATAAGGTACTGCTCCCAACATTTCTGTTTGTAGCCATTTGCTCCAGAGGAATGTTTTCTTCTTCTTCTCCCCTAGAGGTTCTTCAAATATGTCTTGTTGTTCACCTAGGGGTTATTCTTAATCACAGCCATCGAAGAAGAGAAGGTTGGTTGTGTGAAGCAGTGGGGGTGTTGTGCAAACATTTTTCTGACTTATCTCTACTCCTACAAGGCATGAAAGGAAATCTTTTTTGTTGATTTTTGTTTCTTTTTTTGCTTGTACCTGCAAAAACTAAAATAGATTGAACTGCAACTAACTAAAATCTATGTTGCTGAAATGAAAATGCGGAATTGAAATGAAAGCAGGAAAGGACTAATCTATTCTGCTGAAATGAAATTACAGGAATGAAATGTTAGGCTACACTTGCAGAATTGAAATTGCGGAATTGAAATGCTCATCTATGAAAGCAGGAAATGGCTAATCTACTTTTGCGGAAATGAAATTGAAAAATGGAAATGAAACAACTACTCTTGCTGAAATAAACTACTTAGCAGAAGGTTGCAGTAGAAAATAGAAGAAAAGCAGCAATCACCAATACTCTGATGCTTCCCCGGCAACGGCGCCAAAATGATGGTGAGCTCTAGTATTGCAGCAATAATGCTGCAATTCCTAGGGCTCCCTTCTTTACTTTTATCAACCCGGTAGTTCACAACAAACTTGGAAGCGACAATGCTATATGCACAAGTACTAGCTCTTACTGCAGGTTGTCACTTGATCAGCTGGCACAAGTTCGCTAGGAGCTCAAGCCAACTTCTATGAGTTCTCAGAAGAAGCTTTTAATCATGATGGAAGAAAGCTAATCTCAAAAGGGCTATTCTACTTGCAGAAAGAAGATGAAAACTGAAAGGAAACGCAAACCCTAGTTTTACCCATTAACCCTACTGGTGCACGAAAAGATATGAAAGCGGTGGAAATGGATGCCATTGACTTCTTGGAAAGGTAAAATGGATGTGACTAAGCTACTTCTGAAGTAAAATATGGAAAAAACATGTTTTTGTATTTTTGAGTAAGTTGGCAGAATTATTATGCATGTGCTTTAACTATTTTTTATTGTGTAGAGGTTGATTGGCGAAAGGAAATGGAGTGGGCACTTGCAGGAGGCTGGGAAGGTGAAAAGAGGGCCTAAGGGGTTCCTAAAACCCTTCCAGAGAGTTTCACAGTGATTAGATCTCGAGAAACTGGTCACGTGATCTTATACAGGGAGTTTGCAAGGGTTCTACAGGAAGGGCCAAGAGAGGATTTTGGAGGGTTAATGGTGGAAAAATGGTGGGAAAGTGGGAATGGAGGATGGATGAGGATGTGAAGGGGTCTAGGACCTAGTAAATGAAGCTAAGAAGTGATGAAAGTGGTTGGATTTGGTTCAAGGATGGAAGGAGCAAGGTTGCACAAAGATGTGGAAATTAGGTCAAGTTGGAAAAGGGTGGCGAATGAAGGTAAGGAATCTAGAATTAGAGGTTGGAGTAGGTGGGATGATGGAGGAAGCATAGACAGGGAAGTATCACAGATGCTCTGCACACTATTTCTCAAAACTAATCTAACAAAGACTATGCAAACCAAAGATCTAGCTATCTTGACCTAATTTGACCTAGAAACCGAGCAATCATGATGAATAGAACTTTATTGGTAGGAAATCATGTAAGATAACTATGAAAACTAAGCAAGAACAGATCTACGCATGTAATCACAACTGGTATCAATTTTTACAACTGAAAATCTAACACTAGCAATTGCATGAAGAAGCAAGAACAACGTTTTTGTGGCAGCAAGGACACCTTAGTCTCAGCTCATGGTCCCGAGGAGGGAGAGGTGAGATCAAGGGTTGCTTGATGGCCTTTTTCAAAGATATTTTCTATTACCAACCTATCAAATCAACCTGAACATGAAAAGCTATTTCAATCATCAAAAGCAACCTAAATAGCAAAGCAATATGTTAATCTAAGTAACAGAAATCATTCTAGGAATGCAGCAAAGACACATAAAAGTACACAAAGGAGGTACTGGGAACTTGGGTTGGGCCCAACCCCAAGAGCTACAGCCTCCTAAGAATATTAGAGCTGGTGCAAAGCTGGATTCATCTTTATTGATCAAGAAATAATAGTTACATCCCAAAAACTGTCTACATGAAAAAGCTCGAAAATGTGCTGAAATGTAGAGCTAACCTACTGACTAAAATCGAACTAACATCTAACTACAATCTGACTAAAAACTGACTAACATCTGCCTAAAAAATGACTAACTGGAATGAGGCCCTAAGCCTTCTTATTTATACAAATTGAGGACCCCAACAGTCCTCCTAAACTTTAGGGACTCGGCTGCCAAAACTTGCAGTTAACAGCAGTCCTAATTGACTTTCTTGACTGCCCCTTGTGCTCCGAGTTTTTGATGGAGAATTCAAGGTAAGGGCTCATAAATGAAGGGAACACCTTCATACAAATCCTCTCCACGAATTTGGCTGCCAAGTGCTCATTTAAACCTTTGATTTTGTCTCAAAATTGACCAAAAATCTGCATAAAGCACACATTAGACTTGTTGGCATAATGACTAACCCAATTCACTCTATTAGCATAAATATAATAAGAAACATGCAATAAACTAATGATAATGGTGGATTAAGTCGAATTAGGAGGCTGAATGAGCCCATATAATTACTCATTTCTGGGGCTCATCAAACACATAGGTTGTTGCGGAGGGGAATCCCGTGGCACCTGAGGCAGACGTTGCATCACGTCCATTAGTACTTATGGAGGGTACAATTGTGAAGCTTGGGTGCTTGCACTAGAAAATGCTTTTGTCTGGAGGTCAGTGCAACTATTTCTCTCACCTTCGTTGGTAGGCCTGGGCTGTCATTATCCCAGACTATCTTCGGGAGGTCCCTTACTTCACTTTCTTGTATTTTGGCGTCCAATCCTCATCACCCGGAACGGAAATACTTTGAAGTCGCTTGATTGGTTGAATATTTAGGGACTTTATAGTCGAGTGTTGTTTTCTCTTTGTATTTAGTTGGATTTAGGTTAATTTGTCTTGTCATGTTTGGACCTTAGATTTTGAGTGACTGACATACCACTCCACCGATCTTGAAAGGTTGTTGATCTTTCTTTTTTGAATGTTGTGGAGTTTCCCCCTTAAGGGAAAAGGTTTTGATTGTGCATCTCTGTTCCTTGGAAAGTCATTTGTACATTCCCATAAGGGAAGGATCTGCGAATAAGTTTGGTATGGCCAATATTCCTGTGGAGACCAACCAAGGAACCCTTCCAAAAGGGGATCCTTATGCTTTTTATTTCTTTGGAAATATTAGTACCCCCTTGATGGCCACTTTGAATATTCCTGGATTGAATGTTGGACTACTAGTTTGGTTGTGTTCCACTTCAAATATTCCAGATTTTCTCGAAGCTTCTAAAATGAATGCTTTATTTCAAGGGAATCAAATGGGTGTCAATTGTTCATCTTCTTCAAAAGAGAAATCTAGGATTCCTCTTTCTCCTCCCTCTTGTAATAAGATATCTAAAAAGAAGAGAAAGAGGAATAAGAAGAAAAAGAATAGTTCTATCCAATCATCATCAACCTCTGTAGTCGTGTTGGAGATGAGATTTCAGTCACTACAAGTCATGCTGGGGGCATCAGTCTAGTCACTGCAGGTCATACTAGCAATGAGTCATCATCAACATCATCTAGTCATGTTGGAGATGAGCTTTCAGCCACTGCAAGTTATGCTTGGGGCATAAGTCTATTCTCTCCAAGTCATACTAGAAATGGGTCACCTACCTCTATGAGTCATATTTTGGTTGAGTCGCCTGCTTCTGTGAGTAGGGTTGGGGGCACAAGTCCTATCTCTCTTAGGAAAGAGTCACTAACCTCTGCGAGTCATGTTAGGGACTTTCCACAAACCACTGCTAGTCATGTTGGCGGAATGGATGTTGATCAGAAACCTAAGCGTAGAAGTTTTAAACCTAAGTTCCCTTGTAAGATATGTAAGGGAGACCATATTACTCATTTGTGCCCTGGTATTCCAGAGGTACAAAGGATATGGTCCGAGTTTGAAGGTTCTTCTACTCCTGAATCTGTTATGGTTTCTCAACAGTCTCATCAACCATTGGTTGATAAAGTGGTCGAGCCAGTGCAATCTCTGGTTGATTACACTCCTCTTTTGGGGGGTGAAGTGCCTAACAACATAGTCTTCTTGATTTCTAATACATAGTCTTCTGGTATAGGGGGCACTCTGGTTTCTTCAAATGTACCCCCTCCAAGTTCTAGGAGTGTCTCCTTTGATTGGGATCATCTTATCGAGCCTCGTATTCCTTCCGCTGCACCTTTCCAGATAAATGTTAGAGTTAATTCCACAAACATCTATCGATGTAGGGTGGATGAAGGATCCTCTGCAAGTATTATTTCCTCCTTGACTTGGAAATATTTGGGTTCTCCAAAGTTGTTGACAGCTGATAGTGAGTTGTTAGCCTATGATAGAAGAGTAGGTGATTCTATGGGTGTTCTTCCTCAATTTCCTATTACTTTAGGTGGAAACATTGTTTCTATCGATATGATGGTGGTTGATCGCCCTTTAGACTTTAATATGCTACTTGGGTGTGATTTTTTCTATGCTATGAATGATATGTTGTCTTCACTCTTTCGAGTGATGTGTTTTCCTCATAATGGGGATATTGTCACTAATGATCATCTTGCATCTCATAATCACCACCCTAATTCGAATTTACTACAGAATACCCCTTTGTATGTTCCAAGTGTTCAAGTAGACTCTACCCGGCCACAGGTGAACTATGTCGCATTGAATCCTTAATGTTCAATTATTTCTAAGAAGGATCCTTTGAACTATTATTTTCCTTCTCGATACTTGGTTCCGGAAGTTGACCGAGTGATTTCTCCTATGAGGACATGGGACCCCTTAATTCCCTCTTTTGATCCTTCTAGTTCTCATGATTTCTTAGAAGTTGATTTGCCTTCACAGGAGGAAATTTTTGAAGCCATGAGTTTTAACTACCAAAGGATTCCTTAGCCTGAGCCTCGCAAGGGGCTTGTCCTGAAGAACTATTATGCATAATTCGCAAGGCTGCGTGGTTCCTTGTACCATATTATACATATAAGGTATAAATTTTCAAGTTTTGTATTCTATAACACAAGCTTTTAGCTGAAATTTATATATGGATGTATTAACTTCTTGTCTAGTGTTCCTAATTATGTCTACAGAACTTGGAAGACTTCTCCTTTGGAAATTTTTATGGTTGATTTGCTCTGACAGGTATTGTTTCTCGAAACTAGCATACAAGATTGGTTTTTTCACCTGCATTTTCCATTTATCATTTTCCTTTCCCATTTGGCCTTAGGATCAACCCCACCAAGATATGACATAGAACATTCTCATTGCTTAGAAGTGTCATGACTTGTGTGGTAGAGCCTACCTTATCATGGGCGCCCTAGATAGTACCCTTTTGTCACTTGGCACCCATGCTGAACTTTTGTTCTTAGGCTCGAGACTCCTCTTTAGTCCCGCCATGAATTTTGCGATGAAGCTTCATTCTCCTTCTTTTTCACGATCTTTCTGGCTTTATACCCTAGTGGCTCCCACATGTTGAGTTGTACTGTTGTATTGCATGTTGACCATTTGTACCTTTTGGCCTTAAGCCAACTTCACTTGGACTCGTTTTTAAGCCACCTTTTGACCATGTATTTTGCGAAATCAACCTTGCAATCACTTAGCCTCTGCAACTTGACACCCTCTTACTCATGGAAAGAACATTCTTTTGAGTGTCACTGACCAGTTTTGTCACCTTGCATTGAGCATAGAAATGTTCCCCTCCATGGAACTAGCACATCTGTATTTGGAAACTCGTTCTTTCCATTGTACCATAGGCATTATTTTATTCCTTTTTAGGCTTTTCCGAATATGAAAAAGACAAAAAAAAAATTACATATTCCAAAAAGAGCGGGAACGAGACATTACTTCCATGATTGATGGAAGCTAGAGTCAGTTGCATTGCCCTTGAACAAAGCACTCAAAATCAAGTTTTTCCTCCATTGGTATGGGCTTTAGTTTGACTTAGGAGCACCTTAACCTTGTTATTGAGTCAGTAATCCTCTGGTTGGTTATATCTCCCAATCATATGGAGAGTTTGTTTGTGCCTCTTGCATGACAAATTTATACAAAGTTATCATATGCTACCAGATTGTCACATTTGAGTCGTGCTTTTGTTCAAGAGAAGTAAACCTGAGTCAACCCTTCTGTGGTGTCTCTTAACTCATTTTCAGTTATCCATCCCTGGTTGTCAGAGTCATGTTCACTATCACATCAGTTATTTGGTCCTTTGCTCGTGCTCGTTTGAGAAGGTCTCTATTGACTTCTTACTGGTAGGTCTTACTCTTATCGACTACGACAAATTTCTCTAAGAGTAGACCTAGAGCCGCACCCTGGCCCTATCTCCATCATTGATAGGTGACCTTGTGCTCAACATCGATCAGTATCATGGGTCTTTGATTGAGTGGTTTCCCTTGTGTTCGACGTCAACTTTCATTATAACACATTGGGATTTGTGCAATAACTTGGTTTCCTTTTGACCCTATTGGTGGATTCCTCGCCTCTGTGTCAGCTTTCATTATTGGTTAGTTTTGAGGGTTTATATCATGCGCTAGCCACATCATGCGTACATCGGAAACGTGCTTTGGTTTGGTTACTACATCTTTCTTCATCTGATTCCTTCCACATTATTGGCCTACAAGTTACACTCACATTGGATTGATGAAGGATTCCTTAATGTTTTCCTTCCAGTCGATATTTTCCCATCGACTTCAACTCATTGCTCTAGGAACAAGATCTAGAGTCCATTTGGCAATATCTTAGGGTTTTCATTCATCAATGGCAGACTCCTTCGCTATCGACAGTGGGAAAACATCATTGTCCCCTAATTGATAGACTCTTCCAAGTGTTTGAATACAACTCATTTATTCGCACTCGTTAGATTTCACTAGGTACCTTAACTCTCATCATCATTATCAGTGAGTAGTCTCATGTTTGTTAACGATATAAATCAGTGGCCGGTAATCAAACGATTTCTCACATGGTCAACTTCATATCATTTATTCCCATGGTGTATAAATGTACCACAGTGGTTGGTGAAGACCTCGGGTTTGCATCAACATTTCTTGGTTCACTTGTCAGTTGCTCTTGTTTCTGCTAGTTGACACCATCCACCTTATATGTTGCAGTTCCTTACAGCGACATCCTATATGTTGGCACCCGAGTTGCATGTAGTACCATTTGTTCCACCATTTGACTTGGTACTTTTTGGATCAACTTTATGACTTCAGTGATCAGCTTTCTGCTTCAACATCATTGATCAGTTCTTTATATGTGATATTGAGACATGTACTTATATGGATATGATCGGATGATCCACTATGTATTTTTAGTTCCTTTATGCTTATATGTATATTGGATACACTTTTGTACTGGACATGTGGACATGCTTTATTATCTCTGAGCATGGGTATGCCCGCCTCAAACAACAACTTCCTTTCTGATCTCTTTCACTCGCTTGGCAGGCTGAATTATGGTGAACTCCTCTCATGTCTCGGCATGATTCCTTCTATATACTTAATACATTTCAGCCATCATGTACCCCTTCTAATCTCATATATTAGGGGGCATCTATTATAGAACCATTTACCACTCTTGGTAGATTTGATGCTCTAGTTATGGCCTAGGGCAACCCTTCCTTTCCAGACTTGGTCCAAATTCTAAAAAGCAGTGTTTTGAATCCCATACGTTATTTTGCCCTGTATAAAAGGTGTATACACGTGGGTCAGTCTATACCCAACCCGTGTATATGTGTTAAAAAACTAAAAAAATATAATCTCCTTAAATTCGGGCGAATTTTACAGGGTTTACTTGTTACTCACCTACTATAGCCCATGGCCCAACTGTTTCCCAACTGGAAAAACTAATTTGGAGAAGTATAAATAAACCTCCATGTGAAGGCCTAAAGGGGAGAAGAGATGATATATTAATGTTATAGTTGATTACATCCCTGATCAAGTCTAAAGAAATCCTTGTGCCTCCTGCACTCCCAAGTTATAGGAATCTTGTGTTTCCTTCTTTGAGATGTCATTCATCCCTTTTATGACAACCTTGTGTATATCGATGCAGGAAGATTGCTAAGGCTTGGGTAGGGCAGATCCGAAGGATGGTTCTGCTTGGATCTGGAGGAAGACTCAGGTTGTAGTTTTCCACATTTCATTTAGCTTACATCAATAAAGAAATGTTGTTTTGTTCCTGATATTTATTGTGTATATGCATTAATCTATGTTATAATTTACATATGAAATATTATGTCAATACTCATTTTTCTCACATGATTATATGATTTAACACCTATATCATGAACATTCTTTCTATTATTGTTGTTGTATATGCTTTTCTTGGATAAGTTATATGTTCTAAAGGCATTGGAAGGAGCATAGGGTTTGGACCCTGCGGGATCGACCTCGAACGTAGGACCTATGGGTTACCTCTTCTTCCTACTTCAGTAGTTTAAGTATTAGGACTGCCTATTTTCATGCCTCTTTATGTTTTAAATCCTCCGCTCTGTTGGGGTTCTCAACCCAAGACCCTAGGGTGACTTTACCCATAACAAGCAAGGATTTTATTGGTTGGATTAAATCATGCATTGGATCCCCATGGATATCCCCTCTTGTAAATGGTCAGCTAAAACCTTTCTTATCAACTTCTAGAGGGCTATGACAAGGGTGCCCCTTGTCTCCTCTTCTCTACATTATTATGCATGAGATCTTAAGTCAAAATCTAGAGTGAGCTAGGTTGGAAGGTAAGCTTGTAGGAATAAGTATTGCATGCAGTGTTAAAGGGTTGAACCACTCTCAATTTGCAGATGATACTTTTTTTTGGGGGTAGTATCAAATACTATAGCACTTTGATTTAAACAAATCTTGGACGCATATTTTTTGTTATTTGGAGGAATGGTAAACAAACAGAAATGTAAAATTTATTGATGGAATTGTGCAGAATCTAATATCCTAGAAATTGCAAAGTTTTTTGGTTTCCCAACCATAACTGATTTGAGAGTTTTCAAATATTTGGGCATTCCTATCTCTCCTATTGCTTTTAATTTAGAAAAATGGGAGGAACTCTTGCAAAAGTTCATGAGGCGAATCCAATCCTAGGGAACTCAATGGTTGAATGTAGCTAGAAAATGGTATTAATAAAATCTATCTTGTCCTCTCTTCCAATATATTTTGGCTAGATATATTAGCTCCTAAGATCATCATTAATCAAACTGGTGGTCTCTTGAGAATTTTTTATGGAAAGGAGGAAAGGACAATGAGCATAGATTCCATTTGGTTATTTTAAATACTATGCATCTTCCTAAAGCATTTGGAGGTCTCGCCATCAAAGAGCCATATCTGATGAATTTGGCATTAGGGGAAAAGATTATGTGGCATCTCTTATCAGAATCTAATGAATGGTGGAAAAGGGAATTCATCCATAAATATTTTCATAAGAATATACTTCTCCAACTAGAGTAAGATAATTGCCAAGAACAAGGGTCGAAGACGTGGAGGTTATGCAGGGAATCAACATCTATTATCGTTGATAATTTAGATTGGAAGTTGGGGAATGTAGCCTGTATCAACTTGTGGAAGGATCGTACCCTAGTATTTGATCTGAGCAGAGACAATGAAGAGATAAAGAAATTGGAATAATGGATGGAAGAAGTGGGGTTTAGAAGGTTAGTTGATATTTCTAAGTGGGATTATCAAGGTTGTTAGACTGGATGGTATTGTGAAAATATTCCTCCTAATATTTAATAATCTTGGGATATTCTCATCAAATCCTTAAAAGTGTATGTGCCAGTAATCACAATGAATATTGATCATAGGATTTGGATGAGAAACAAATCAGGTATCTATACAATTAAAGATGGGTATAAAATGCTTATACAAATTCTCTCTCACCCCCCCAGTTCAAATTTGGGCAAGAATATAGAACTCTTATGGAATGACTAAAGTAAATATTTTCATTTGGGAATTGGCCCATGAAATTTTTTTAACTACTAGAAATCTAAAGAAGAGAAGCATCCAAGGCCTCTCCTGATGTGTTATTTGCTAAAATGAAGAAGAATATTTTTCACATCTCTTTCGTCAATGTCCTTCCTTGGAAGTTTGGAAATTGGCTTTGATGAAAGTTTTTGAGATCTATTCCATTCCAGATAGCTAGGAGGAAACGTTAGAAACCTGGAAGTAGTGGGATGGATTATCTTTCACCCCGATGAAAAAAAGGAGATACAATATGTTGGGGATTAGGTTCTAATTCAAACAACCATGTTGAATATTTAGTCTTGTGGTAAGGTCTGGAACTAGCCATTGTCAGAGGCATTCACCATTTGGTGGCCTTTGGTGATTCCATGTTAGTGATCCAGCAATGAAAACATTCAGGGACAAGGATGAGCACCCTGCTACTTCTATCCTTCAAAGAATTAAAATCTTATTGACAAAATTTGATTTAGTTAGATTTTACCATGTTAAGAGAAATCTTAATGTGGAGGATGATATGTTGGCTAAACAGGGATCCTCGCTAGAACAAGGTGTTCTAATAGTTGATGGAGGGCCTCCTCAAACTAATACAATACCATGAAAAGCCAAGGTGTTGAAATTATGTTGTCATCATATGCTTCCCAAAAGTTAGGACTAATGGGTTTGATCTTATTGATTAAGACAGATATGCATTTCAATAAATTAGTAAGAATGATCTTAGTCAGGTGCCAACCTTCTATCGACTTGGTCGATCATGTTTGTGCAAACATCTGGACAAAGTTCATCATGCTCCCATTTATCCATAGGAGCTGTTCACCCTGCCATAGAATAGATGGCTCAAGACAGCTAGGAAAATGACTGCATCAATCATAAAAGTTTTCGAGTATGGGAAACATTCAATCTTGGAGCAACAAAGCAGTTTTCATGCATGAACACATTAAATAGTCTGAATTTACCTTGGGATGGAATCCTTGCCATTATGGAACATGATTTCCTTGATAGTTTGGCACCTGCAATCCGAGATGCCATTAATGGTGATTGTAGTAGTTTCAATTCTTGTTAGAATCCCTCATATTTATATAGTGGAATCCAATGACTATGTAAATATATAGAGTTTGGGTGCATAATCGTCCTCTATGAAATTAGCAGTAAAATTTGTTTCAATTTCACGAGAATGGCGAATGAGAATGGTTGTGTGAAGGATGAACTTGGACATATTATGTCTCGAATGATGGGAGCCTTGTAATTTTTCAGTGAGTCCATCTCCATGCATGCAAAGATGATTATGATGGAGTCTCGAGCCCAAAATGAGCTTTTGACACAGAGAATTGGCCTTCTAGAGGTAAAACTGGATTTTTTGTAGTTATCCCATGAAATTTTGAACTTTTGGGTAGCAAAGAGATTGTTGGATGATGATGTTGAAGCGGGAGAAGTTCATGTTGCAAAAAATGAAGATAGCATGGAGATGCAATATAGCCTTGAGCAAATTGTAGAGGAAAATTCCACCGTTGAAGAAGCGCAGTATGTCGCTCTTCCGCATCTCAAGCCTAGAGAACTGAATATATAGGTCACTCAGAATATGGGAGATATTTAGAGTCATGATTAGTAATTAGATTAGTTATCATGTGATGTAAATATGCAGTGTTCTCAGGTGTTTTCTAGAAAATTTATGGAGAAAATTATCTTAGGATAGACACTAATAGCTTAGGGGGAAAGAATGTCAATCCATTAGAGCAATTTTGGATTGTTACAAAAGAAATTTTGGCATATGGTGTACAAGGCTTTGTCCTTAAACTAGAATGTTTTTATGAAATACATAACCGTTTCCTTTAAAAAAAATGAACTAAAAGCTATAGCTATATATATATATATATATATATATATATATATATATATTTCAAAAAAAAAGGAAAGAACATTTAAAGGTGTAATTCTCTTTAATTTAATTTTAAAAATGTAAAAAAATTAATTTAATTCTCTTCTTTTTTATTTATTTTTTTTGTTGGCTTGACCCATGAGGGATTTGAATCCTAATCTCATACTTTACATCATATTTGATAACATGATGATAATAAATTAAGCTACGCTCGTAGGTTTTTTTTCAATATTTTTTGAAATAAAAAGGTCATTTTTTAAATATAAATTGATTTTTCCCGACATATATATACACACAAATTTTTCCTTCAATTTTTTTAAATGTAAATTATTTAAAAAAATAATTAATAATTAAACAAATATTATATAATCAAAAGTTTTCATTCATAGTCAATTTTATGTCCTTTTTTTATGACACCAATGGTCAAGGTTGTAATGTCAATTATTTGATATTTTGACTCCAAAAATAAAGTAAAATGAAAGTTAGAGAACTTTGAAAAACATTTAAAAAAACATTAAAAAAAAAAGAAATATAAAGGTAGACAAATTTTAAGTGTTGAGTTTTAGGGTCTTTTATAGTCATGATTTTTAGTCTTTAATGCGATGGTAGAAAAATGTTTGAACTTTAACTCTAAAATAAAAATGGGTTGATGTTGCATCACTACTTTTGCATTTCAATGTGTTTTTTTTTTTTCAGGTCTTTCGTAGTCATGATATTTGGTCTTTAATTGCATGATTGAACAATGTTTCAATTAATTAACACTACAAAAAAATAAAAAAGACAAGAGAGATGATGTTGCATCACCTCCTTTAGATTTCAACATGTTTTTTATGTCTTCATACCCATGATATTTGGTCTTTAATTCCATGAATGAGAAATATTTGAATTTTAAGCTTGAAAAAAAAAGACGATGTTGCATCACCACTTTTTCATTTCAGCATGGTTTTTCATATCTTTCATAATCAGGATATTTGGTTTTTAATGTCATAGTTAAAAAATGTTCAAATTTTAACCCTGAAATGAAAAAAGGGTGATGCCACATCACCACTTTTCAAATCAATATAAAAATCATGATTTGTTGTGAGCTTGAAAAAAAAGAGAACTCGATGAAGTGCTTGTTAAGTTGATAACTTTGTTTCTAATCCTCCTACTCCTAATGGTTCTCCTTGTGCTATCGAGTAAGCTTTGTTTGATCCCAGTAAATCTCCTCCCACTCGTGGATTAATCCTCCATATCTCTCCATGATATATATCAACAAAGGAGGGTAGGATCAAATCCTACCTTCACTCTCCTCAAGAAGACGCTCCAACTCTGGATCATGAGGCCATCCATCGAACTTTGATGACTCTCTAGAAGAATCAATCTATCTGTTGGCTCGTAATTCTTATTTCATTAATAGGTTTTCTAGGGAGATTTGTAATTCATTCATTTTTTAATATGGATTTGACATGTAACATTTTAAATATTAATAACAAAAAGTACACGCAAATAAATAAATATGTTTTCTACTTCCAAACATAATTGGGGCATGTATTAACATTTTAATGTGCAAAATGTGAATCATAAATAAAATATTTCAATGTCAACTATGCATATTGTATATAAAATAAAATTATACATATATATAACATTTTATTAGCCCGAAGGGTTAGCTCAACTGGTCAAATAAGTGCCTCGCCGTTCGGGAGGTCACAGGGTCAATTCTCCCCGAAGCCCTTGGGGTTAGGCCTAGCTATTGGTCGCGGGGCTTGATACCCTTGATCAAGATCAGATATTTCTGTGGACGTAGCGGCCACCTAGTGACCGTGGGTGTCCGTGAACCACCTGAACAAAAAAAAGAAAAAAAGAAAAAAACAAAACAAAACAAAAACAAAAACAAAAACATTTTATTAGTGTGTTTCTAAAAATCAGCATAGATCCATCTTAACTTTGAGTCTATCAAGAGCTTAGAGGAATAAAATACTTTGATGTGCAAACATTTCCTTAAGGTTTTCATTCAAAAAAAGGTTTCTATCTTGAGAGATTTGATCCCTCTCGGCACTTCGTAGATCTAGAGTTAAGATGGATCTATATTAGTAATAAATAAATAAAAAGTTTTGTAATAAATATATATTAAAAAAAACATGAAAAATAATTGTGTTTATAAAGGTTATATATATAGATTTTTATATATATATATATATATATCTATATATATATATATATATATATATATATATATATATATATATATATATATATATATATATATATATATATATATATATATATATATATATATATATATATATATATATATATATATATATATATATATATTCAAATGGAAAAAGAAAAATACAATTTTAAAAATATGTAACAAAAAAAAAACTGAACAAATATATTAATATTTTAAAATAATTAAAACTTATTTAACTTTGAAAAAGGGGATATTAAAAAATATTATGATTAATTAACGCTATGGAGATATGGTTGTGATGATGATCTCTGCAACCTTGGCATTTACCGCACCTAAAGGAATCTATCCCTGATTAGCATGTCATATCTTATGCAAGGTTTTAAATGCCAATAAGTTTTTTTGGATGGAGGTAAAATTGCAAGTTGTGGGCATCATTAGAGTGAATGTGATAGAAGTCATCGAGGAAACATACCCTTCTGCTCTGAAGGAAAATGAACTCGCAGATGTGGATATGGGCAAGTGAAATGATCCCATATACTCTAGATCGGGTTTACTCAAGCATCTAAATCTACACCAGAGTGGTGGCTCAAACTTTACTTCGAGATTAAATTTTTTTAGGGTTTTAACCATGACGATGACTCCTGGCCTAAGCCCACGAATCTAACTTTGTGACAAGTTCCTACATATACCAGATCTACTTCTAGATTTGGCAACATAGGTGAAACCATTTCTAAAAAAATTATCTCCTAAGATTTCCCAAGAAGTAATTGCAGATCCTTAGCTCCTGCAATTTTCAGTCTTTTCCAAGATGTCTTTTGTCAAGGATCTCTTTATTGAGGTGGAAGTAGTATATCTGGTATCTATTCTCACAGTCGTACTTCAAGAACATATAAGAATCCCATCCATCTATATGCAGCTTCTTCATGGAGGATGACAACTCCAAGAAGGGCTTCACTCAACAATTGTGGCATTACTAAGGACACTTATATCTATCTTGTGGCAAGCTTAATTAGTGATGGTGTAAGTGGGGTGCATCTTTAGCTTTTAAAGCTAAGTCCTTCAAGGATGTCATCAATACAAGGTCTAGTTCTCTAACTCATAAATAACTATTAGTGCTTGCTTTCATTGTGGATCAGGTAGATGATTTCCCTTCTATTAAACTAGATCACCCTATATCTTATGATTCTAGAACCGATTTTGCAACGCATGTAATTATTTGTTGTTTTAGCGAGTTTTGTCCATCAACATCTGCACTTTAGGACTAGGTCCATCAGACTTGGACATCGAATGTAGATCTATTCTTCTACTCTAAAGGTTTTTTTATGGTGAAATTTAAGGATTTATAAGACAAAACTAGGGATTTTAAAGAAGGACCCTGGTTGTAGGGTCATGTTAGGCTTTGCATGAAGCCATATTTCTATAATTTTAACCCTCTTTCTATGCCATATTTTCCCACACCCATTTGGGTTAGACTCTTGAAAATGCCGCTTCATCTACTACATCTAAATATATTAGTTGATGTGGGTAACACAATTGGCCATTTGATCAAAGTTGATACAGATATGCTAGAGAAGGGTATTGCTATATTTTTATATAAATTCCTTTTCAATGTAAAAACATGACTTATACAAAACCATTAGACTATGAAAATACAATTTTGCATTGTCAGATTTTTCAACAGCCAGGTCATCTTCAGAATGTCTTCCCTTCTCTTCAAGGCCACTCTTCCCCTATGGTAACTCGGAACAAACCCTGAGGATGGAAAGACCCAAAATTTTCCATGGATTTGCAGCACACTAGAAAGGTAACTCTCAGCACCAAAAAAACTTCTATCAATAAATTGCATCCTTCAAATTCATTTCATGCAACACCATCACATCCCATAGAGTTTGGAGTTCTCCCCTTGAATGAAGCCGCAAGAGACACAACTATGGTTTTAGCCTCGTCAATAAGAGGTCACAAATGCTTCCATGAATCATATCACTCAGATAGTGATAAGGAGGCAACTACAAATGTAAGCCCCGCCCCCGCCCCCCCAAAATGGACTTGTCCCACAAAAACACTATGATTGTACCATCTACATCTTCCCCTAACAATTCATCAGGGTGGATAGATGTATGCAAGAAAAAGGAAAAAAAGATCCTCGTAGAGATCTATGTTTATTTTTGGGTTCATCGATCGGGATAGAAGTAGTGTATGGGCTAGTTAGTAAGATTAGAGAGGTAGTGAATGTATTGTTGTGTATTATTCTTATCAGAGAAAGATTGAATGATAGATGTAATTGGATATTTTAAGGCAATACAAATTATTTACAAAAAAAAATGGAAAAAGGGGAAAGGGGGGAAGGAAAACATTTAAAAGGTGTAATTCTATTTAATTCATTTTGAAAAATGTAAAAAAAATTAATTTAATTCTCTTTTTTTTAATTGTTTTTCTCCTTAATTTATTTTTAATTAGCATTTTTCAATATTTATTATTATTATTATTTGTTGGATTGAGGGATTTGAATCTTGCATCTCATAGTTTACAACATATTTCATAACATGACGATCACCATTTAAGTTATGCGTGTAGGTTGTTTTCCAAATTATACTTTTTGAAATAAAAAAAGATATTTTTTTTATTTTTTATTTTATAAATTGATTTTTCCCCACATATATGCACACACAATTTTTTCCCTCAAATTTTTAAATGTAAATTATTTAGTAATAATAATTAATAATTAAACAAATATCATGTAATGTCACTTTTAGATTCGCAATCAACTTTATGTCTTCTTTTTCTTCTTGATTTTTATTTTTATTATTTGTATTTTAACTCCAAAATTAAAATAAAAGTTAGACAATTTTGAAAAACACTTGAAAATTAAAAATAGAAATGGAAAGGTATACAAATTTTAAGTGTTGAGTTTTAGGGTTTTTTGTAGTCATGGTTTTCGGTCTTTAATGCCATGGTTGAAAAATGTTTAAATTTTTCCAGGGTGGAAAGAGAGGGAGGGATTATCCTTTTCCCTAACGAATAAAGAGAGTTACAATATTCATGTGGCTTGGGTGTCACTACCAACAACCAAGCAAAAAATTTGGCCCTTTCGCGGGGTTTAGAATTAGCTATTATATGAAAATGTACGGGTTGATGGTCTTCAAAGATTCCATGATAGTGATTCAACAAATAACCAAACTCAAAAAAAAAATAGCTCCTATAGTCCCCCAATAGTGCGAACGATTTCATTGCAATTAAATCATTTTGAGATGTTCTATCATGTCAAATGACAATTGAATTTAGCCACAGATGAGTTGGAAAACAAAGGAGAAAACATGGAGCAAGATATGTTGGACCATGAAGGTTCAATAATTTTCAAGCCCCTTCCATGACTAAGGACTGTTATTGTTGGGTGCGGGATCCCCCAAGGGCAGTTTTGGGGCTAAAAGCCCATATTTTGGTACAATTTTGTAATCCAAGTGTAAAGACTCCACATTTTGTGGTCGCGAAGCACATAGGTGTTAAAGAGTCATAGGGTTGTCTACCCTTATTTTGGGAATGTAATGTTGGCTGTAAAAGATCTACCCATGGTCCGCGGACCATGGGATTGTATAGAGAGAGCTAAGCTCTAAGTAGTAGGAATCACGAATCAATAATGAAGGATTGAGTCATAGCTTGAAAGCAGAAGTCTAAGTTTGGGCCGTAGCATAGTTAGAGGCTCTGCAGCTGAGTGCACATAGGCCTAGAAGTCCGCAACTGAGTGCAAGGACCCCTGCAGCTGAGTGCGCAGGGCGGGTCGATTCTATAATTGTCCGGAATTATCAATAAAGAGAAGGATTCTATAATTTCTATGTCTTTATTTCCTGTTTATGCATCTGTTATATTGGGTATGAATTTCACTTATAATGCTTATATGATGTGCGAATGTATGTAAATGTGTTGGTTAAGTGAACATAATTAAGAACATATGTTTACGCGAAGCAAACTAAGATCGGTTAATAAGATAATAAAGACACTTAGCCTAGTTTGGGAGATATCGCAGTTCGCTGCCCTAGTAGCGTGAAAGTCCCTAAGCTGCAGGTTAGGGCTGCCCGAAAGCCAATTGTACCCTTTTGCGAAGATATTGAAGGGTGGAACAAAGGGCTAAGCAACCTGCGTGAAGGCAGGTATAGCGGGAATAAATCGACATCACATCCATCTCAAGTGTGCGAAAACTTGATTACAGCGTCCTCCCATACTACTTCAGGTGAGACTTCAGTCCGTGCTCTACGGGCTGATGCTGAAAGGACCAGTAGTGTAGGGATTTGTTTGGCTAACTAACATTGAACCTAGGTTAGGCCCCCTCAAGCGAACAAATGGTTCCTTTGTGGGCACCAGAATCTGCATAAGAGATGTGTGATGTCGTATCACTAGAATCCAACTAAGAAAGAAATCGAAGGTTGGTTGGATAGAAGGATCCATGAGTTCGTGGCATAGGAAAACAGAAACCCGCGACTGTCAAAATAATAGTGGCTAGATAGGCACCTGTATATGGAGATCCATGAAATCTTTTAACCTCCTTTCCTACTGAGCTATACGAGTGGATCATGAAGTTAACAAAGGTGGAAACTTGACAGCCCTATTGTGTTGACCCCAGAGTTAGTGCGAAGGACGAAAGCATTAGAGGATAAGATCGCCTGTGTTGTCGATCATTGGCTCGATCACATCATAAGAGGATTTGTGGTTGAATTCGCGGTCAACACCTCAGTTAGCTATAGCGAGGTAGAGCAATGTTTTTTCAAAGGACCGCGAGGTAAGTACGTAAAATCTTTGAATACTTGGATTAAAATATTGTTGTGCGAAAAACGGGTTATGCAGCTATCTTGATGTTCGGGACTATGTGAAGCATAAGATTTTATAGAAACGAATGAAATAAGGGTCTAGAGCATAGCCCCTTGATTTCACCTCCACGAGGGGACGAGGAAGGGATCGCAAAGGTCTCTTCGTGAAGTGTTATTCAGTTGATAAAAAAAGGATTCCCGCAAATACCACCTCCACCCACACCACCACCAGCTTCACTACCATCAACTCCAACTTCACCCATACCACCTCCACCTCCACCGCGATTCAGTATGGAAAATACAGTGAAGTTGTCGTTGTTCAAAGACTTGGGAAATGAGGACCCGGACCAATTCTGGTTCGTTGTGAGGGTTGTACGGGAAGCTAAAGGTGTTACAGATGACCATATAAAGAAAGAAACACTGGTTAGTGCTCTGTAGGATCATGTGCTAACTTGGTATATTAAGTACTCCAATGATAAATCGAATGCTAGAGTAGCAGACATCCAAGCAGCACTAAATAGGGAATTTAGAAGGCCTAAATCTGAAGTGTAGTCGATTGTGGGATTCAAAGAGATCGCGATGCAACTAGGTGAGATGCCTTGGGAACTAGATCAAAGGCTAAAATGTACGATCCATGAAGCCAACATGAATTTGACAGATGGACAAAATCACAAGTGGTTTGTGGCTTCGCTATTACCACACTTAAGGAGTGCGATGTCGTAGCAAAAGATAACAACTCAGGCAGAGGCCTTGGAGATTGCTATGAGACTACATGAGACTCTGATGCAGGATCCTAATCTAGGAGTCCATTAGTTCCATGCATAGCTGAAGAATCTGTGCATTGAGATGCAAAGTTTGAAGTAGGACAGGACGGTCCAGCCAGAGGTCCACGGAGGTATAGTGTTTGAAATGCAAGAGTCAGGGTCATGACAAAGACCACTGTCCAGTCTTCACAAATTACCTTGCAGGAGGAGGACAGATGCCTTTAAGGTCGGAAGCTCAAGCAGGACCCAGCGTGGCACCTGCTTTATGGTGCACTATCTGTCAGGTAGCCAGAAAACATGCCACAGATAACTATCACTTGCTACAAAAGTATGTGCAAGCACCGCAACAATTGTTCTATAAATTTTGTAGGTCAGTAGGACATGATGAGTGTACTTGCAGGAGCTATGAATTGATGATGGATAGAACTCCCGCCTACAGGGTTTGTAGAAATTTTGAATAATTTAACACATATTCAATGGAGATTATCCTGATCATGTACTATTGCGGAAACCATACACAATACATAAGCTCCTCTACGTTGATCAACAATATAGCAGCATCAAGAACAATAAAACATCAAGAGCATTCACACATTAACACAGTATGTATCCCGGGGAAAGCATCTCGCTAAAAACCCCACACTATCTGTATATTAATGATTGAGTCATGTAACATTACACAACATAATACTTATCACAAGTATCTCCACCTCTGTTACACACAATACAGCTCAGATCTGATCTCCAAATCTCTTCCACTGCTTGCCTGCCTCCACTGCTCAATACCTGCTCAAGAACTGATGAGAATGGCTTACCAAACTCGTTTTTCACCTGCAAAATAGTCACTCACACTTTGTTGGACGTGAGCACAAGCTATAATGTGGGAAAATGCGTGGGCAAACTCATTGGCATACTCAATCCCTTGATTGTGCAAGATCTGGTGCACAACTATAGTCACAACTGATAGCAATCTGATTCTCTACCACCTGTCCCTGTTGAACTGAACATGCACTGACATGCAACTGAGTTAACTGATGTATTCATTAGTTGTATTATGAGTTAATAACTTGTGAATTAATTAATAACTAATTCACCCAACTCATCTCTAGTCTATTTGCCAGTTAGACTAAATACAACTAGTTTAACAAAGCTAAACTGAACACAACTCCATCAACTCCACAATCAACTCCACCAAACTCAACTGATTGAGTTCTAACTGAAGTCATGCATGCAACAACTCAACTAACTCATAAGAAAAGTGTATTTCCTTCTGACAGCTACATGTGCCACTTCTGTAGCTCAAACTGAAGTGCTCCAAGATAATAAGATTAAGTTTATAGTCCAAATATTATTGTGAGATAATAATATTTGACTTTTCTATTTTTGACTTTGATCACTCACACTGTGATCACTCACACTTTCATCAAAAATAGAAGTCCATCTATTTTTTCCCAACTTGATCAATCATCCATAAACAACAACCTGCAATCCATAGACATGATCCATATGTCTAAAAATAGACATAGTCTAAAAATAGACTTGCGCCAAAAATAGCCTGCGGGCCCACTTAGTGAAGGCGACTCTTTTCACTAAGCTCCATCATCTTGTTGCAATCTCAACACTCCCTCTCGACAAGATATGGATTATCAGCAACCCCTATCCTGCCTCGGTGGTACTCGAATTTGCTCCTGGTGAGAGCCTTCGTCAGAATATCAGCATCCTGATCCTCCGTTGGAATGTACGAAAGTAACATGATCCTCCGCTGCACACAATCTCTGATATGATGGTACCTGATGTCAATATGTTTAGATCTATCATGAAATACAGGATTAGCCGAGAGTTTAATGCAACTCTGGTTATCACAGTAAATCACAGTAGGATCCAAATGAGAACCGAACAAACCAACCAGGATCTTCCTCATCCATATAGCCTCGCATGCAGCCAAACTTGCTGCCATATACTCGGCCTCAGCTGAACTGAGTGCCACGGATCTCTGTTTCCTGCTGTACCAAGAAATTGTTGTCGATCCAATACTGAAGACCCCTCCTGATGTGCTCTTTCTGTCTGTTGGGCTCCCTGCCCAATCTGCATCCGTGAAGCCACATAGCTTCACCTCATCCTCATGTCTGTACCACAAACCATATCCCGATGTGCCTCTCAAGTAGCGCAATACATGCTTGCCCGCCTTCCAGAAGAGCTTGGTAGGCTTAACCATAGCTTGTGAAAGCTGGTTAACTGCATAGCATATATCAGGTCGTGTATTGACCAAATACATCAGCGACCCCACCAACTGTCGATAAACAGTGGCATCCACTTCTTCTCCCGAAGTGGCATCCTCCTTCCTCCAACCTCCAGGAAGAGGAGTATCAACAGGCTTGCAGCCATGCATGTTGAACTTCTCCAGTATCTCCCGAGCATACTTGCCCTGAGAAACAAGCAATCCACCACTGTGCTGCCATATTTCCAATCCCAGGAAATAGTGAAGGAGGCCCAAATCCTTCATCTCAAAATTTGTAGCAAGATCTTTCTTGCATGACAGTATCAACAACTCATCACCTGTTAGAATCAAATCATCAACATACAGTACAATGATAAGCAACTTACCCTCCACCACAATCTGGTATAGGTTCGGATCCGCCTCGCTCTTGGAGAATCCAGGTCCTGTGAAATAGCTGTCTATCCGTGTGTACCAAGCACGTGGTGCTTGCTTCAACCCATACAGCGCTCTCTTGAGCCTGCACACATGCGACTCGCTGCTGAAGACTTCAAAGCCTTCGGGTTGCTCAATGTACACCTCCTCCTCAATGACTCCATTGAGGAACGCAGTCTTCACATCCATCTGATGAATGTGCCATCCCATCTGCGCTGAGAGAGCAAGAATCGTCCATATGGAAGAATACCATGCGACAGGTGCAAAGGTCTCCTCATAATCGATCCCCTCAATCTGTGAAAAGCCTCGGGCAACAAATCTTGCCTTATACTTCTCCACACTCCCGTCAGCTGCCTTCTTAACTTTGTAGATCCATCTCGAACCCACCACTGATTTCCCTTCCGGTCTAGGAACAATCTCCCATGCACTGTTTCTGACAATAGAATCATACTCTTCCACCATGGCATCTACCCATGCGGGATCCTCCACAGCTTCCTCGAAAGAGGATGGCTCAGTCACAACACACTTGCTCATAAGAGCCATGTATCCAGTGTACCGATCAGGTGACTGTCTCTACCTGCGTTGGGCTGTAGGTGGTCCTACAACTTTCTCTGCATCTTGAGCCAGTTGCTCAGCTTCTGTCAAGCGCTTTCACCCTCTGATGGTTGGCGCTGCATGAGTGGTCTCTTCCACTCCATGAACCTCGTCCTGTGGCTGATCCACGTCCTGAAGCTCATCCTTAGGAACTAATAGCTCCTCATCTGCATGCAAGTGTAGCTCCCTCTCAAGCGAACACTTCATGGCTTTCTCCTCCTGAAATTTTATATCCCGTCGCACAACAGTTTTACCACTATCTGGAAAATACACACGATAGTTGTGGGGCGTATCAGTGTACCCCACAAATATCCCAACCTCTGCGGTCGGCTCCAACTTCTTCCTGGCATCCTTCGTCACATGCATGTAAACGTTAGCACCAAAAATCCTCAAATGAGAAAGATCAGGCTTCTTACCAGAATAAGTCTCCTCAGGTGTACTCATGCCAAGTATCCTATGAGGACAACGGTTCTGCACATAAACTGTTGTATTGCATGCTTCCGCCCACAAGTGAAGGGGTAGGCCCTGATCATGCAACATTGCCCGTGCAGCACCCACAATCGTTCTGTTCTTCCGCTCAGCTACCCCGTTCTGCTGTGGGTTATGGGGAGCTATGAGCTCTCTACGAATCCCTTCTGCCTTGCAGAAATCCTTGAACTCGTCCGAGATGTATTCACCACCATTATCGCTCCTAAGAGCCTTCACCTTCTTCCCCGACTCCTTCTCGACCAGTGCTTTGAATTCACAGAACTTTGAATATGTCTCGCTCTTCTTCTGCATGAAGAAGATCCAGCACTTACGAGAGAAATCATCAACAAAAATCACATAATACCTGTGTTTTGCTGTCGAAGCAACTGAGAAAGGTCCACACACGTCTGTGTGAATTCTCTCAAGGATTGTCGTGGCGCGACTATCCTTCTCGTGAAAGGTGGCTTTCACAAACTTCCCCAAAGTACACCCCTTGCACTGATCTGACTGCGCAAGTGTGCCTTTAGGAAGCCCTGTAGTGATCTGCTGCAGTATCTTCAAGGCTCCATGGTGAAGGTGACCCAATCTCCTGTGCCACAACTTGCCATCATCCTGGCTCACCAATCCTTCTGCCTTGCCTGCCATTGCTGCGCATCCATCTACATGCAACTGATAAAGGTTCCTCACTCGAACCCCTATCTTCCGGGTCTCACCAGTTGTCTTGCTGCGCAGGAAGGCCTTTCCCTCGCTGAAAACAACATCATACCCCTTGTCTTCTAACATCGCCACTGAGATGAGATTTTTCTTCAATCCTGGAACATGCATGACTTCCTTCAATACAAAGGGTTTACCAGACTCCCTCTCAAAGGAAATGGTACCGATACCGGTCGCACTGTATCTACCATCATCGCCCATCTCGATGTGCACTCCAAGATCCTTGTCCTCCAGATCAGAGAACAAATCTCTATCTCCCGTCATGTGAAAAGATGCACCACTGTCCAAGAACCACACTGATCCCATCACACTTGAAACCAAGCATGCGATCAATGAAAAATCAAGCTCAAACTGAGAAGCTAAGGCCTTTCCCCCTGCAGATCCAGCAGCTTGCTTGTTCTTCTTCTTCTGCGGACAATTTGTGGCATAGTGTCCGTGCTGGTGACAGTGAAAACACTTCACCTTGGACATATCCTGCTTCTTGCCTTTCGCACCAGACTGAGAAGCTTTCTTGCTCTTCCCTTTCTTTGCTTTGGCAGCCAAAGCACAATTCTCTTCATCAGATACCTTTGATGAAGATCCATTCTCACCTTTATTGTTTTTGAGTTTATCCTTGAGCGCTAGGTCGTTCCTACTTTGGAATAACATTTGCAATCCGTTGAAAGACATTTTCAACAACACTGCTGCAAATTCGAATTTCCACCAGCTCCAACTCAACCACTTCCGATCTAGAATTCGTGAGAACAAAATATTTCTTGTACAGAGATTGACTGTATGGGCATTCACCGGATATCTCACCTTCCAAAGGAAGGATGAATCCAGAGGCTACCTGGCCCGATTACAGACTCTGCCTGAAGAAATAGAATGTAAACACTTCCTGAATAGTAGATCTGATGATCAACAGCTCCGATACCATGTAGAAATTTTTTCTACAATTATCTAGCTCGCTCCGATACCATGTAGAAATTTTGAATAATTTAACACATATTCAATGGAGATTATCCTGATCATGTACTATTGCGGAAACCATACACAATACATAAGCTCCTCTACGTTGATCAACAATATAGCAGCATCAATAACAATAAAACATCAAGAGCATTCACACATTAACACAGTATGTATCCCGGGGAAAGCATCTCGCTAAAAACCCCACACTATCTGTATATTAATGATTGAGTCATGTAACATTACACAACATAATACTTATCACAAGTATCTCCACCTCTGTTACACACAATACAGCTCAGATCTGATCTCCAAATCTCTTCCACTGCTTGCCTGCCTCCACTGCTCAATACCTGCTCAAGAACTGATGAGAATGGCTTACCAAACTCGTTTTTCACCTGCAAAATAGTCACTCACACTTTGTTGGACGTGAGAACAAGCTATAATGTGGGAAAATACATGGGCAAACTCATTGGCATACTCAATCCCTTGATTGTGCAAGATCTGGTGCACAACTATAGTCACAACTGATAGCAATCTGATTCTCTACCACCTGTCCCTGTTGAACTGAACATGCACTGACATGCAACTGAGTTAACTGATGTATTCATTAGTTGTATTATGAGTTAATAACTTGTGAATTAATTAATAACTAATTCACCCAACTCATCTCTAGTCTATTTTCCAGTTAGACTAAATACAACTAGTTTAACAAAGCTAAACTGAACACAACTCCATCAACTCCACAATCAACTCCACTAAACTCAACTGATTGAGTTCTAACTGAAGTCATGCATGCAACAACTCAACTGACTCATAAGAAAAGCGCATTTCCTTCTAACAGCTGCATGTGCCACTTCTGTAGCTCAAACTAAAGTGCTCCAAGAGAATAAGATTAAGTTTATAGTCCAAATATTATTGTGAGATAATAATATTTGACTTTTCTATTTTTGACTTTGATCACTCACACTGTGATCACTCACACTTTCATCAAAAATAGAAGTCCATCTATTTTTTCCCAACTTGATCAATCATCCATAAACAGCAACCTGCAATCCATAGACATGATCCATATGTCTAAAAATAGACTTGCACCAAAAATAGCCTGCGGGCCCACTTAGTGAAGGCGACTCTTTTCACTAAGCTCCATCATAGTTCCATGCATAGCTGAAGAATCTGTGCATTGAGATGCAAAGTTTGAAGTAGGACAGGACGGTCCAGCCAGAGGTCCACGGAGGTATAGTGTTTGAAATGCAAGAGTCAGGGTCATGACAAAGACCACTATCCAGTCTTCACAAATTACCTTGCAGGAGGAGGACCGATGCCTTTAAGGTCGGAAGCTCAAGCAGGACCCAGCGTGGCGCCTGCTTTATGGTGCACTATCTGTCAGGTAGCCAGAAAACATGCCACGGATAACTATCACTTGCTACAAAAGTATGTGCAAGCACCGCAACAATTGTTCTATAAATTTTGTAGGTCAGTAGGACATGATGAGTGTACTTGCAGGAGCTATGAATTGATGATGGATAGAACTCCCGCCTACAGGGTTCAGGTCGAAACGTAGCCCCTTGAACAGAATGCAGGGATGGCGTAGACGAGGTCAAGGCGGAGGAGGACCTGGTAGAGGTCAAGGACATTTGATTTGCTACAATTGTGGAGGACTGGGACACTATGCCCATGACTGCACTAATCCAATGCATCCTTCGTGCAAGTATTGCACATTGTTTGATCATGAAACAGAAGATTGTCCTACGATGATAGCTAGGATACGTGAAAAAGGGGCACTACCACCTCCCTCAACTCAGAACCTGCAAATGATGAGGTCTGAGCCACACGAGGAAGATCCGAACATAAATATAGTACTCCGGAGTTGAATTGTGACGGGAGATGACAAGGGGAAACAGCCGGAAAATAGTACATGGGTTCACAAGGCCCCAACGAAAGAGGCTAAGTTTGATTTGGAGCACGCTCAGGAAGCCTTCATGGAAGCTAAGAAGATCTTCTCTGAGGCCTCCACTTCAGGGAGCAAAGATATGCCTTAGCTGGAGATGGACCCCTCTATGCTCACAACTTTCCTGGAAACCTGTATGAAGTTACTGCGCGACAGTAAGGCTATGAAAGGGCTACAAGAACTCATCAATAGATGAGCTGGAACCACACGTAGTGCAAAATATTGGCAAGCATAAGACAGGGACGGGACAGGAGATGAGGCTGACCGTGAAAATAGGAGAGTATGAAATGGATCAGGTCATTTTGGACCTAGGGTCAGATGTGAAAGTCCTACCAAAGCAGACTTGGGAGTGAATGGAGTGATATGCACTGCAATGGTCTTCGATTCAGCTAAGGATGGTGAATCAACGGAAAATCATACCCATGGAGCGGCTGCAAGGAGTGACCGTGGATATTGAGGGAGCGAGCACGCTAGAAGATCTTGAACTAATAGAGATTGTGGATGACAACAATCCCTACCCTACGCTCTTGGGAATTAACTGGGCTACTGATATGAACGGGGTAATCAATATGAAGAAGAGAAAGATGATCTTTGAAAAGAAATCACTGGGCATAATAATACCCCTGGATCCTATTGAAGGATCACGCTATACGGAACCAGTCTGCGACTATGAGAGTGATGATTATCTAGACTGTATCTATAAGATAACAGCGAGAGACCAATACTGGGTGAATCCCACCACAGATGGATGGATTGTATGGGATCACGAGAGTTCTTGCACTTCGGATTCTGATGAATAAATAGAACGCTAGCAGTATCGGTTACACGAAGTAACCACGCTGAATTGCAACATGATGACCTGGTCACTGCATTGTGTGTTGTCAGAGGTAAGAAACCTGCCTACTTATGATGGTCTAAATGAGGTAGATATCTTTTTGGATGCTTTTGAAAGGGAGGTGCCAGAAAAGAAAAATTTCTAGGCCTTGGACTGGGTACTGCACCCTATGCCCACAAGATGGTGGGGTGCGCACAAGGGAAGCTTCGATGATTGGCGCGAATGTAGGAGGATGATGTGAGCACAGTTTGGGAAGCCTAATATGCGACTGATAGACAAGTACGATGGGCAGAATGATCTGCATGCGAAGTTGGCCAAAGTGGAGAAGAACTATTCTACCACTGAACGCGAGGGGCTAGCTATGGTGTATGTGCTCTAGAAGTACCAACACTACTTGCTAGGAGGCCACTTTAAGATGTATACGAACCACTCCGCATTGAAGTACCTGGTCAATAAGCCTGTGTTGGGGGGCGAATTTGTAGATGGCTCTTATTATTCCAAGAATACAATTTTGAAGTTGTTGTGAAGCCTAGACAATTAAACACAGGACCAGATCATCTGTTGCGCATCGAAACAGGGGAGGAACCTACTAACTTGGAGGAAGGACTACCTACGTGCAACTATTTGCAGTGTGTCTTGCGAATGGTCATTTCGAGGATATAATACATTTCCTAACAAAAGGATCTTCACCAGAAGGATACTCTATCCAACAAAAGAAGGAATTAGTGGTACGCACAGCAGATTTCTCCATCATTTTTGGGTATTTATACAAGATGGGGAATGATGAAATACTACGAAGGTATGTACCTAAGTTTGAACGAAGTAGCATCCTCGCGGACGCTCATGGGGGTGCTACGAGAGGACATTATGCAGGGAGAGCAACTGCACAGAAGATTCTATGCACTGGGTTGTGGTGGCTAACCCTTCATCAGGATTCAAAACATTCTGCAAGGTGTGTGATGTATGCCAAAGAACAGTTATGCCATCACGGAGGGATGAAATTCCTTTGAATCCACAAATAACGTTGCAACCCTTCAAAAAGTGTACAATAGACTTTGTAGGGCCTATTCAACCCCAAGGAAAGACGGGCGCGAGGTACATTATCACTGCGACGGAGTACTTGACTCGTTGGGCAGAAGCGCAGCCAGTGAAGGATTGCATGGGCACAACTACCGCAAAGATTCTATTCGAGCATGTACTGACATGATTTGGATGTCCAAGGATCTTGATGAGTGATCATGGTACGTACTTCCTGAATGAGACGATCAACGCACTAATGGAATAATTTTAGGTGTATCACCAGAAGAGCACACCTTATCACCCACAGGCTAATTGGACAGTGGAGGCATTCAACAAAGTGCTTGAAAACGCGTTGACCAAGGTTTTCAATGCTCAGTGAAGTGATTGGAACCTACACATACCTGTAGTATTGTGGGCTTATCAGACAACATGCAAAATGCTGATGGGACAAACCCCTTTTAGGCTTGTCTATGGTGTGGAAGCTGCAATGCCTATGGAATACATTGTGCCTAGTCTCCGCATAGCAACGCTCACAAGTATGACGGATTACAAAGCCCTGGAAGAGAGGCTTGCACAAATAGATGAAATCGAGGAAGAAGATTTCACCAGCAAGTCCAAAAGCAGCATGAAAAGGCATGGCACAATAGACACATCCAGCTGCGCACATACAAGGTAGATGATATGGTTTTTTTGTATGATAGTAAGTCTGATAAATTCCTAGGAAAGTTCAGAATTCACTGGTTAGGGCCCTATGTTATTAAGGAGATTACCGACGGTGGCGCAGTCCAGTTGGTTAAGTTAAATAGAGAACCCTTCCCAGGAAAGATGAATGGTAGTCGCTTGAAGACATACACCAGTGATCTGGCCATGTGACTATATGGAAGTAGCACAGTCTTAGCACTCAAGGCAACTGAAAGGAGGTGCGGGACTGTAAACTACACCGCTCGGTTTGGGGATCTGCGCGATGTCGAGACTGCGTAAAGCAGCAAAGCTTCACAGGGTCCGCGACAGTGCGAGGATAGTTGCGCTAGCACTCAAGTCCACCGGAAAGTGACCATTAAAGTCACTATTCACGATTTGATGCTCGGTTTGAGCCCAAATCAAGTGAGCGGCAGACATTTAAGGCAAAATTTATGGGTTAGATTCTTGAAAATTTGCTGCCAATCTAGCATTAATGGGTTGAATGTGGGGGGGAACGATCAAATTTAAATTCAAAAGGCCCCATAAATTAAAAGTGGTTGTCTAGCAAAAAACACTTGGCATTTTGAAAATTCAGTTGTTGCGCTATTAGCTGTGTATAGACCTTGTGAATTTTGAGGCTTTGAGAGCAAGTTCAGTGTTTGAGAGATTGTCGAAGGAGACGCAGGACCTCCTGACCAGAATGATGTTGACACCTGAGGAAGCCACGCAAGAAATTGCGGTAGTAGAAGCCCTAGAGAGTGCTAGAGTGATAGTTGAGGTCCCTAAATCACCCAAAACACCGAGACCTAGGAAGGATAAGCAGGCTATGATCCTAGTGCACGTCTCACCAAGAAACCCACAAAGGACCAAGCTCACTTTGTAGGAAAAGGGGAAGGCCATTAATCTGGAGGCTAATGAGGAAGAATCTGAAGAAATCCTGGTGGATGAGGAGGACATGGAAATGGAAGTTGAAACCCAGGGTGCAAACCCTATTACCAGGTTACCTGAATATGTTCCTCTGTGCAAGGGCAAAGCTAAGGTGCCGAAGGACATATACGAGAGAAAGAGATCCCTGCAAACTTCGTTGATCCCATATGACAATTTTTTTAGGGGCTACACTTAGGACAAGTTCCTGTGCTAAAATTTGAAGATTGGGACCTCACAGATCATGAGAAATTCTCGCATTTAGCGACTGAGCAGCTAATGCGCCGACGAATTGATGCGACTACTGGAACAATTGAATGGAGCTACGGAATTGGCTCAAGGGTGTAGAGAAAGCCGGGTTGCTCAACCTACTCTAGGTGTCGCATTACCACCGTGCCCTAGTGACCGCCTTCGTCATCAGGCAGCTACTCTGCTTGGTGCATGATGGGTGTTTGTGGTTGGGGGAGCCCATTTCCATCACAAACCACTTGATTCATTGAATCACACGACTGCCTTACTCAATGGAGGATCCAGCCAATATATCAGAAGGAAAAGGTGGCGAGTTGGCCCTTGTGGAAGCTATGAAGAAGAAATTCAAGTTGGAGAAGAAGAAGTGAGGATATGCCATCTCTAGTATTAACAACCCTACAGACAAGGTAGCGACACAAATACTAGCATGGAAGTTGATGCGTAGTGCTGCGCGGATGAGGAGCCCGCACCTGTGATTGCACTAGCAGCCCAATGCGTTGAAGGAGTCTAGTTCAACTAGGAAAATTATCTATGCGATGAGTTCCTTGCAAACTATCACGAGGCACAGGAGCGGGGCAAGACATTTCACTATGCGTGGCTCCTATGGTCAATTGTACTGGTGGCATGGGAGCTGCCAGAAGACGGCCAATTCCCTTCGGTCGTGCTGGACCTTCCAGAGGCAACGAAGTATGCTTCGCTATGGGCGACCAAGGATGCCCAGTGCATAAAATAAAGAAAGATCTTCTGGATCTTGATGGAGATGAGTATCCAGATGGGGATCAATCGCAAGCCGCGACTGTTGCCCAAAGTATACACCAGTTTGCAGAGCTTTGCAGAGTTCAAAGCAGATTTCCACCATGTTTTTATCAGGCGCAGAAGGACCTCACGAATACATGGCATAACTTACCATATTTTGCGACTGGTGATGTTATTTTTGTAGTCCTCGAGTCTTGGCTGCCGGAGTGGCGTGCTCCAGTAGGCTCCACGGTGGAAACGGACAAGTCTGCCACGCAGCGTAAGAAGGAAGAAACAAAGCTCAAATAGTGCAGCTGGTTGAGAAGCGCAAAAAGGAGGAAGCGGAGGCTAAGGCCCAAGCTGCGCGCGATGCCGCGAAATTTGCAGAACAACAGAAGACAGGAGGAGAAGCGCGCGAAGGACAGAAGTCACATTCACCCGGAACTGAAGCAGAAATAGAGGAGCCAATAGAACAAGGAGGCACAGACCCGCAGACAACGTCCACCCAACTCAAGCATCAGTGCTCACAGGAGAATGCAGTGCCATGAGAAAAAAACAAGGCGTCAAAGACATCCTTCGACCCAATCACCCTCACTGAGGGGGATTTGCACGATATCGGAGAAACGGTGAGGGATGTCACCGCGGAGGCCTTCCAACAGTTCAAAGAACAATAACAATTGGTATTGGGGGCTCTCTGGACAGAGCTGCAGGAGTTGCAGGATCGCACTCCACAGGCTAGCACAGTGTCCACCAACCTCGCGATTGCACTTCAGCTGCCGAGGAGATGTTGCGCACAAGGGTGACCAACACAGTACTATTACCAGATGGGGCACTCACTACAGAAAATGAGACCGACAAGCCCATGGTTAGCAGTCTGAAAGGGGTAGGATTAAATATGGTCGTGCTCCCTCGGGAGATGGTCTACCTCTTGTGGGACGGAGTCACCGTGGAACTTAGGGCCTAGGAAAGTCGTGCTCTGCAAGTGATGAGCAAGCAACGCATCAACATCGAGCAGTTGGGCCTGTAGCGTAACGAGGTATTAGAACAGAACAAGAATATCATGCAAGTAGTGGAGGAAGCCTGCCGAATGGTCCCGGAGTTGGAAATTTAGGCATAAGAACCGGTTTAGGCACACGTCTGCAAGTTGGCCACAAGGGTGTGCAATGCTTGAACAGAGATGGCTAGGGTTCAACTGGAGCTGAACCTCCAGATCGTAGAATTGCAGTTGAGCGCTCAACTTTCAACTCCACTGGAAGTCAGGGAACAATGTACCACCACAGTTATGACAACGATAGTGGCAGTTGACAGTTCAGTAGTAGACTGCATGTAACTTTTTGAACAAGCATTCGAGGTCTTGACCACTCTACAGGAGGACCTGAACGTTAGCACTTGGAGACAGAGGTGCATGAGCTACAACAAAAATATGATGAGGTCAAAGCGACTACGCAGACGGTCGCCCTTACACAGAGGCTCTCATGGATGCAGGAGGCAAAGGCGCTCAAGGAACAGGTGGATGCGCCTCAGCACAAAGAAGTGTTCCTGAAAGCACGCCTACAACCATGGATAGATGAAGCATATACGATCACAACTTCCATTGAAGGGAAGCTCGCGACACTGCAGGCCACTCAGCAGAAGATTCAGGGCAATAGTTCAGTAGCGATCACTGAGTAGTGAGTAGACGAAGTCTAGCAGGCGGCCACTCAGCAGAAGATTCAGGGCAACTATTCAGCAGCAATCACTTAGCAGCGAGTAGAAGAAGTCTAGCAGGCGGCCGCTCAGTGCGCTGCCAAAGTTGCGGTGATCCAAACGAAGCTGGGAGGTCTTTGTGCTAAGATCTATGCACCTGTAGAGTGACTCGAGGGTGAGTTACGATGTTTGTGTTGGGGGCCTTTTGGGTGCGGGATCTCCCAAGGGCAACTTTGGGGCTAAAAGCCCATATTTTGCTACAATTTTGTAATCCAAGTGTAAAGACTCCGCATTTTGTGGTCACGGAGCGTGTAGGTGTTAAAGATTCATAGGGTTGTTCGCCCTTATTTTGGTAATGTAATGTTGGCTGTAAAAGATCTACGTAGTAGGAATCACGAATCAATAATGAAGGATTGAGTCATAACTTGAGAGCAGAAGTATAAGTTTGGGTCGGCATAGGTAGAGGCTCTGTAGCTGAGTGCATAGAGGCCTAGAAGGCCACAGATGAGTTGGAAAACAAAGGAGAAAACATGGAGCAAGATATGTTGGACCAAGAAGGTTCAATAATTTTCAAGCCCCTTCCATGACTAAGGACTGTTATTGTTGGGTGTGGGATCCCCCAAGGGCGTTTTTGGGGCTAAAATCCCATATTTTGGTACAATTTTGTAATCCAAGTGTAAAGACTCCACATTTTGTGGTTGCGAAGCGCGTAGGTGTTAAAGAGTCATAGGGTTGTCTGCCCTTATTTTGGGAATGTAATGTTGGCTGTAAAAGATCTACCCATGGTCCGCGGACCATGGGATTGTATAAATAGAGCTAAGCTCTAAGTAGTAGGAATCACGAATCAATAATGAAGGATTGAGTCATAGCTTGAGAGCAGAAGTCTAAGTTTGGGCCGTAGCGTATGTAGAGACTCTGCAGCTGAGTGCACATAGGCCTAGAAGTCTGCAGCTGAGTGCAAGGACCCCTGCAACTGAGTGCGCAGGGCGGGTCGAGTCTGTAATTGTCCGGAATTATCAATAAAGAGAAGGATTCTATAATTTCTGTGTCTTTATTTCCTATTTATGCATCTGTTATATTGGGTATGAATTTCACTTATAATGCTTATATGATGCATGAATGTATGTAGATGTGTTGGTTAAGTGAACGCAATTTTGATTGAGGAGACAAGGATTTCTAAGTAGGTCACTCTATATAATATCATTCATAGCTAATATACAATTTCACAGTTCAGGTGGGCTTGACGAAACACAAGGAGAATTTGGTGTAATAACAGTTCTTGGTCCAGGCATGCAAATGGAGAGCGATATCCAATTTTCCATTCTTAAGAAGTGGGAGAAAATGAACCATCAATTGGATTGGATAATTGAGACAATTAAATACAATGGAATACTTTTGGAACAAAAATGTGACTTGTTGCAGAAGAATTATGAGGTGTTCTAGGCAATAATGAAAATGGAAGTGGTTTTTTTAGACATAATATTGAAGTGGTTGGAGCTTGACATCAAGCAAGGAGAATCATGAACCCTTGGAGGCATGATATTTAAGGAGAATGTGATTGAGGAGACTCGACAAGGTGCATCCGACCATGCACATCTAAAGCAAAGTGAAGCAGAAGCACCAACAAAGGATCCTTTCAACATTGGTCCATCCAATTTAGGCTAGACTTCATGTTTTTTCCAAACTCATATTTTGCAAATACATTTTGATATTAGGAGTTTTTTGGAAGACATTTAGAAGATATCAATACAGTTTTTTTGTTAATAGAATGCATAGGTGGAGGAATGACAATTGATGGATAGGTAAAAACTATGAAGTAGATGAAATCATTGCATATGTAAAGGTCATAGCCTTGTAACCAGACTATAATTTAATGAAAATAATTACTCGCTCTGTTAAAAAATAAGAAAACTTTTAATTTTAACCCTAAAAGAAAAAGTGGGTGATGTTGCATCACTACCTTTTCTTTTCAATGTGTTTTTTTATGTCTTTTGTAATCATGATATTTGGTATTTAATGACACGATGAGCAATGTTTGGATTTTAAAAACGCAAAAAAAAAGTATAGAGAGAGAGAGAGAGATGATTATGTTGCATCAGCTCTTCTGCACTTCAACATGTTTTTTATGTCTTTCATAGTCCTGATATTTAGTATTTAATACCATGATTAAAAAACATTTGACTTTTAACCTTGAAAAAAAGGAGAGGTGATGTTGCATTACCACTTTTGTATTTCAGTGTGGTTTTCATATATTTCATAATCATGATATTTGGTTTTTAATGCCTTGGTTAAAAAATGTTGGAATTTTAACCTTGAAATAAAAAAAGAGTGATGTCGCATCACCACTTTACAAAATCAAAATGAAAATCATGATTTGATGCGACCTCCAAAAAAATTAGAACTCAATGAAGTTCTCATCAAGTTGGTAACATTGTTTCTAATCCTCCTACTCCTAATGGTGCTCCTTATGCTATCAAATAAGCTCTGTTTGGTCCTGGAAAAGGTCCTTCCACTCCTAGGATTACTCCTCCATATCTCTCCATAATATATCTCAACCAAGGAGGGTAGGATATATATATATATAGATATATATATATATATATATAACAAGAGAGAAAGAATTGTATTAGTTTGTTGCTCAAAATCAATAAATATCCATTCTAACTTTGAATCTATCAAGAGCTACGAGGAATTAAATATTTCGACATACAAACATTTCCTTAAGTTTTACATTCAAAAAAAGGTTTGCATCTTGAGAGATTTGATCCCCTTTAGGCTTGCTAAATCCAAAGTTGAGATGGATCTAAAATGGTAATAAATGATTTTTTTTTTGTATTATATTAAAAAAACATCAAAATTATATATGTGAAAATAAGAAATTAAAATTAAAGGAAAGAAGTCCATGGGGTCTCGGATAGATGGTGATTGGGTGCTCTGTTAAGGCACTCCTTGATGTGAAGTCACTAGTTCAATTCCCTGCCTCGATCAGGGTGATATATTGGACATGATGAAGATGTAGTCATGCGAAAAAAATAAATAAATAAATAAAAATAAATAAAAAAAATAAAAAAAAAAAAATAAAAAATAAAAAATAAAAAATAAAATAAAATAAAAAATAAAATAAAATAAAATAAAATAAAATAAAATAAAATAAATAAAAAATAAAAAATAAAATAAAATAAAATATATATATCTGTATATATATATAACAAAAAAAAAAAAACTAAACAAATATATTAATATTAAAAACATTTAAAATGTGCAATTATCTTTGATATAATTTTATTTTTTTATGAGTTTGGCAGGACTACATCTTCATCATGTCCAATATATTGCCCCAATCAAGGCAAGCAATTGAACCGGTGACTTCACATCAAGGAGTGCCTTAACAAAACACCTGATCATCATCTCTCCAAGACCCCATGGGCATCTTTAATATGATTTTAAAAATGTAAAAATTTAATTCAATTCTCTCTTCTTCTTTTTTAAATTCCCCTTATTTGTTTTAATAATCACGTTTCAATATTTTTATTGTTTTTTCTCTAAGGAAAAATCATAATTTATATTAAGTAAATATAATAATTACATTTCTGAATGCAAGCTTTTGTGATTCATGATCATATATCAAGTCTCTTCTGGATAAATAACATATATTTTTTTAGGACCAACGGGTTTCGAACCATTTACTATGGTTCATCATCAAGACAGAGATAGATAGCCTTACCAAAAGAACACATAAATAAATTGGAGATGCAACGATTAAATCCAATAAATAATACTATATTTACAAATATTATTAAATAATAAATAAAAACCACCAAAATAAAAGAATATTAAAAAATCGGAAGTCAATAAATTTAGGAAAATAATAATTAAATAATTAAAATAAAAAATTATAATAGAACAAAATTTATAATAGAATAATAATAATATAATATTTTTAATTTAAATTATAAATAAATAAATAATAAAATTAAAACTAAATCAAAAGGTAAGGAAAGAAAAGAGAAAGATTTTCAATTTGTAATAAATAAATAAATAAAAATTCTAAAAGTAAAAAATAGAACTAAGAAATATATTTATTTTTAATTGTTTGTTATTTGGATTAATTAATATATTTAATATAATTTTCTAGATAATATATATTTAATTTTTATATAATGATATTTTGAATATAAAATAATAATAAAGAATTGGAATATCTCTATTTTTAATTATTTGTTATTTTATTCTCATTTAATTTAATAAATATATAAATATTTTTTAAAGACTAAATTAATAAAATTAAGAATAATTTGAATAAAATATCGGAAAAATAAATAAATAATAATAATAGAATCAAATGAAAAATTGTTTGACCACTAACTAAAAAAATTAAAAAGAATCAATTAAACAAAGAAAAGAATCAAACCCAAAATTTAAAAAGAATTAATTAAAGAGAAAGTAATAAATTATGAAATCCCATAAACTATATAAAATTTAATGAAAAAAGAATATTAAACTAATGAAGAGAACATCGGCGAGGCTACTTGTAAACTCGATTCTAAATGTCAAAACTCCATAAATAATGATAGGAATTATTAATATTAATGAATAGAAATCGGCGAGGCAAACTTGTAAACTCGATTTAAAAGTCAAAACTCCAATGGTGATAGGAATTATTTCAAAAGCTTGTAAATTAAAAAGTAAGCAAAAACATAGAAAGAGTTTCAAATTGTAATAAATAAATCTAAAAGTAAAAAAAAAGAAGAAAACAAGAAAGAATAAGAACATATTTATTTTTTAATTGTTTGCTATTTTGATTAATTAACTAATTTAATATAAATTTCTAGATAATATTTATCTATTATATATTTAGATAATATATATTTAATTTCTATATAATGATATTTTGAATATAAAACAATGGCAAAGAGTTAAAATATTTCTCTTTTTAATTATTTGTTAATTTTATTCTGATTTAATTTAATAAATATATAAATAATTTTTAAAGACTAAATCAATAAAATTAAGAATAATTTGAATAAAATAGTAGCTATTTTTTTTAAATAATAATAATAATAATAGAAATTCAACTCATATTTTCCATCATAAGTTATTTCATGTTGTTAATGATAAATGGATGCATGCATGTGATTGATTGCAGGGTTAGTTGATCTAGAGGGAAGGGTGCCTTCACCACTTCCAAACTTTGTCCCACAAACCTGTTTGATAATCCATTCTTCTTAGGTCACTGAGAGCACTCATCTTAGTGCAAGACAGGCCTCCAAGAGGTCCTGAGCTTGGCCAGGGGCTCAAATCACCCTCCTTTCATTTGCTTCAACTACTCTCCACCTCTCCTTACCCTCAAGACAACATTTTCACCTTCAAAAAACACTTGTGTTCCCTCCTGTAGCATTATAGGCCTCCTGTAGAAATCGCATGTAGCAAACATGTAGCAGCATTTTCCTTCATCAGTTTCAATCCCCACTGCAACTTTGACTTAGCATAGATGCATAATGACCCCCAGCTGTGATATTATGATTAGGGAAAGCTCCTAGGTCACTCCAAACCTTCCTTTTCTTCACTGCAAACACATAGTAGAGTTAGTTTTTTTATCATGCAAGTAGGTCACTGATTTAGGAGGAATAATGAACTAGGTAGATGGTGCATGCAATTCTCATTAGTAGTATGATGAATTATGCTAGATAGATTTGTTACCTTTCTGCGAGTAGATGAGGTAATTTGATGAATTTTTCAAGATAACATAGCTTTATTTTTGCAAGTAGGTTAGTATTTGTCCTTTCATGAATTGATTAGTTAATTTTTACAAGTTGATTCAATGGAATTTCTATTTTCATAGCTAGAAGAAATTTCCAATTGTCCCTTTACTAACAAGATTTTATTCTAATTCAATAGGAGGAAGGGTCTTTGAGCACTTTTTGATCTAATGTCATAACTTAGGGTAGCATGAGTGTAATCCTATCTGTTGTGCATATATAAATTTCACCTCGAAGTTTGTACAAACCGCAAGTTGATAATTTGAGTTGAGGAGCCCTCGGAAGTAAACATTCTTGGTGCAATACCAGGTATCACCACTTTGTGCGGTCATTCTTGGGGAGGTGTCTAATTAGATGTTGTTTCTTCTTAAGCATTGTTTTCTATTTTACATATAGTTTTAGAAAAAGTAAAAAAAAAAAAATGTCTTTCATGCCTCGTAGGAGTAGGGATAATCAAGGAAGATTCTTAATAAAAACCCCCCCACCCTAAAACAGACAACCTTCACTCTTCTTCGATGACTGTGAGCTTCCCTCTCTGACTACAGGGGAGTTAGAAGACCCTCTAGGTGAGAAACTTAATATTTTTGAAGAACCTATTGGGGAAGAAGAAAAACCCACTTCACCTACCCAAACTATGGCTAAAAATAGGGACAATGAGGTTTTCTGTATCAAAGAGACCAATGGAGAGGTTAGAATGAAGAACATAAGCCCTACTTCCCTTCAAACCTTTCATGGCTTAACGTCTGAGGATCCTAATACGTTCATGTTTGAATTTGTTTTTGTATGTAGGACCTATGACTATGCCTCTGATGAGCACAAGCTGAAGTTATTCCCCTCTACCCTTAAAGATGCAGCCTTGCACTGGTTTATGGGTCTTCTTGGGGGTAGCATCACTACCTGGGCCCAAATGCAACAAGCCTTCAATAGAAAGTACAGGGACTACTGTAGGTACAAAGAAACCAAGGAAGAAACTTTAGGATGACTCTTGGATTTGATGAATCCCTAGAAGACTATGAGGAGAGGTTGCAAGTCAGTTATAAGAGGATCAGTTGCACCCTTGATCTTGAATCACTCAAACTAGTTCTTCTCTCAGGGATCAGGGGAGACATATTTGAAACCCTCAACATGTTGTCTAGAGGAGATATCTATTAGTTATCATATGATGACATTAAAATTGTGTTCAAGAATCACTCTAGGGATGCTAGGAAGAAGGGTAGGGCTAGTCAAGGCTTGGTCAGTTCCTCTCCCTCCACAACATCCATTAAGAATGAGATAGGTAACATGTTGGAGGATTTCAAGAGTGAAATTTTGCATACCTTTGCACTGCAAATGGATACCAAGCAAACCAAAAGAACGCGAGAGGAAGCAGAAAGGGAACTAGCTATTTTCTACCCTAGATGCACCAAAAGACATCCTAGGAATGAGTGCCCATTAAATGTCATAGAGGTTTGCCTAGTCTGTGAAGAAAATCATGCAACAAACAAGTGCCCTTCTTTTCCAGGACTAAAATTTGTATATCAAGGAGCAGAAGGGGGGTCAGAGCAACTTTGTTTCATCAATCAAAGAAGACCTCAAGGACCTCAGCCATATCAACAAGGCATGCAAGGTGCACACTACTCTTATTATAATCCAAATTCAAAATACACCCTTGCAACCTTGGTACTCTTCCACTCACCCATCTTGGTCCACACCTCATTCTTGGCCTTATGATCCTCCATATCCTCCTCAACATGTCAACCATCCTTTTTAGCCATATCCACCCCAATCTTCTCGACGGGGAAACCCATCACAAGGGTAGAGGCCTCAAGTTAACCAACCTCCTGCTTTATTGCCTCCACCCAAACCTTAGCCACAAATCACTCATCCTACTCCACCTAAGAAACCTCAAATTCCTGCTTAACCAAATTTGAACCCGAGCAACAAGCAAGCACAATAGGTCTACAATGGAGAGACATCTTATCCTGCTTATGATGTGGAAATCTAGGAGATCAACCTTCAATCTCGGAGAGTGCTTCCAAATAACCACCCATCTTCTCCACCTTAAGATCTTGAAGAAGATAAGGAATATAGTGTTCCTCAAGTCAATCCACCTCCTTTTCCTGAGAGGTTGATCCACCCTAGCCAGCACACCCCAGAAGAGGTTGAACTTCTGGGAGAATTAAAGAATTTGTGTGTTAAAATACCCCTTCTCTAGGATATTAAAGATGTTCCCATCGATAATAATCTCATCAAGGAGAATATTTTCAAAAATCCTAAAAGAGGAAAAAGAGACACCCCCACCATAAATGTTGTTGGGAAATTATCTGATTTGATGTTTGGGAGGATGATGTTCCCGAAATATCGAGACCCTTGAAGCCTTGTAGTAGATGTGCACATTGATGGCCTTATAGTCCCTAACACCCTAATTGATATTGGGGTTGTAATCAATGTGATGACTAAGGAAACCATGCTGAAGATAAACCTCCAAGGGGATTTGAGAAAGACCACCATAGTGTTGCAGCTTGCAGATAGACCCACAGTAGCCCCTGAGAGAGTTGTTGAAGATGTTATGGTCTGCATTGACTCGTGGGAATATCCTATTGATTTCCTGGTTCTCCATCCCAAAACCAAGTTTAATGACTATCCTCTTAGCTTGGGAAGACCATGGTTAGCCACTGTTGATGCTTACATTAGTTGTAGGGTTGGGAACATAACCATTACGAATGGACCTTTGTATAAATAGTTGGTATTATATCCTCTTTCTCAACCTTTTATTGATCATGACTTACTCTTGTAGTTAGAACAGAAGGAAGAAGATGAATTGTATCACATCACCCACCACCCAATATGCATTTTGGATATCATTACAAGAGGGGGGCAACTTGATGAAGATTATCTCATTGACCATATCCTTCATAATCAACCTCCCACTCCCATACCAATTGAGGAGTTGATGAAAGAATATAAGAGTAATCCTTGGGATGAATTATGCCCTATTGAATCAAGTCCAGACCATGTCAAGATTGTAGAGTTTTTCCCATCTAGAACCTTCAAGATCAACCCTTCTCTCTTGGCCAAACAAGGTGAACAATTTTGCAAGGTGCTAAGGCAACACCTAGATGATTTTGCTTGGGTTTATAAGGAAATGAAAGGTGTCCAACCCTCAGTCTGTACTCACCATATTTACATCAAGGAGGGATGAAATCCTATGCGCCAACCCCAGAGGAGGATGAACCCAACTTTTAAGGACATTGTGAAAGGAGAACTACAAAAAATACTGGATGCAGGGTTCATATACCCCATTTCAGGTAGTGAGTGGGTGTCACCTATTTTGTTAGTTCCTAATAAGAATGGGAAGTGGAGAACTTATGTGGATTATTGGGAACTCAACATGGTGTTGACGATGTTGTACCTGCCAACATTCAAGGGATCTCCACGATATGAAGTCTAAATCACCCCTCACATTTTTTGGTGTAGGAGTCCCATCCAGTATAAAGACCCGGTTACCAAATCCTTAAAGATATTCCTTGAGTCTAACTATCAGCACAAGAGAGTGATACAATGGTATCTTCAAAAAGCAAGGGGAGTGTGCCTGGTGAGTGTGCAGTGAAATTATGTCGAGGTTCTTCTACTACAAAGGGGGAGAGAAAAGTGAGCTTCTAACTGAGAGGTAATAGTACCACCCAGGAAGAGACACACATGAACCAGAAGGACCTATAAAACATCCAGTGGAATATTCCATAGCAGATGCGACATTTTTTACAACCAACAAACAAGGGAAGATACGTCTAACTTCTAGCGAAATAGTCCACAGCGGATGCAATGGTCGTTATAAATAATAAACAAGGAAATATATGTCTATTATCCTACGAAATAATCCACAAAGATGAGATAGCAATAACAACCAATACAAAACATTCTCAATAATATAAGCACTAAAATAACCAAAATAGTTCAACTATCTTACTACATGTGAAAGCAAACATGAAATACAAACATCCACGGAATAGTCTTACAAACATTCATAATTCATGCATGAAGAACATGTTGGCCCGAAAGGCTTCTGTTATTAAGAAAAAGTTCCAAGACACATATTTACATTGTACATCACTAGCCCTAGTAGTGGGACATTGGAGCCACTCCTTGCTCCTCAAAGACTAGCTAATCTCTCTAATGCTTTGTGAGAGGAGCCAAGGTGAAAAGTTCGTTGCTCATACAATGAGGGGGTATATACAACCAAGGGTGATGCTACCCCCTTGTGACTCTTTGAATACCCTCATGAATTTTAAACATCCTATGACTTTTCAACTTACATGACTCTTCATATTCATGTGTGTCCTTTGGAACTCCACTTTATAATACATTTGATTACAATATACATATGAAAATTCATGACATGACACTACTGACATGAACTGGCTTGATGATGTGGTAATGTCAAGTCCTGGTTGCTGCTAAGTGCTAGATGTGTTCTTGGATATGCTTTCTCTTATCCTTTGCATAGCTTGATGATGCGAGGTATTCAATGATCTTCGGTCTTGGAAGGTGGTTGCAAACTTGTGTCCCTTTGCTTGATCTTGATAGGCTCGCTTGTAAGTTCAACTACCAGTGAATCTTAAAGCATGCTTCACTCCTTCTTCTCCTTCTTCATTGTCTCGCCATGACTTGATAATGTACCTCTTCCTGCAATTCACTCATGACGGGACGACATCAATCCGAAAACTCCCTAGTCTAAGATGATGCAATATTGTTAAAATTGGCAACTAGGGCCAAACTCCATGTGGGTCATCTTATTTATGGTAGCTGATATTTTTCTTGGATCCCTATCATCGAGAGGTGTAGGATTGATCTAAAGATCATTCGATTCCGATAAGTATTCATGGAGTTATGAATTTATTTGTGTTACAAGACAATTCATCAAGGTCGGCCAACAACCAAATAAACCCCACATGTGCTCAACGTTTTAAATAAATAGAGGTGGCCTTCAAGCCATTTCAACACACACTTGGGATCTCTTCCTCTCTCTACTTTTCTTTGGGTTTTATTAGGAGGAGAGATCCTAAGGGATAATGCTTCCTTGATCCAGAGGGTAGAAAGCCAGAACTGCTGGAAAAGCCGAAACTGCTAGAAAAGCCGGAAAACCCGGAACTACTGGAAAAGCCGAAATTGCAGGAAAAGTAGGAAAATCCGAAACTTTTGAAACTACCGGAAAAGCCAGAACTACCGGAACTGACAGAAAAGCCGAAACTATCGGAACTGCCAGAAAAGCCAGAAAAGCCAGAACTGCCGGAAAAGTTGGAAAAGCTGGAACTGCCGGAAAAGCCAGAAAAGCTAGAACTACCAAAAAAGCTGGAACTGCCGAAAAAGCCAAAAAAGCTGAAACTGCTATAAAAGCCAGAACTGCTGGAGAAGCTGGAAAATCCGGAAAAGCCGGAACTGCCGGGAACTACTAGAACTACCGGGAACAGCTGGAACTACCGGAACTGTTGGGAACATCCAGAACTGTCAAGAACTGCCGGAACAGCTAGAGCATCTATCTTCGAAGGAGAGCAGCATGCAAGGGACAACTAACTAACATTGGGACAATTGTATGGTACTTAGCAGCAAATACACCAAGCATGCAATGTTACAACTAGCATACAAGGGAAAACTAGCATGCAACAGCAAGCATGCTAAGGACAACAAGCATTCTAGGGACAACAAGCAAGCAAGGGACAACAAGCAAGCAAGGTGCAACCAACACATAGCTCAGGATGGCAACATGGTGTAGCATGGTGAGGTGCAGCATGATGACGAAATGCAGCTCAATGATAGGTGAAGGAGTCACCTTGGAGAATCAGTTGAAGCAACATGTCTTCAATTGATCTCATGTATCACCTTCTTAGAGATGATCTAAGCTCTTATTTAGATAAGTCAAAGTGTTGACTTCTGTTGTAAACATACTATCTCTCTCTCTCTGCTGAAATATTGAAGAACATATAAGAAGAATTGATCAAGGGTTTCCCCACATTGGGGTTTTTCCCTAGCTAGCACCACATCTTGTGTCCTCTTGTCTTGGCTTGTCTTCTACGATTTATGTTTATGTTCTATATGTAGTTTACTTTAACGTTGATGTGATTGCTAATCTGGAAAAGGTATGGAGCTAACTATGAAAATTGAAATAAATTGCTCTAAGCATAGAACATACATAAAATTAACATGGTATCAGAGCTGAGGTGAAGGAAATGCCCAAGCAAGAGTGAAAGAGCAATCACCGAAGACAGTTGGGAAAAAAAAGGATCAATGGATTCCTCATCCCTCTTCAAATTCACTAAGGGTGAAGTCGAAGCAGAGAATATTATTAGAATGGAATAGCAGAATATGGCCTACCTAAAGATCACTTCGTTGGAAGACCAGATCTCAGGGTGGAAGGAAAGGCAGATAACTAGTTCGGCCATTATGCGAAGGAGTGTCCAAATGGTAGGGACGAATCACTTGATGATGATAACAATCATTCCAGGGACATCTTCAATGATCAAAGGAATGATAGGTAATGCAGGTCATCAAGGAAATGGCCTACTCTTGAAAGAAAGCAAGGAACCCTAGGTATGAAGAATCAAATGTTGTTTCTTTGGGAATCTGGCTTATTGATTGTAGTGCTTCAAGGAACTTCATAGAATAGATGGGTTCACTCTCTAATTTGGTAGAGATGGAAACAATCGTGGGGTTATACTTGGAGCCGAAGCCACCTATCCCGAAAAGGGTGTAGGGAATGTTAACCCTCAATTGAATGAGGGTAACTCGATTCATTTACAAAATCTCTTTTATGTCCCTGATCGCAAGAATAACCTGGTGTACATCTTGGAAATGGAAGTCAAAGGTTTTAGGGTGGCATTCATCGATGGAAAGGTACGTGTTAAAAAAATAGAATTTTCAAAGATGCTTTTTCTCATGGGTTATGGGTTGGCAATTTGTATCAAGTTATAGGATGGTCCATTGGGGATCATGTCAATTGAAATATCGCATCTATAACACTGGAGGTCTACCTATGGGGCCCTACCTGATGTGAGTAAGATGGTGATAGGTATGTCTGAATTCAAGTAGAGCATGAAGGTACATGTCTGAGATGTACATAAGGAAAATCTTATAAGGGGACCATTCGCCTCATGCAACAGGTCCACAGGTTTGGAACAACCTGAGGAGTTTCAGATTCATGATCGGGAATCTCATGTATACAAGTGGAAGAAAGCCCTCTATGGCTTGAAGCAAAACACTGCGGGTGTAGTATGAGAGGATTGATAGTTGTCTGATGAAGCTGAGATTCACTAGGAGTGAAACAGATCTAAACCATTACTCGAAGGTTGTGGATGATAGACCTCTCATACTGGCACCTTATGAGGACGACCTATTTCTAACAGGTGCAGACTCTCTCATTTGCAGAAGCAAGATGGAGTTGGATTCTAGATGTGGAATGATAAACTGCAAGCCTGTGACTACCTCGAGGATCTTAACTTTCAGAAGTTATATGGTAGTGGTGTCGGACCAGATTTTGGAAATGCCTCTGAGTTTCATAAACTCATTCGCGTTGATGTTCTTGGTGAACTTCCCTCCGGACATATGTTTTACAGTTAGCATGGTGAGCTCATATTTGGTTGAGCCTCATTGGATTGGTGCCAAGAATCTTCTAAGATATCTTCGGGGCACAATCTCTCATGGATTGAGATACACTGCTGGAAATATGAAACTGCATGATTATTCGAACGCTGACTAGGTAGGCAGTGTGGAGGATCACTAGAGCACTTCTCAGTGCTGGTTCTCTTTGGATTCTACTTCGATATCATGGATGAGCAAGAAGCAGAAGTCAGTTGTTATAAGCACCACTGAGACCAAATACATAACTATGAGTATGATCTCGTGTGAAGTTGCATGGTTGTTGAAGCTCTTAAGTGAGCTGTTTGTACACATGATGAATACCACCATGATTCTCTGTGGCAACCAGAGGTGGGATTCAATTATTGAGGAATCCCGTATTTGATGATTGCTCCAGCAGATAGACATCATATACTGCCTTATCTGGGATATGGTAAGTCGAAGAGCGAGGAGGCTCCATCGCATTGAGACTGATGTACAGGTCGCAGACATTTTGTCAAAACCCCGGGGAAAGGTCAAATCTGTTACTTTCCCGAATGACTTGGAGTCATTGAGAGACCTTCTTATAAAGGTCCTGCATGTTGCATGCATTGAGCTCTAGGAGCTCTGGGGGGTTGGGGTACTTACTGGAAAAACATACGACCACAAGGTGACTCACCCTCCCTTGGTGGTGCACTATGTACAGGATGACAGGTTCAACCTTCCCCTGTGATACACCGTGGCGAGTGTGGAACAGGATGATTAGTTCTCCTGTGGGTTGGGATGATTAGTTCTCCCATGGAAACTGTGGAACAGGATGATTAGTTCTCCTGTGGGCTGGGATGATTAATTCTCTCGTGGCAACTGTAGAACAGGATGATTAGTTCTCCTGTGGGCCGAGATGATTAGTTCTCCCATGGAAACTGTGGAACAGGATGATTAGTTCTCCTGTAGGCCAGGATGATTAGTTCTCCATGGCATCCACTAGATAGGATGATTCATTCTCCTGTGGACAGGATGATTAGTTCTCCTGTCGAGGCATCCTACCCATGCAGTCTGGGACTCATGGGAAGTACCTTTCATCTTATCAATGAGCAGGGAAATGAGGATAGGGACCATAGTAGTTCTATCAATGGACACATCGTTGTATCTACCATACTCCCTATGCTAGGATGACCTCCATTGATTTGGGATCAATGAAACTGATATGGGATCAGTATGAGTGGTTTGAGACACTCTCTTATGACATTGATCTAGGATCAGTATGAGTGGTTTGAGACACTCTCTTGTGACATTGATCTGGGATCAATGAAACTGATCTGGGATCAACAAGAGTGGTTTGAGACACTCTCTTGTGACATTGATCTGGGATCAGTATGAATGGTTTGAGACACTCTCTTGTGATATTGATCTAGGATCAATAAAACTGACTTCAGGTTAGTAAGAGTGATGTGAAACACTCTCCTCAAATGAAACATACTTCTGGTCAGTAGAGAATGGTATGAGACATTCTCAATCAATTCTTCTTCTTCATGGTCTAGTAGAGTAGAGCAAAGTAGAGCTCAGCAGAGCTCAGTAGATCAAAGCAGAGCAGAGCAGTGCAGGGCACTGATGGCAGAGATAGTACAGTCGGACATATGGATCAGCAGATGGAGTTCTCCCTAGTTGAGAGGGAGTGTTAAAATTGGCAACTAGGGCCAAACTCCATGTGGGTCATCTTATTTATGGCAGCTGATATTTTTCTTGGATCCCTCTCATCGAGAGGTGTAGGATTGATCTAAAGATCATCCGATTCCAATAAGTATTCATGGAGTTATGAATTTATTTGTGTTATAAGACAATTCATCAAGGTCGGCTAGCAACCAAATAAACCCCACATGTGCTCAACGTTTTGGTATAAATAGAGGTGGCCTTCAAGCCATTTCAACACACACTTCAGATCTCTTCCTCTCTCTACTTGTCTTTGGGTTTTAGTAGGAGGAAGATCCTAAGGGATAACGTTGCCCTAATTCAAAGGGCAGAAAGTCAGAACTGTTCGAAAAGCCGGAACTATTGGAAGAGCCGGAAAAGTCAGAACTAAAGAAAAAGTTGGAACTGCCAGAAAAGCCCGAAAAGTTGAAACTTCCGAAACTGCTGGAAAACCCAAAACTGCTGGAAAATCCGGAATTTCCAAAAATGCCGGAACTACCAGAAAAGCCAGAAAAGCTGGGAAAGCCAGAATCGCCAGAAAAGCCAGAAAAGCTGGAAAAACCAAAACTTACGGAAAAGCCAGAAAGGCCAAAAAAGTTGGAACTACTGGAAAAGCTGGAACTGTCGGAAAAGCTGGAAAAGCTAGAACTGCCGAAAAAGATGGAACTATAGGAAAAGCTAGAAAAGCTGGAATTGCCAAGAACTACCGAAACTACCAGGAACAATCGGAACTGCTGGAAACAACCAGAACTGTCGGAACAGCCGGTGCATCTGTCTCCCAAGGAGAGCAGCATGCAAGGGACAACTAACTAACATTGGGACAATTGTATGGTACTTAGTATCAAATAGACCAAGCATGCAATGTTACAGCTAGCATGCAAGGGACAACTAGCATGCAACAGCAAGCATGCTAAGGACAACAAGCATGCTAGGGACAACAAGCTAGCAAGGGACAATAAGCAAGCAAGGTGCAACCAACACATAGGTCAGGATGGCAACATGGTGCAACAATGGCACATAATGCAGTACAGTGATGGGTACAGTCATGATTAATGAAGCGTGATGAGATGCAACATAGTGATGATGGGTGCAGCATGGTGCAGCGCGGTAAGGTGCAGCATGATGACGAAATACAACTCAACGATAGGTGAAGGAGTCACCTTGGAGAATCATTTGAAGCAACATGTCTTCAACTGATCTCATGTATCATCTTCTTAGAGATGATCTATGCTCTTATCTAGATAAGTCAAAGTGTTGACTTCTGTTGTAAACATACTATCTCTCTCTCTCTGTTGAACTATTGAAGAGCATATAAGAAGAATTGATCAAGGGTTTCCCCACATTGGGGTTTTTCCTTGCTAGCACCACATCTTGTGTCCTCCTGTCTTGGCTTCTCTTCTGCGATTTATGTTTATGTTTTATCTGCAGTTTACTTTAATGCTGACGTGATTGCTAATCTGGAAAAGGTATGGAGCTAACTGTGAAAATTGAAATAAATTGCTCTAAGCATATAACATACCTAAAATTAACAATTATTATCGATGAACTCAGCCTGGGGTAAGTCACAGGTTGGGAGAAAGGCCTCAGTAACTGTGCATTGCATAGTTTCCAGCTGACAGGGAGTGAGCTTGATCACTGAGACTGCGCAAAGTGCAACTCAGGCTTGACTGAGGAAATTTTCTGCACAATCTCCACTCAGGAGAAAAATTGTGTAGTTCCCACTGAAGGTCAGAATTGTGTAGTTCAATCAAGTAGTGGTTGTTATGGGATGAGGCCTTGGGAGGAAAATATTGCACAATTTTAAGAGGCAAGGTGGACTGGGCAACAGAGAGGCCTAAAGGGAAAATATGTGCAGTTTCTGGGGGCAGTGAGCTCTAGCTAAGGGAAGGGTACAGGAGCATTAGGGAATTTTGAGGTATAAAATGTGTCTCCTAATGAAATTATAAAATAATAGTGGAAATAATCAAATAAGATTACATTACATCATCAAATTTTAGAGGGAAAAAAGCGAAAACTACTTTTTCAACTCATATTTTCAACATATATCCCTATGGGTTACTCAAATTTCAAGCGGGAACACTCTTTGGATGCAGAATTTGATTCCTCAACCAAGCAGTACCCATGCTGCATACTTTCAATGGACCTTGCTACACAAAAAAATTGTTAAATACATGAAAAACATGATTGCAGTCACATTTTTTCATGTATTTCTCATTTTTTCATGTAGAAGGGTCCACCGAAAGTATGAAACATGGGTATTCCTTGGATGGGGAAATAAATTTCGCATCCAATGAGTACTCCTGCTTGAAATTTGAGTAAAACCTTAGGGAGATAAGTTAAAAATACAAGTTGAAAAAATAGTTTTATTATTATTTTTTTTAATCTTTTTACTTTTTTACCCCAAAAATGGTGAATCATCCCCCATGGTTGACATCATCATATTGAATCCTATTGGTTCTTATCAAGTTTATTTTTGTTGTACATTTTCCTTAGGAGGCCCATTATAGACCTCAAAAGTTCTCTAATGAAGTTTTGGAGGCCAAGGGAGGTTAGACTCTCTGCACATTGTGTAGTTCCAATAGGCAAGGTAAAAGCTTGAGGGTTGAGGGTGTGAAGTGCACAGTTCAAGGAATATTGGGAGGCAAAACTGTGCAATTCTGGAGTTCAAGGGAGGCTGCTAAACTCTGGAATTACGTAGAACCACAACCCTGGAGGTCAGTGACTACGCATTTCTAGGAAACAAGCTCACATCAAAGAGGGCTAAGACTGTGCAATCAAGGCTTGATGAGGCTAAGTTGCCCAGTTGGGAATATTTTCTGAAAATGGCTAAGTGTTGGAAGGGAGATGGACTCATGATCACACACTTAGCATACTTTGACAACATGACAACATATATCATCGAAACAAACAAACAAAGCATTCACCTTTGTGTGACTGTCTTAGGACAAGATGCGACAAGTGCGACACTTAAGATAGACTTTGGGATGACCATGACAACAAATGTGCGACAACATTTAAGACTTTGTGTATGAGTGTGATATATGTTTACATGGTTAGGAAAACTCATTTACACAAAAACCAACCTTCGAAACCACCAGAAAAGGCTCACAAACATTACATAACAGTCAAACATGTGAAAAGACGACAAGTAATCCAACAAGAAAAGGGGCCAAAGAACTTCAAGAAAGCTCATGTGGCAAGCTTGAGTGTTTGCAACAATCAAGGAAAACACCAAGGCAGGCTCCAAAATTCGAGTGCAAGCCAAAATTTTGTAAGGTGTTGTGGCGGCTACAACACAAGGCTACAAAGAAGAACCATTTTCCCTTACCCTTCATTGAACAAGTCCTAGATGGCCTTGCAGGGAAGAAATTTCTCTCCTTCCTGGATGGATTTAGTGGACACAATCAAATCCATATTAGCCTTGAAGACCAAGGCAAGACCACATTCACATGTCCTTGGGGTATCTTTTCTAATAGAGTTCTTCCATTTGGTTTGTACAATTCCCCTGCTACTTTTCAAAGGGAAATTTTGAGTATTTTTGTTGAATTGGTTCATGGCTCTGTTGAAATATACATGAATGATTTCACTCCTTCTCGATATGACTTCCATGAAGTTCTCTCCAACATGTGTAAGTTTTTGAAAAAATACATTGAAATTAATCTCTCTCTAAGCCCTAAGAAATGTGAGTTCTTGATGAATGAGGGGAATGTCCTTGGCCATTCCATATCCAAGGAAGGGATATAGGTATACCCAAACAAAATTTCCATCATCAAAAGGGTCCCTACCACTCATAAGTAAAGGGATGTCAGGAGCTTCTTGGGACTAGCGGGGTATTATAGGAGATTCGTCCAAGAATTTAGTAAAGTGGCCTTAACTTTGTTTGGTTTACTGGCCAAAGATTCAAATTTCTATTGGAACAATAGTTGTCAAGAGGCCCTTAAAGTGTTGAAAGAAAAGTTGACCACTACACCCATCTTAAGATGTCCCAACTGGGTTGCCCTTCCATATCAACACTGATGCATTAGGTAAAGATGTGTGGGGAGCCTTGGCACAAGTAGAGGATAATTTTCCTTATGCTATTTAATTCATTAGTAATATTTTTTCTAAAGTTGAGCTGAATTACGCTGTCACCAAAAAAGATCTCTTAGTTGTACTACATTATTTAAACAAATTTATGCAATATATCACTGGGTACCAAACTTTTGTTCATATTTATCATGTAGCCATTAAATATTTGATGAAAAAGACTGATGTTAATGCTAGGATAATTAGGTGGTTGTTATTATTACAACAATTTGATTTGAATATTATTGACAAACCAGGAAAATAAAATATGCTTGTAGATTTTTTGTCTAGGTTAACCTTGCCTACAGGTAATGAAGAGATGGTGGATGATCAATTGTTGGATGAACACTTCTTTTCCATCTTTATGCTTTCTCCTTGGTTTGATGACATAGTAAACTACTTGGTTGCAGAGAGGTTCCCTCCTAATCTATCATCCAAGGAGAAAAGCAATATTGTAAGGAAAATATATCCTTTCACTTGGATTGGGGGCAATATTTTTAGATTGGGACTAGATCAAATCTTGAGGAGATGTGTAAGAGAGGAGGAGGTCTTTGACATCCTCTTAGCATGCCATGATGGTCCTTGTGGAGGTCATTTTGTTGCGAAAAGGACATCCTTTAAATTTTTACATGTTGGTTACTATTGGCCCACGTTACATTAAGATCCAAGGAGATATACCACTATAAGTGATCAGTGCCAAAGGATGGGAAAACCCACACCCAAGGATGAAATTCCCCTACAACCTTAAGTGGCCTTAGAGCCATTTGAAAAGTGGGGCATGGATTTCATTGGGCCAATTGATCCACCATCAGGGTAGAAAAAGTACATCATTGTGTGCATTGATTACTTGAAAAAGTGGGCTGAGACAAAGGCAGTCAAAGCTGAAAATGAGTAGAAAGTGGTAGAAATTTGAAGATAAAACATATTCTACAAGTTTGGGTATCCAAGGGAGGTATTCACTGATCAACGGGCATAATTCACATCCAGTTTATTGAGGATATCATGAGGCAAGACCATATCAAGCACAAGACATTCACTGCCTATCATCCTCAAGAAAATGGGCACGTAGATGTCACAAATAAAGCACTGGAGAACATCCTCACCAAGGTTGCTAGTAGTAGCAGTAAATATTTGGCAGAGAAACTAGTGGACACCACTTGGGACTACAATACCACTTGGAAAACCACCACTGGATTCGCTCCATATGATTTGGTTTATGGGAAAAAAACTCTTCTTTCTATTGAGTTTGAATATAACAATTTGAGAATGGTAGCTCAGTTGGACTTAGATATCACCACATCACAACAAGAAAGGCTACTCCAATTGAATGGCTTAGATGAGTTCATAATGCAAGCTCTCTTACACATTGAAATCATACAGCTGCAAAGGAAGGTCTAGCATGATAAGAATATCAAGGAAAAGACTTTTCAAGAAGGGGATTGGGCCTTGTTATATGATTCTAGGTTCAAATATTTTAAAGGGAATCTAATGACAAGATGGTTGGGCCCATACCTAGTGGAAAAGTGTCATGAAAATGGATCTGTCCAGATTAGAACCATTGATGAGGAAGACATTCCCTTTCTTGTAAATGGTTACAGGTTGAATTTATATAGAAGACCTTTGTCCAAGGAGGAATTTATTAGTTCAGTCAACAAAGAATTGAATGTGATTGGGAGTTTCATAGCTTCCAGTCCACAACACTCCTAGAAATTTAAAAAATACAAAAAAAATGAAAAATAAAAGGCCTGGATGAAAACCTCTATGAGGCATTTGAGTCCAACTCTAGTGTTGAAAACCTCTATGAGGCATCCCAAGAGGAAAAAAATAATAAAGATCCCTAGGTGAAAACCTCCCTTGAGGCACCTAGGGTAGGCATGTACGTTGAAAACCTCCTCTAAGGCAGCCTATGTGTCTCAAGAAAAAGAAAAAAAAAAGAGAATAAGGAAGAACCTTATATCATATTTGCTAACCTTTCTTTTGTTTTGCAAAATTGTAAGCAGTGGCATATTTCATGGCTACAGGAAAATACCTACAAGCTACCATCCATTCCTCTATCCATACACCTCATATCCACCCTCTCCATTCACATTACTATCTCTCTCCACCATACCATCATCAAGAAATTCAAAATCCACCTCTTTGGGATGATACATGAAGGACTTGCATTTCTACAGGAAGGTCCTGTAATGTCAAAGGAGGCCCCTGTGGAGCTACAGGAGGGATATCCGAGGAGGAAAAAAATCCAAAATACCATCATGACTACGAGAAATGATAAATAAGGTCCTTGTATGACTTTTCCATCACACTTCCATCATCCATCCACTCATTTCACAAAACATTTGCTCAAAATTCTCCACTTTGTCCTACCTTTAGAGAAAAGCACATAAGCTACCATTTTATATCTCTATAGTGTTTACACTAATCCTCCATGATTCTAACCCTATCCTCATAGCTAATCATCATCTGTGTCATCTCTCATGCCAACCGAAGACTTCAATGGGAGAACAAAAGGCTACTACATGAAGAAACTCATCTTGTAGCAGCCTATACAGCCACACAGTAATCACTGATATTATGTTTTCTTATACCACCAGAAGCGATGATGAAGCTTTGTTTGCAACTATGAATATAAGCCTTGTTCTTAGGGATGCTTTCCACCAGTAGCAACAACTTGGATATTAGAAGAGGCACCTACAAACACACAGCAACAAAAAAAATAAAGGTAGCATAAAAAATGAAGACATGGATAGGAAATAAGTCAAAGAGGTCAAATCCTTTGATCATAATGATTTATGGTAAAACTCTAGCATGCAAACTTCTACAGTAGTTTGATCGACAGGTAGGCTCAGGTATGGCAACCCTAACCTCTTCCCTCTGCCTAAAAATGACAAAAATGTGTTTTAAGCGAGAAAAGGTGGCTTAATCGGATAGAGGTGTCCAGTGAACTTGGCCACCCTCGACTAGGAAACTCAAGTGTGAGTTAAGTCACCCATGCAACATGGAAATGTCAACTCAAAACGAAGTGGTGTCCTTGAATATTGGGGTGATAATCACAAGGAGGGAGAGATGATTACAATTAGTGGGGACAATGGTCCAAAAGAGGAACCTCGTGTTAATACCAAGTCACTATAGTACTCCAATATGTTAACCAAAAATGGATATTATGTATTGGCTCAACTTCATCTGCACCATCACCCATTCCAAAAACCAGTGGAGGAAGGACGAGCTAGTGCATCAAGCAGCCTAGAGTGCCACCGAGGAGTTTCGAACCCTGGATGCACATTGTTACAGGAGAAAGCTATAGGTAGGCCTGCAATTGATACAGGAGGGCCGAGAGGAGCTACAGAAGAATTTTAGAGTAGAAAAAGGAGTCACAGTGGCTTGACACTGTCTCAAAGCCTTCATGCACACCCAAAATTTCTCTGATGAGAAGTAAGTAATACCCTCCTTTGTTTCTACACTCAATTTCATGGGAAGTCTGCTTGAAATTGAGAGCCTATAGAAGAAAATTTATTAGTAGAGGATCCTTTTGGAATTTTTTATGGTTAAGATAAAAGAAAATAATTTGGTTGATATCAATTCGAGCACCCTTCTTCCTCATTATTACCAAGAAATGTGCCATTGTTTCACCACTTTTTATGCGACTATTTCACCACTCAGACTGCTTGAATTTTTGAATTCAACACCTACATAGCATCAAGGAGTAATGGAAAAGATATGGAGGGAGGATTTAACAGAAGGGAACCCTTAGACACTAGGATAATTCACCAACAACCTCTTGTAGTTGACATGTTCAGAAACCACCAGTGGTTTGGTTTCTTTGAGCTACTAAAGGGGTATTTTGATGATCTTGCCCATAAATTTGCCATGGCATTACTCCCACAAGAGGAAGACAGTTGCACAAATGTTATCATAGGGTTAGTCATCTCTCTTAGTCCTAAAACTATCAGCAGAGTGACCACCTTGCCTCTAGGAATTATATGAAGCAAAGAAGACAAGAAAGCAAGTGTCATAGCTAGGAAAAATTCTTCCCTTCAAAAAACAAGCATGTAGAAGGCAAGAATGGAGTGAGAAGAGAAAGTCTTCCTTACCCTTGGGATGAAGTATTTTACCATATCCTTAAAGACATATCTTGTGAAGGGAGATCAAATGTGGTTTATGCATACCACTTCAGGTTACTCCAAGAGTTGAGATTCAAGGAAGAATTACCCCTTTCTCAAAGAGTTAGTGTCCCTCATTTCCTTCTACAGTCAATCATGTAGATGAGCCACAAGGTAAGGGAAGGAAAACAAAGGAATTTAGCTCACCATGGCCTCATAAAATTGATAGTGGTAGATGCTCTAAACCACTTGAGAATCCCTTTCATATGGAACAAATTTGTGGACATGGATAAGGAGACTTTCATAAAAACAGAATCCCTCACACCAAGAGAGACTCTAGCCTCTAGTGTTGGAGGAAGAGAAGGAAAAACAGAGGAAGAAGCAGGAGAAAAGACAGAGGAGGAAGAGGCATCAATAATATAAGAAGAAGAAAGGAAGATGTAGCAAGAACAGAAGAAGAATAAAGAAAAACAAAGGAAAAAAGGAAACATAAACAGAGGAAGGAGAAGTAGAGATGAAAGGATAAGAGGAGGATAAGAAAGAATAATCCCTAAGAATACTTCTCCCCCCCAACTAGTAGAAGACATTGAACAAGAAGTAGCTTCAAACTTAGCTACATTGGTCACTCCTATCAAGCCCAAGAGGAATCAATGAAGACCAAGTCGAATGTACTTCAAAAATAGGAAGAACACTAAAATTAGACAAAGGAAGCCACAAAATCCTACAAGGGTTCCTATAATTATTTATGATTCACCAAGCGAAAAGGCAGAAATACGACCCAGTGAAGGAAAATTTGAGGAGGTCACTCCTAAAACCAAAAAAAGGTCATCCATAGCATCTCTGAGTAGGCCTACCACTAGGTCTGTCACCTTCAAGAAGCCAAGGAAACAATCCACCTTTGAGGAAGAGGAAAAAGAGAAGCTACAGGAGGATCAAGGTTTGCTACAGGAGGATTGGGGTTTTCTACAGGAGGGGTAGAGTCTGCTACAGGCAAGACAGGGGAAGCTACAGGAGCCCAAGAAAGACTCACAAGAGGAAGCTACCACCTCAAATATTGTTGGAAAATACCTACAAGAGCTCCAAGAACCTAGCCCACAACCTAGCTTGAGATCCTCCTACAAATTCATTGAAGAAGGATTATCCCTGAAAATTTTCAATCCCACTCCTTTATGAGCTAGAGATAGAGAGAGGTAGAACCCATATGTGGATGAAAATTTCTAAATATAAGAAGGTAGAGGATGTAGGCCTCATGGAAGAAAAGGTCATTGAAATGAGAAAAGAATTAAGTGAGATGAGAATGAGAGAGTCTATAATGAACGAGAAACTATAGGCAAAAAACATGAGGTTGAGAAAGAGGCTACATGAGAAAGAAACACAACTTGCCACCATGGAAAGTCTCTCCGTGGAAGCACTGCAATGTAGACAGTCATCAAAGTATTATGCTCTCTTTCCCGAAGAATAGTGGCTATAGTTCCAAATCAAAACTTTGGTACAATATGGATCTATGCCCTTTCAGGAATACAAACAGTTCATTGAATTTTCCAGCCAAACTAACATGGAATACAGAGAAAAATTGGCTGAATTTTACATGCAAAAACTCACTTTGACAAATATGAATTTTTGGGATCCCAATTCAAGATTGGGAGATGTTCAGTTAATGGCTTTAGCATCCTAGATGACTCATGAGGAGACAAGATCTAAGGAAGTGAAAAGGGTAATGGAAAAGGAGGAAAAGGAACCAATGTATATTAGGGTAGAGCTAGTGAGACCAAAGGTTTTCATTAGAAATCATGGCCTCATATCTAATGATGTTACTTTAGTACCCAAATACATTGCTACCTAGGAGCAAGACATTCTATACTTTGAAGACACATTTAGGTTGTAGGGAACATAAAGTATGCAAGCTTTCCAGAGGATATGGCATGCCTTACCCCACAATCTACAGATAAAAGAATATCACTTTCCTGAAAGGCTAAGGAATTCCTTGGAGATAACACCATTATACAAGAGGATCATGCAAAGGATGAGAATCAAGTGGATAGGACTCAAGCTCAGTCCACCCTTGCTACTAGGATTACAAGAAGGAAGAGATGAAGCATGAGAGTGGAAGGAATGGACAAAAATAGAGAGGAATGTAGGGTTTTATGCCCAAGAGGGCACACAATCTAAGGAGCCTTGGGATGTCAGGGAGGCCACCAGGGCCATGAAAGAGCTACACATGGATGACTGACTTTTTGAGAGGATGACCAACACCTTCAGTAGGGGGGTGATGATGAGTCTCATAAATAGGTACATTTTGAAGATCAATATGCCATCATCCAGCCTTAAAACTATCCTTTTCTTACATTAATTCACATTATTTGTTATATTATGCTTAGTAAGAGGAGTAAAAGGTGGTTGTCATAGTATGTGGCCTAATGTGGTTTAATTGCATGAAAATGAAGAATTTTTAGGTGATTACTATGCAGGGCTTAATGGAGACAACTAGGAGAGAATATAGGGGGTTTTTCCATCTCGTTAACTCCCTAAACATGGCTTGGGATCACCATATCCTATCTCACCAGTTCAAGTTCATTGGCAACAGAGTGACTCCTAGTCCAAATGAAGATCAAGAATGAAAAGATCCACCATTTTCGAGATCAAGGAGGGAACCACTCCTACTCTCAAGGGAGTGCATCAGCTTCCCTTTTGTATAAATAAACTAGAATAAGATCTCATTAGGATTCAAAGTTTTTGTTCAGCTAGGTGTAGCTATTGAGCTCTAAGATTGACATTGTTGTTTTCAACTTTTATGTGATGTATTAGACCTACACTTTTTTATAATGAGAAGTTGGATTTTAATTTTCATTTGAGTTAGCTTCAGAGGGATGAGGCCCTTAGGTTTGGTCCCTCTTCTTGTACTTATGTTTCTTCTTGATTCTAGGTAGTTCATAGTTTCGGGCATTTCAGTAGATATTAACCTATAAATTATTGTGGTTGTAGCCTCTACATCACCTCTCTTATGGGAGAATGAGTGGAAGGATTCACAACCACAACCCAAAAATATTGTGTTTATGATTTCCTGGAAATATATTAGTATTAGTTGTCCTATTTAACATTTTTTTTATGTAGCTTATAAGTCATTTTAGTTATTAGATCAGTGGTATAGCATGAATTAAATGTTATTTAAATTCATCTCATCTTTTCCATCATACGTTATTTCATTTTGTTAATGATAAATGGATGCATGAATGTGATTGATTGCAAGGTTAGTTGATCTACAAGGAAGGGTACCTTCACCACTTCCATCCTAAGTTCTTTCATATTGTCCTTCCACTTCAAAACTCTGTCCCAAATCCCTATTTTATAAACCATTCACCAAGAGCACTCATCCTAGTGCAAGACATACCTCCAAGAGGTCATGAGCTTGGATAGGGGCTCAAATCACCCTACTTTCATTTGATTAAACTACTATCCATCTCTCCATACCCTTAAGACAACGTTTTCACCTTCAAAAAACACTCGGACGCCCTCCTATAGCATTACATGCCTCCTGTAGCAATCACCTGTAGCAAACTTGTAGAAGCATTTTCCTTCACCAGTTTCGGTTCCCCACTGCAAATTTGACTTAGCTTATATTCATAATGACCCCTACCTGTGATACTCTGATCAGGGAAAGCTTCTATGTCACTCCAAACCTTTTTTTTTTTCACTGCAAACATAGAGTAGAGTTAGTTCCTTTATCATGCAAGTAGGTTATTGATTTATGAGAAATTATGAACTAGTTAGATGGTACATGCAATTCTAATTAGTAGTTTGATGAATTATGCAAGATAAATTAGTTCCCTTTTTGCAATTAGATGAGGTAATTTGATGAATTCTCCAAGCTAACATAGCTTTATTTCTGCAAATAGGTTAGCCTTTGTCCTTTCATGAATTGATTAGTTATTTTTTTACAAGTTGAGTCAATGGCATTTCTATTTTCATAGCTAGAAGCAATTTCCAATTGTCCCTTTTTCAGCAAGATTTCATTCTAATTCAGTGGGAGGAAGGGTCTATGAGCACTTTTTGATATAATCTCATAATTGAGGGTGCCATGAGTGGAATCCTATTTATTGTGCATATACCACGGTCACCTCGAAGTTTGTACGAATATCGGGTTGATAATTTGAGTTGAGAATGCTTTGGGAGTTGCAACATTCTTGGTGCAATACCAGGGCTCACCAACATCATTGTTACTTCTCTCCTAAATTGATTTCTTCCTTTTATTTTCCTTCTTCTTTTTCTTCTTTCCCATTGTCCCTGATCCACTTCAAGTGGTTAATCTTTAACTGGAGTGACCTACTTTGATTCCAATTGTTGGGAAAATTACTGAGAAGGGCGGGGGGGCTAAATCAGTATTTTAAACTCACTTTAAATTTTTCATTTCATATTTTTATTTCCATACACTATTGTCATTCATGCAACCAGCGTATGTACTCCACTTCAGTAAAGGCAAACAACATATATCTTGATAACTAACTTTTCATATATTTCATCATTTGGTCATCTTTAACCAATGCATCATTACTTCATTATTCACTAATTAAATAGTAACCATGAGTAGTAAGAGTATAATATACCATCACACATAAGAAACACAACAACACATGAGAACACCCAAAAGTTTTAGGTGGAAACCTAATTTAGGAGAAAACCACCATTGTCGTCGTCTATGTCTTCTTCTTTTATTATTAATAAAAATTATTACAATTTTGTACTGGCACAGACTCTTACCAGTATGTAGGAACCCACCTACAGAAGGTTATACACTTTTCTCATTCTCCAACACCCACAGGAAAGGAGATCCAACTCCCTGATCTCGTTTACTGACTCCTACCAAAAGGGAGCACCTACCCCCTAAACAAGTTTACTAGCTACCACTGGAAGGAAGATCTGACTCCCTCACTGAAGGATTCAACCCTGAACACCATTTGTGGATGAAATTTCATAATATTTCAAACTGGATCCACCTGACTCAAAACATCAAACCTGTAGGTCCTCCTTTCATCATATTTTTAGATTGGACCCACTTCCAACATTAAGCCAAAACCAAGTAACAACTCTGAAACGAAACACTGAATCAAATAATCCAATCACTGAACCAACTGAATCACTATAACCTCAACAAACCAATCACTAAATCTCATCCAACTATTGCAACCAAAAAAAATCCATAACGGACATAAGCTACTAGATAATACCAACCATTCACCAATAAACCATACACTGTTCACCATCACAGAAACACAGTGTTGTTCTTGCAAACCCTAATCAGCGGTACATTAAAATTTATACAATACTATTCTGAAGCACACCTACGTATATATGTGCTTCCTCTGTATCATACTTGTGTACAAATCACTGACAACTGAATCTGAATCACTGTAATATTGAAACAACCACTGAATCATGTACTGAATCAATCACATATCACTGAACCAATTACAAATCACCACATTGTAGCATCATCATTAATCAACATTCCATTCAATAACCAACTCAACCCAATCAATATTGTTAAACACATATTATCATGATAGATACGTCATTGACAAACAACATCAAACAAAATAGAACCCATCAAATGTCATCAACAAGCCATATTGTAGCCCTATAATATATACGCAATTTCCACAAGATATATCGGCGTATGTACGTGCTTACCATGCACAACACCCACATACATTTCTCAACATACAATATAAATTTGCATGATTTATACATGACCCTAAAGAGACGTATCCACGTATGGACGTGACCATTCAGAGGAATACAAGCGTACATATATAAAATCATTGAATTAAACTTTCATTGCATAACATAACATCTATCAAACCTAAATCTCGCCATACACACTGTTACAGTCACACATCATTATATGTAGATTCATATCATCATCATAGATCTATCAAAACATGAACAAATCAAGCAATATGTATTCATTTCAGATCTATCAGGTTTGAGCCATCTCCATGCTCCCTAGTGAATCCATGTTTCAGATCAGATTACAAATTAATAACCCATAACTCGCACACATAACACCTTGATCTCCATCTCCTTATATAGCTTTAGCCTTAGCCAATACCTTAGGCCAATCCATTGGTAATATCGTTAGTATTCTTTGACGGGATCAAATAACCGTTGTCGCTTCGATTACTATGGGTCGATACCATGGTAAAGACCTCTAGTATTCAAATTACCATGGTGCAGATTTTGTACGTGACTTTTCTTCACAATACCTGCATATGTATACAACCTTACTTCTCAAGACCTGTGTATAGTTTCGCAAACTTAACCTTTACCTTCCATTTGTCTCTAAACTGACATTCCTTTGTCCATATCACCTATAGAATATGTATCACTCTGCATAAACATCTTGTCATCACAATGTTGACATCTTTATCAAGTAGGTTTCCATCAAGCACAACACATTAGCCATAATTCCAACACTCTCTCCCATCATTGTTAGCCTGTTCATGGAAGATTTTGAATCAAAATCCTTGGCTTCAACTCAATTTCCACCAAATATTTGGAAAAGGTTTGTATATGATACCTTCATTTTGTGTCCTCATGGTCGTGATAAGTTGGATCTATTTCTTCATCATCTTAACAATCAATCAAGATCCATCAAATTTACCATGGAGCCTGAAGATAACGACAACCTTCCTTTCCTTGATGTTCATGCTTCTAAGAAGGTTGATGGTTATTTCTCTCACCAAGTTTTTCGTAAGAAAACACACATTGAGCAATATCTTCATGCTAACTCCCATCATTATCCAACCCAAAATCTAGGAGTTCTTAATACATTAGCTACTCGTGCTTCTCAATTTTCTAATGAGAGTCACCTGGAAAATGAGAAATGTCATCTCCTTTAGGTTTTTGAAAAGAATTGCTATAATAGATTCCAAGGTATTAAGGCTTTTTCAAAAGTGAGCAAAGGTCCAAAGATAAGGAAAGAACCTGGAGAATGGGTTTCCAGTGTTCAACTTCCCTTTATCCAAGGAACTACTGACAAGATTGCTCAGATTCTTAGGAAGCACAATGTTTCTTCCACCTTTAGACCCTTGAACACTATTCGTAGCTCCCTAAGATCTATTAAAGACCCAGTGGAACCCAAAGACATGAAGGGTGTGTATTTCATCCCATGTTCCTGTGGAACCCCCTACATTAGAAAAATGGGTCGTTCTATTAAACAAAGGATTCAAGAGTACACAGTGGACATAAAGTATTGTATGACTCGCTCCTCAAATTGGGCTGAGCATGCTGAGAAGGCAAAGCACCACATTTGTATAGAGGATGCCCAGGTCATTTCCAAGATTGATCATTTCCTTCTCCATAAGTTTAGAGAGGCTATTGAAATTGAAAAAAGGCCTAAGACGCTAAATAGGGATGATGGATGGAAGATGAGTAGTTGTTGGATACCTTCCCTTTATTCCTAGGTGTTTTCCTTTTCTTCCCTCCTTTCCTCGAAGGTTCCCCTCCTTTTTTTGTTTCCCTTCTCTTGCTTCCTTATCTATTTCATTATGATGCTAGGTATGCAGATTGGTTCCTTTCTCTTTTTCCTTTTTGGAGGAGTCTAGTTACATCATTTTCCCTTTTATTTCTGAATCATTATTCTTTCTCTATTCCTTGGCAGTATATTTGTCTCCAAAATTTTCTTGGAATTTCCAACTTTTAGATTTATGTTTTTTCTCCCTTCATTAGTTTAATATTATAATCACTAAACTGACTTCTAAGCTACATAAAGAAAATGTAAAAATCATAAACACAATATATTTCCAAGAAACCATAAACACAATTTTTTTGGATTGTGGTTCTGAATCCTTCCACTCATTCTCTCACAAGAGAGGTGATGTAGAGGTTGCAACCACAAGATTTTATAGGTTAATCTCTACTGAGATGTAAGCAAATATGAAATGCTTGGAATCAAGAAGAAACATAAGTACAAGAAGAGGTTCCAAAGCCTCTAGATTGGACCCAAAACTAACTCAGATGAAACTTAAAATCCAAATTATCATTATCAAAAAGTTCAGGTCTAATACATCACATAAAAGTTGAAAATAACAATGTCAATCTTGGAGCTCAATAGCTACACCTAGCTGAACAAAAAAATTGAATCCTAATGAGATCTTCTTCTAGTTTATTTATACAAAATGGTAGCTGAAGAAGCTCCCTTGAAAGTAGGAGTGGTTCCCTTCTTGATCTCAAAAATGGTGGATCATGTCCTTCTTGATCTTCATTTGGACTAGGAGTCACTTGGCTACCAATGAACTCGAACTAGTGAGAGAGGATATGGTGATCCCAAGCCGAGTTTAGGGAGTTAAGGAGGTGGAAAAGCCCCATAGATTCTCTCTTAGTTGTCTCCATTAAGCCCCTGCATAGTAATATCCTAAAAAATGCTTCATTTTCCTGCAATTAAACCACATTAGGCCACATACTATGAAAAACACCTTTTACTCCTCTTACTAAGCATAATATAATGAAAAATGTGACTTAACATAAGAGAACGATAGTTTTAAGGTTGGAGGATGACATATTGATTTTCAAAATATACCTATTGATGGGGGTCATCATATGTCTCTAATGTTGTGGAAATATCTACATTTAAAGGTCAGGGAAAATCTGCAGTAGAAGAATAAGGCAAGACATAAACAATGGAAGATAAAGGTATGACTATGCTAAGTAACGATAATTTTCAAGAATGGAAATAAAAGATGATTTCTAATCTAATGGACCTTGGTTCTAATGTTTGGAATTTAGTATGCAATGGATACACTAAAATTCCCCCATCAGGTGAAGAAATGCAAAAGAATAATAAGGCATTAAGTGACATCATTAATAGCATACATGATTCTGCATTAAAAAGGGTTATGTATTTGACAACTGCAAAGGAAGTCTGGGATGATCTACACACAATCTATGAAGGAAAAACAAAGGAAAAATTTTCAACATGATAATAAACAGGTAATCATATTTCTAAAGAAAATAATAATGTATCAAAAGGTGGGTATGTTATGTCAGATGAAATTACTGATTCAGAAGAAGACGGGTTAGAGGAAATTCTTAATCTTAGAAGAAAACTTGATTTGGCCTTAAAAAAGATTAACAGTCTTAAGGATAAGTTGCAGGCATATGATAACAAGGATCATGTTAAATCAGTAAATGTTGTAGTAGAATCTAAACAATATTGTGAAGGACTTGAAGTTGAGATTGCCCCTCTAAGACCATATCTTGAAAAGTCAAACAAGAAAAATGAAGAGCTACTTCAAGTATTTGAAGAACAAGTTAATGGGATGAAGGAAGAGATTGTTGAATTAAAGGAGCAATTCAAAGAAGGAAGAAATGTTGAATAAGGAATGAGGAAGCAATATCTGGAAAAGGAAGAACAGTACCAGAGAATGGAGGTTGAGGTACACATTCTAGAAGGTAAATTAGAAGAAAAAGATAAACACTTGATATTTCAAGATAGTACTAATATTTTGGATAACATTCTTAGTAGTCAAAGGTCTCCTTCCATTAAATCTAGTCTTGGTTTTCATGATATTGTAAAAGGAGGATCTAGATCATAGGCTTGTACAAGATCTTGAAGGATAACAACATGAAATCTAAAATTCTTGTTAAAGAGATAAGAAGTCAACCAGATCAACATCCAAGGAAGATTAATTTTCAAAAGAAATCATTTGCTCCCAATGATAGAAATATTAATTGATTCTCTCCTCTGAAAAATAATGTTGAATGATTTATATGTCATAATTATGGACATGTTGTAGCCAATTACAAAAGAATATTGTTTCGATCACAAGAAAATAGCCACTTCACAAGAAGGTCACTAGCTCCCAAGTACTCAGGTTTCTTTAAGGAATATTGTTTTGTTTGCAACATATTTGGTCACAAAGCTATTGATTGCAATAGAAGGAATATGAAACAAACATATTATAATTCCTCAACTCCATTTTCTAGTCATACATGATGTTATGCTTGTAACAAGTTTGGGCATGTAGCAAAAGAATGTAGGAACAATTCAATGGATCTTCACAGATAACATGGCAAGTAACTAAATAAGAACATTGTTACCAAAATTCCTAATAAAGATGGATCCATCAGCACTTTGTATACTAAGTAAAAGGAATAAGAACAAATAAGGTGTGGTCTTACTCTTTGCTTATTTGAAGACGAAGATGAATGGTACATAGATACCGAATACTCTCATCACATGACTGGAGATAAGGACAAGTTTGAGTCTCTCAAGAAAAACAAATATGGTAAGGTGATTCTTGGAAATAGTGCTCCAACAAAAGTTATGGGAAAAGGTAGAATCAAACTTAAGAAGTATGAAAAAGGAATTAATGCATTATTAGTTCAAGGTCTAAAGAAGAATACTTTAAGTGTAGGTCAAATAGATGACAAAGGACGTACAATTGTATTTACATCAAATAGATGAAAAATTATAGATGAAGAAACTGGAAAGGTTATAGCAAGAGGATACATAAATCTAGACAAATTATATGTGCTAATAGAGAAGAATTCAGGCAGAAATAAGATGTATAATTACTCTCCTTGTTTAGATTCAGAGTAAAAGAAGACGGTCCTCACTACAGTCTATTTTTATTAATGTGTTCTTCTAATAGTGACTGTAGAAGTAATGTGAGCTACATAACCTCATGAAGAGCAAGTGATAATTATCAGGTCCACAGGATCACTAGTGTATGATCTCAGGGGGAGTTATGCATGAGTATCTTGGCGATGGTTCTCTATTTGGTCTGGTATTATTTTGATAATGTTTTGGTATTACTAACATTGCATATAATGAAGTGACAGTCAACAGGAAGAGGCATTACAGGTTTAGGGGCAACTGTGACTATAAATAATCAACAATTTACTTTATGTATCGTAAATCTCAAGAAGGACAATCATGTATATACATGAGTTTTGATTTATATAGTCACATATGTTTCTCTAATAAAAGTGGCACAGATTCAAGGGGAGATTCCCATATGCTTCCATCAGATTATTATTGGCTTTCTTATTCTGATATTAGTTTGTTGTAGATTGATGGTGATGCCTCTATGATGCTTAGGAATTATAAGGTTATGATTTGTTTCAAGTCTTATGCTGTTGTTGCTAATGAAATGATTATTTGATGGATTTGTTGATTGATGAGGTGGATATGATCAGATTTGACAGTGAATAGTTGGCACAGGTTCAGGGGGAGCATCTGTTATTCTTCTGATAGTGCATTGTTGGCATTATGGTTCCTTGTTGCATGATAATGTTTTTGGCTTTCTCACTATTTGATGAAGTTGATGAGAATATATATGCTAATCATTAGTTATCAATAAGGCATGGATTGGATATGATGAACTTATGGTTGATGTTTATATGTTACTTGAGTTGCACTTGATAAAAGGGATGTGTAGGCTATGGTCATTGTTGGCATTGGTTGATGATGATGAGTTTATGATTCACTCATTTCTTGTTGACATTGATATGTTGTTGTCATTATGTCATATGGATGATGCCTATATATTGCTCAAGTTTAGTAAAAAATTTGTTAAAACTTGAAGATATGTATACTGAAGATGTGATGTTGTTGATCAGATTTGTGATGACTGGAGGTTCTCTTTGTTTGCACACATGTTTTTGATGCATATGATGATGTATATGTTTCTTGATGATTGTGGCTCTTCTGATGTGTGAAGAGAGCATGTTGATATTAATGATATAAGATCAAGGAGATGAGTTACTAACAAAGATTGATTGAAAAATATTATGCTACAATTCGTTGGTGATGATGAGTTAATGATTTACAAATTGTTGTTGGCATCTCTCATTAATGAGAATATATATACATATTGTTTTCACTTTGTCATGGGTTATCAATGATGGATGAATTGTAGATAGTGATCTTATGGATGATTGCATTTTGGTGAATTTGCTTATGGTGTGATAATTCTACTTGATACACTTGATGAAGTATGATGTTGAAGGTTATCCATGTCTTTGATGGATGCATAGAGATAATATGATGGCATTATGGTTCAAGATATTTATATTGTTGCCTATGGATCTTCCTATATGTGGAAAAAGAATGTTACATGAAATCAAGAGGATGTTCACTGATACGAAGTTGCTACAACTTCTTGGTGATGCTTGGAAGTATTACATATCTGGTCAAATTGGAAAGTTTTATGCTAGATTTCCTTATCTTACATAGTTTCTTGATGATGATTATGTTCATGGTGTTGTATATGTTGCCGCTATCAGATGTTTATATTGTAGGTTCCTATATGGTGCACATTGGTTGTTGACGACTATCATGGTCTTACTACCTCACTATTGAGGTCTGTAGTTTTGATTATAAATTTCATATATGTATCTCGATGTAAAGGTCATGAAAAGACCCATGTTGTAAATAATTGTAAAATTTAGTCATATATGGGCTATTGGGACCAAGTTATGTCATGTATGTAATCCCATTTTGGGACATTGATGTAAACTATGGGTCAAACATGTAAACCCAATATGTTGGGCAATAATGAGTCATTGGTGATAGGAAAGGTCATATTTGGTTGAGTCATACATTCTTATACATTATTGAATATCTTCATAAGGTTGAGTATATCCTCAGGGGGAGTATGGTCAGTATGTAGTTTTCATATTCAATAGATCATACCTACAACAATCGTCTCTACAAAGGGGGAGAGAAGCCTTCATTCAACATTGTTCGACCCTTTCCCCTTGATGTCAAAGGGGGAGAGAATCTTGTTTTTTGGAGAAGAATTCTTGGTAATAATTCTTGGTATTTGCACGTGTTTTGGAAGGTGTTTATAGGTGGTGACCAAACACCAAAGTGGTTTCCATCAAGTCCAAAGGGGGAGATTGTGGGCATTATGGATAATGTGTTGTCCTTGATGGAAACCTACTTGATAAAGATATCAAAATTGTGATAACATGATGTTTATGCCGAGTGATATAGATGCTACAGGTGATATGGACAAAGGAATGTTAGTTCAGAGATAGATGGATGGTAAATGTTAATTTTGAGAAAGTATACGTGGATCTTGAGAAGCAAGGTTGCATACACACGCAAGTATTGTGAAGAAAAGTCACGTACAAAATATGCACCATGGTAATTTGAATACAAGGGTCTTAACCATGGTATTGGCCCATAGTAATCGAAGCGATGAGGGGACCAAAAGAAAATCTAGAGAGATTGATCACCCTCTTATTAGAAAAGGTGGAAATATCATTATTATTAATAATGTTATTACCCTTATTATTATTACTATCATTATCATAATAATTATTATTATTATTATTAAAATCAAAATTATTAATATTACCATTGTTACTATAATTACTATTAAAACTAATCTTATTACCATCAACAATATTATAATTATTATGAAGGGAAGAAGAATTAGAATTATTGATCATATTGATATTATCAATATTCTTTTTTTTTCTCTGCAAAGACTAAAATCTATTAACTGAAAAGAGGAATATTTTTACATGGAGTTGAGGCCTCAGAGAACAGAACCCGAGAGCACTCAACACAGCAGAACTGCCCCCTTACAAAAAGAACCTGGGGAGACCAGTTACAAAGAGCTATAAAACAGATATAGAACCCAGAGATAGACTCATAGAACGAAGATAGAGACATTGACAGCAGAAAAGCCTAAGTACTTGGTAAACCAGCCGGTAAATAAACAACCACTTCCTCGAAGGGAAGCCAAAACAACAGGCTGAAGATGCTGAACCTTGACTGTGAGCAGAGTTGCCTGGAAGTGGTCATCTGAGCAATATCAAAACCAAAAAGGGAGAAAAACAGGCCCAGGTGGCATTAAACTTCCACATCCTCACCAGGAGTCTTCTCCGCTACCAGACACGTGCTGCCAATCCTCAAACTTTCATTGCCACCCGTCTCGCTTACTGGGTTCGCCAAGGAATGACTTGTAGCTCCAAAAGTCCCTTCCCCGGCCACTGGACTTATGTCTTCAAGAGGCGGAATGCTTTTGGGAGTTTCATCCTGACCAAACTTATCATTCTTCCGATTCTCCGGGCTTCCCTCATCCATTAAATGCTCACTGCTTTGAGAAGGATCAGGAGCCATGCATGACAGAGGGGAGATTTGATTTTCTTCTTCCGAAAGGATTATAGTGATGTGAGCAGTAATCAGAGGCCTATTCAGATTGCTTTGAAATTTGAAATGTGTGGTTTGGAAAGCACTATTTGGAATTGGCTTGCGCACAGGGCTCGGAGGAGGCACATCCACATGAGAGGAGGGAAGATTGATAGGCGACTATTCAGGGTCCACAGAATGACTAGCGGTTGGATGTTTGCCGCTTCCACGTCGCCCCCCGGAACGATTCCTCCCACCCTGGCGAACCATAATGAAGAGCGAAGGGGAAGGCACAGAGAGACTAGAGACAATAACAGGGGGATAAAATGATTGACACAGAGACTGAATCAAATGCACAAAGAATGCCCAAGACAGAGATGCAACACGTCCAATTCTAAATTCAAGAGCTTTAGAGAGCTTACCCCTTAAAGTTGTGCTAATCCTGTTGTGGGGAACCTTAGCATTATAGAACCTCTTCCAGAAAACTAGAAAGCCGGCCTGGAGCTTGCTCTATTTGCAAGGTTCTACCTGTCACCAAAAACCACATCAAACCAGGGCCCGGAACAATAATACTGAGCGCGAGGTGTGAAGAGAACATACAAGATCGCCATGATTATAACAACCACAGTGTTGCTTTGAACAGTGCACTCCATTAATGCAAAAATCCTACAGTGTCCATCCTTAATAACGCTATCCCTCTTGCACTAAGTGAGAACCTGGGAAGCCACGCTGCCCTGCAACTGGCAGTACCTAATTTTACAATCTGTCATGACGCTCATTTAATTCATTTGTGCCACCCGCATCCGGGGGTGCTTCTTCTATCTGAGGCATTTCCTTCTGCACTAGATTGTTATGATCCAAGAGTTGAGATTCAGAGGCTAAGCTGGAAATTGATCCAACATATAGATGCATCCCGCAATCAACCCCCATATTAGCTAGTAAATCCGTGACTTTGTTCCCTTCTCTACAGATGTGTTTCAAAGTGACCGCCCTGTGGGAGGAAAACCAACATTCAATAGATTGTAGCCTTTTTTCCATTCTCCAACTGTTACTTACTTTGCAGGAGGGGGAGCCCTGTAGGATTCTTGAGACCATTTTGATGATGATTTGGGAGTCTCCCTCTATTATAAGAGGAAAGAGACCCTTGCCTTGCGCTAGAATTAGCCCTTGCCAAAGACCCTCCAATTCTGCTGAGTTATTGGTATCCCACCCTCTTGAACCTAAGAAAGTTAAGATAGGATCTCCTTTATGATCTCTGAAGATCCCTCCAAAGCTAGAATTCCCTAGGTTGCCTTTTGAGGCCCCATCAAAATTTAGCTGGTACATATTCATGGGGGGAGGTAGCCATTTCTCAGGTGAGTGGCTTCTCGGAGGCTTTGTTCCTTTGATTAGCTGTTCTCGCTTCCATTGGAAATTCCAATTATTCCATATAGATTGTTCTTGGGGTATAGTTGGGAGATCCTCTTGGTACCAGGTCTTGAGAGATATGGTTTCTTCAATATTTTGGTTGATTATTTTCCAGATATCTTCCAGCGATCTGGTGTGATTCTTGAATATTCTGTCATTTCTCTCCTTCCATATGGCCCACATAATAAAGCCTAGAATGAGCTTCCAGAGAAAATTTAAGATCTTACTTTGATAGGGATTGTGGTCCCAGTTGCGCATAGTAGCAGTGATATCTCTATTAGATCTTCCTTCCTTTTGGCAGCGGAAACTAATCTTTTGCCAAAGCTTGTGTGCCAATGAACAGGAATGCATGAGATGCTTTATGGTTTCCTCATCTTGTTTACAGTTGGGACAGATGGAAGGTCCATGGAAATTTCTTTTTCTCAGATTGTCCCACGTGAGAATCTTGTTGTGGCAAAGGAGCCAAAGAAAGGTGGATACTTTCGGCCAAATGGAGGGGTCCCATATTTTGCTCCAGAGCAGATCTAACACCATGTGTTCCTTGATAAGGATGTTGTAGGCCTCTCTCGTAGAAAAGGTGCCCTTTTCTTCATATCCCCACCTAAGAATATTCTTTTCCTCAGAATATTGAATTCTTCTTTTCATTAATTCTGTGTCCAGAATTTGTTGGACTTGCGTCGACCCCTGTCTTAAGATTTGAGTCGCTTTGAGCCATTCTCTGTAATCTTGGTTTGATGAATTTCTCTAGAAGTTTCCCACCATGTCATGAGGTTGCATATCCTGTTCTAGATGAAGACTAAGAGGGAGTTGGTCCTTGAGTTTGGGCATCTGCTGCCAAGAATCTTCCCAAAACCTTGCATTGCTACCATTCTTCACTTCCCAAAAGCTATGCTGCTGAATGAGATTCTTATGCTGCTTGGCCGAGTTCCACATGATTGAACCTGTGCTGACCTCTGATATTCTAATTAGTTCCTCCATTGGGCAGTTTCTTGCATATTTAGCTATCCATAGCGAGGCCCAAGGGGTGAGAGGTTCAGTTAGCCATTTCCACTAGATTCGAGCCCCCATGACTTCATTGCTATGAGAGGAGTCCCTCAAACCAATACCGCCTCCTTGCTTTGGAAGACATGTCATTTCCCATTTAACCAGAGCCCACTTGCACCTGTGGCCACTACTGCCCCAAAGAAACGATCTTTGGAGAATTTTGATTTCTTTAAGAACCCATTTGGGAGCAGCAAGGATGGAGAAGAGGTATAAAGCCATGGTTTGAAGAACTGCTTTTATGAGGACAAGTCGGCTTGCCATATTAAGAGATCTGTGAGTCCAAGAGGAGAGCCGCGCCTCCAGATTTTCTAAAAGGATTTTCCAGGAAGAGTGCTTTAGGGCTGAGGCAATCAGAGGAGCACCTAAATAAGTGGAAGGGAGTTTAGCTGAAGAGAATCCTAGAATGCGGATTATGGCTGACTGAGTTACAGAGGGGGTATGAAAGAAAAAGATTTGAGATTTGGAGTTATTGATAGAGGCTCCAGAGGCTTCCGAAAAGTCCATCAAAAGGGTTTTGAGCTGATGAGCCTCCTGGATCGAAGGATGCCCGAAAAGCATGTTATCATCTACAAATTGCTGGTGAGTGAAAGTAGGGGAATTATGAAAGGAAAGGCCTTTGAGACGCTGGGATTGCTGAGCCGACCTAATACTTTGACCTAAACCCTCAGCCATGATTACAAACAGAAAAGGGGAGAGGGGGTCTCCCTGCCTGATGCCCCGAGTAGGATGAAAGGTAGAAGAGGGTATACCATTGATTAAAACTGAGAAAAAAGAGGAGGAGATGAGGCTCATAATCCATCGAACCCAGGGAGCAGCAAATCCAAAAGCCATTAGAACCCTTTCAATATACATCCAACTTAGGCTATCAAAAGCCTTTGAAAGATCTAGTTTGAGGAGCATACCTGGCTTCTTAGAGATCTTCAGAGAGTGAATTATTTCATGAGTCAGGATGATCCCATCCGTGATCTGCCTCCCCTCAACATATCCGGATTGCTCGGGCGAGATGATGAGAGGAAGCAAAAGTTTGAGCCTGGAGGCGATGATTTTAGACACAATCTTATAGATTATGTTGCATAGTGCTATCGGTCTGTACTTGTCAGGTGTGCTTGGCTGATCCACCTTGGGAACTAGGGCTATGAAAGTAGCATTCACTCCATCTCAAAGATCGAGACTCCTCCACCACCTGCCAGACTTCCATCTTGATCAGATCCCAGAAGTTATGGAAAAAATTAGAGGTAAATCCATCCACGCCTGGGGCTTTGCCTGCTTTCAGTTGTCGCACTGCAAGTTCCACCTCTTGGAGGTCAACAGGCTTGAGAAGCATTTGGTTATGCTCTTCCGAGATAAGTTTGGGAATATTTCGAGTAATTTTCTCTATAGCCTGTGATCTGTCACCGTTTGGCTCTCGGTGCATCTGCTTGAAATAATTTAATAATGCAGTTTCAATTTCTTTATGCTTTTCCACTTTGATTCCCTACTCATTTTGAATATGAGTTATATTATTATGCATCCTGCACTGGATTGTAGTGCTATGAAAGAATTTAGTGTTTTTCTCTCCATCTTTGAGCCATCTGACCCTTGATTTTTGCCTCCACAACATCTCTTCCTGCTTATGCTTTTCTGCTAGTTGCGTTTCAAGAGTTTTTTCCTGTCCTGACAGGTCCTTTGAACGGCCATCAATAATAATCCTCTGCTGTAGCTGCTTCATATCTAGCTCAAGGGCTGCTTTACCCTGAAAGATATTGCCGAAGGATGTATGATTCCAATGCTTGATCTTGCCTTTTAGGTGCTTGAGCTTTTGCTGGAATTGGAACATTTTTGAGCCTGGAGGAGCAGAGAAGTTGTTCCATTCTGTACTGATTAATTTATGGAAGTCTGAATGGGACAACCAGAAGGCCTCAAAGCGAAATGGCCTGCGGAGCTTGTTTCCCGGACGAGACCATTGGAGGGAAATGGGCCAGTGATCAGATCCCGAGAATGGTAGGATAGAAGCTGCGAAGTCTCCACCGAGATGAATAGCATTGTCCGAGAGTAAAAACCTATCCAGCTAAGAAGCTATCTATTGGTTCCCTACTCTTCTGTTATTCCAGGTAAATACTCCATTATTGAAAGGAAGCTCGATGAGCCAATTAGTCTGAATGAAGTCCTTTAGGAGTGACCCTTCCTGACTTCCTCTGCATCTTCCTCCTCTTTTTTCTTCTAGTCTTGTAATCATATTGAAGTCTCCTCTAGCAATCCATAGAGGGAGCGATCTGTTATGGTTAATTTCAGAGAGAGAGTTTAGGATACCCGCTTTAAGGGATGTCTCCTGTGGAAAATATACATTAGTTAAGAGCCCGTGTATATTTGTGCCTATGATGTGAAAGATTGCTTGAAGGAAATTCCTGTGTGCGTGGAAATTGTTGAGCCTGATAGCTCTTGAATCCCAGATAATCACTAGGCCTCCAGAGGCTCCATCCGCATCCACTACTATATTAAGACTCCCTCGCCAAATTTTAGTAGCTAATCTATCTAATGCACTAGAATTGCATTTGGTCTCTTGCAAGAATAGGACTTGAGGATTTTCTTGCTTTATCATGTTTTTAAGAATTCGAGTTTTCCTTGGGCTATTAAGACCTCTTATATTCCAAGATATTAACTTCATTGGGAAGGAGTGTTTTCAGAGTTGTAGTACTTGGTTAACTTGGAATACCTGCCGGAATCCACTAGCATTTGTCCTATTCTGATTGTTCTCTGTAGATCAGATTTCCTTCCCCGCTTTTTGATATCTTTGGCTATGAATATTCCTTCCCAGGGGCCTCCAGTCTGTATACCTAAATATTTTTGCCACTGTGCCCAAGATAGGACTTCTTCCAGATTCTTGAGTTGTCCCGCTGGAATGTTGTCAAAGTTGTTTGTTGTGCAAGCTTTTTCTAGACCTAGGATGTCTAGTTCCCCAATATCTATTGCTTTTGTTTCTTCCTCCATGAACTGTGGATAGTTTGATTCTTCAATTGGTTCCTCTTCTAGACTGGCATTTGAATGTGGTATCTCCATCTGCATGACTTGAGTATTCCATATTATTTCTTTTTTCTTGTCTAAGGTAGAAGCTTCCTTATCTTGAGTATCTATATGAGGCATTGTGGGATTCGCCATCTTTGAGTGGTTGTCTTTCATTGACTTTGGCTCTGGTGGTGTAGGAGAGTCCATTCGCGGATCCAGCTGATGAGCTAAAACACCAAAACTGTTGCTTGTTGAAGGCACAGAGGGGCTGGTTTGCGGCACTTTGGGCTTTGAAGCTTGTTTCTTGTGGGATTTTCGGCGATTTGTTACTTTGATAAAGTCGTCTACTTCAGATGCTTCCGAACCAGAGGCAGGAGAGGGTTTTTGCATTAACGGACAGTCTCTGAATAAATGTCCCAAGGCATGACATCTTCGACATCTAAAAGGCACATGTTCATAGTCAATCGTCTGAACCCATTCAATATCATAGTGAGATATGCTTACCACATCTAGGAGAGCCTGGTTGAGGTTCATATAAATGCAAATACGAGCAAAGGAGGTATATCTGCATGTTTTCGTTTCCTCTGCTACCTTGACAAACTCGCCCAGAGCATTTCCAATCGCCTGTAGGGAGTCTTCCTCCCAATATTCCACCGGCAGTGAGTATAAGCGGATCCAAACCGGAGCCCAGCTAAGATCCTCCTTGTCCGGGTTGAAGCGTTCCACCCATCCTCTGAGAAACAGACCGGCTGCATTAAAGAAGTAAGGCCCTCCATCCAGGACCCTGTTTCTGTCCTCCAGGCAGTTGAAGATAGCAGTGAAGAACCCTTTTGGTCCTAACTGCAGGGTTATATGTCCCTTTGGGTGTCATTTCACATTTATCCGGCTCGTTAATGCCTTCTCAGTCGGCCACAGACCGATGAACTTCCCTATTAAAGCGTGATCTTTCATGTACTGTATCTTCGCATTGATTCGATGGCCTGGTAGTTCTACCTTTGGGCGCACAGAGGCAACGGGTTTGCATGTAGCTGAGCGTACCTCTGGTGGCTTTTTGTCTTGTTTTGTCTGTTGAAATTTCAGATCCTCATTGTCCTCGTTCTGGTTTGCAGTTCCATTTTCTTCCTTATTCAGTAGCTACTCATTGTCATTTTGTGGGGGAGGTTCATCGCCCTCCCCCCGCGGGGGCTCCATGAGATAGTGTACCCTCTATCCTGTGAATGAAAGAGCCTGAGTCCGTCAGAAGTTGCAGGTATTCTGCAGTCTAGCACAGCCTTCCGTCGCTGCAAGTGTTCAAACCCTAGAACGCAGAGCGCAGAGCTGCCTGATATTATCAATATTAAAGTAACTCTCATTATTATTATAACAATTAACCGAGGAAGGGTGAGGGATTGAAAATGAGGGACGATGGAGGGAAGAGGTTAGGAAAACACTAAGGGAATTATTTAAGGTGGAGGGGGGGTCAATGGAAAAGGAAGAAGACAGGGAAAATAATGGAAGGATCACCTCGGGGAAGGTTATGAAAATCCATGATCTTCCATATGCGACAGGGAATGGTCAACACTAGTTGAAACACTAGAACTAGAGGAGGGAGAATGATCAGAGGAACCAGAGTATTATAGGTTAGAAAAGGCATGGTCAACTAGATAGTTCACACATGGAGATGAGACGAACTCTGTCAATACCAGATAAGGGTTCGAACCAATGTTAGAGGATTCGTCTAAGGAAGAAGGGCCCGACCCATGAGTGGAAACACTGGAGGAAGGAGAAGCCTCAATGGCTTGAGGGAAATGAAATTCATATGCATTCTCGTCCGAAAATACTGTCAAAGTGATGTCATTAGGACACTAAGAGCTAGCTTGAGAAGTTTCGTGAGGGGAGCAAACAATGGCACTAGCATTTGAGCTTAGTTTGGACAACGAAGAATGTTGATGAGTAATAACTCTATTCGGATCAGCTAAGGATGAAAATTAAATGTTGTAGGTGCTCTAAAAGCACATCAAAATATCTTTTGAACTAGAAGTCAACATCATGTAAATAATTCTATATTCATATACAAAATAACAAAATAAATGGTACATTAACTTCAACCAATTGATATATATTGCCTAAAATTTCCTTCATATGCAGTGCATTGTCCCGTAGTAAAAATTGAGCATCAAAAAAAAACATCAATTATGATCAACATTTGCATGTATCTCTTATGCACGTTCCATGGAAAGGTGATCGGAAATGGTGTTCCTCTCCCTGCAGATATGACTACAAGTGATAATTATTAAAAAAAAAAATTGACCCACGACAGATGTGAATCTTGCATCTCATAGTTTACATCATATTTCATAACACGGCGACCTCCAATTAAACTATGCCCTAGGTTGTTTTTCAATACTTTTTGAAATAAAAAGGTCATTTTTAAAAAAATTGATTTTTCCTCACATATATGTACACATGAGTTTTTCTTCAATTTTTAAAAATGTAAATTATTTAAAAAATAATAATTAACAATTAAAATAATATTATGTAATGTCGCTTTTAGATTTGATTTTGTCTTTTTTTTATGGCGCCAATGATCAAGGTTGTAATGTCAATTAATTGGTATTTTAAATACAAAAAATAAATTAAATAAAAGTTAAACAACTTTGAAAAACACTTAAAAACAAACATTAAAAAAAAGAAATAAAAAGCTACACAAATTTCAAGTGTTGGGTTTTTTATAGTCATGATTTTTGGTCTTTAATGTCATGGTTGAAAAATGTTTGAATTTTAACCCTAAAAGAAAAAGTGGGTGATGCAACATCACCAGTTTTTCATTTCCATGTGTTTTTTCATGTATTTCATAGTCATGATATTTGGTGTCTAATAACATTATTGGACAATGTTTGAATTTTAACATTGAATAAAGAGAGAGAGGGGGGGAGAGAGAGAGAGGGATGTGTTATCACCTCTTTTGCATGTTTTTTTTCTTTCATATTCATGATATTTGGTCTTTAATGTCATGATTGAAATATGTTTGACTTTTAACTTGGCAAAAGAGAGAGTTGATCTTGCATCACTACTTTTGCATTTCAATGTGGTTTTTCATATCTTTCATAATGATCTAAATGGATATTGGTGGCCATCCATTTATTCCCCTTGGACCCCCACCATTATCTCTTTCAGTTTTTCAATTTCCTTAATTGTAGCACAGTTTACTATTTTTCGCAGTTTTTCGGGTCATGAACTTCCAGAGTCGTTTTGAGGCCCTAAACAACATTTTTTGGGAAAATCGGGGAAACAAGAGTATTTAACTCATGTTTGCATTTGAAATTTGTAGTCTTCGGATAGATATTTCTACCTAGGTATTGTGCACATCAAACAAAGATCGTATGCCAAAGTTACGACCCCGGGAAGTTGATGTACCAATTTACCCAAACGAGGCCCATAGTTTTGGCGCTTCATCTTCTGGGGTTATGTTTTTGGATGATTAGGGTTTTCCATTGTTTCTTAGTAATAAATAGGCCATCGAGCCTCACTGTAACATAGTTCAGAGGCATGTAGCGACAACATCCCTCCTCAAATTTAAGCAAACATCGTCCGAGCTCATTTTATTTCCTTTTTTCTTGTAAGCATATTTCAGCGTTTGATATTAATGATGTTATTTATACTGCATCTCTATATATTTTTATATCTGTAATTTGTTGCATTCTTATTTAATTTTGGACCAGTGGTATAATAGTGGTGTGCTCTTTCTTTGTGTTTCTTTACATGTCCCCAACAAGGTCATGATATAAGGAGTTAGGGATCAAATTGGTCGAACCTTTGCAAGACCAGCCTTTCAAATCCCAACGACCTCCCATGGAAAAAGAAAATAAAGATGAGGGAGCAGGAGATCATTTCAAAATATTGCTTGAATAAGCCCTCGAGCAATAGAGGAACGTGATGATGGACAACTTTGCCCAGATCCTTCAGCGATTACCCAAAGGCGACACATCTCCTTTGAGCAGCTACTCTGGAAGCGCCACACCCTTTAAGGTACAAGTTAACTTTGACATCCCCATATTTGAAGGTCAGATAGATGCTAATGTTGTAGATAAATGGTTAAATCTGTTGGAAGGATATTTTTCTGTTCATGATTTTTCCAGTCGAGAAAAGATTACTTTTGCGCTTCTCAAAGCCGCCACCCATGTCAAGGAATGGTGGGAAACCTACTGTGACAAGAAGGATGAAAGTACACCCTCACTATGTTCAGATGCACCGACTTGGAATTCGTTCCGAGAAGCCATCAAGGAGAAGTACTACCCTGTCAGGAGCTATGAGGATAAATACATAAATTGGACCACAATGCAGCATGGAAGGTACCAAGACGTGCTGGAGTTTACCAATTTTTTCATACCCTTAACACAAAGTTGGGTATCAAGGATTCTGAGCGACATTTGGTACTAGGGTACCATGGCTACCTACACAGGTATGTCTAGGATGAGATGGAGTTCCTAGACATCTCCTCACTTGGCACGACGTATCGATACACTGTCAAGATTGAGAAGAAGTTTAAACAGAAGAAGCGAGACTTTGGATTTGTGAATCCGAAGCAAGGGAAAGGCACTCCCAAACTGTAGAGAAAAGGACAAAGCCAGGGCGAGGTGACCCAGGACAACCCATCGAAGCCACAAGCAAAGAAAAACACCATCATGACAAAGAATAACATGGGAAAATGGTGTGAGTTCCATAAGAGCTCTACTCACAACATGAATAAGTTTCAGGCCAAGCATCCAATGGTGTTCAAGTTGAAGGCTTCTAAATTAGACACATGTTCTGACTCTGAGTCAAAACCTGACAAGGGGAATGACAAAAGGAAGCAACCGATTGATGCGGAGCCTAGTGCCACAGTGGCAACCACCAAGATCCAGAAGAATAAGCTTGAAGATCCAGAGGAGGAGGAGCACCTTTTACACTCACAAATGTGGGTGAAGGGGTCTTTGTTGCAGTTCATTGTCAACAATGGGAGCCAAACGAACCTCATTTCAGTAGAGGTCATGAAGCGGTTGGGCCTACTAACTGACAACACATCCAGATTCGTACACCATCGAGTTGCTTTACGAAGGATGAGATCTCTACGTAAGCTAGTAGTGTCACCTTCCCTGCAACATCAATCCCTTCACTAATGAAGTACTGTGTGATGTTGCCCCTCTCAAAGTTAGATATGTATTATTAGGAGAACCATACTTGTGGAAGCCACATGTTGTATATGAGTCTAAACCTTGCTCTGTGATTATTAATTTGGGTAATAAGTTGTACAGGAAACTAGAGGTAGCCCTGCATACTGCAATCTCTTTGAAAGATAAATAAATTTGAAGAGCTCTCCAATAGGTTTTCCTCGGAGAAGATTGAAGGGGTTTTTCCTTGGTCTACGTTGACCAAAAATCCGTGTATTTTTATGTGTGTTGCTGGTCTGTTTATGTCCATATTTATTTTCAGCATGTGTTAATAGTCCCATGTGTTTTAATATGAAAATTTCATTTCCATAATTCTATATGTTGAATGTATTTTTATGGGAAAGGGCATTTAACTGAATGGGAGTGATAAAATTAAAATCAGGTTGGGATTGCAGGTAACTTTTTAGTCATCAAATTTCAACATGGTATCAGAGCTACAAGCTGAAAATTGTAGTTTGAACAACAAACAGTAGTTTGGGACAAAAAACAGTGCTTTGGACAACAAACAATGGTTTGGACAACAAACTGAATTTTTGGACATCAAACTGATATTTTGGGACAACAAGGTGAAATTTCACAAAGACTGAACTTTTGGAATAGCAAGGTGTGCTAGAAATTTCATTTCTCCATTTTCTTGGTTTTGTAAATTTTGGACAGCAGTCATGGCCATGTTCTTAAGGATAGAGGACAAACTGGATGGTATATCCAACTATGTCATTTGGAAGGACAAAACTCAGACAGTGTTTGAGGAGGCAGCAGTTTGGGACATAGTGCGGTAAGTGGTTGTACCTCCTACTGTTGCATATGAACTTGCTAAATTCACAAAAAATAATGCAAAGGCAAAAAGGATTTTGATGGGCAGTCTAAAGGATCATGTGGTTCCTTAGGTGAGAGGAAACGCATATGTATATCAAATGTGGCCAACTCTAACCATTCTCTATTAGAGTACCAATGAGAGCAGGAAGATGGTACTCAAAGAACAATTGAAAAACATTAGGATGAAAAAGGTTGAAAGTGTAGTTCATTATCTTGGTAGGGTCAAACAAGTAAGTGATGATTTGACTGCTATTGGTGAAGCAGGTGCACCCATAGAGTTAGTCAGGATAATTGTAGTGGGACTTCCTAATTCTTGGGAGGTCTTTGGAGATGTTATTACCTCTAGGGAGAATCTTCCCAATTGGGACAGATTCTGGGATGATTGTGTGCAACATGAGATACGTAAGACTAGCAGTGGTGGAGTGAAGATAGAAGATAAGGAGGATGTAGCCTTGACAGCCAAGGGGAAGAACAAAGGGAAGGCCAAGAAAGGGGCCTCATCAGATGGGGCTAAGGGAAAAGAGAAGAAGCAGAAGAAAGATACAGATATGTCCAAAGTCAAATGTTGGGCATGTCAAAAGATGGGACACTATGTTGCTACGTGTCTTGAGAGGAAGAACAAGGGGAAGAAGGGTACTACAGCTTCAGCATAGGTTGAGTTGTTTGCTTCACAATTTGACTAGGACTTTGCATTTATTACTTCTACATCTAGTAGGAGTACATCATCAGATGTGTGGTACATAGACAGTGGGTCTTCCCGCCATATGACAGGTGCATGGGAGTTCTTTTCAGAGCTTGCAGAGAGGGCACTTGATACTGAGATTGTACTAGGAGATGACTGCACTATGAGAGTTTTTGGTGTGGGGACTGTGATATTGAGAAGGATTCTTTTCCTCCTTAGAAGGTGATGGATGTTTTGAATGTTCCAGGGATGAAGAAGAACCTGATTTAAGTGCCTACTATGGAGGAGAAGGGGTTTGACGTCACTTTCTCGGGAGGGCAACTATTAATGCATCCCAAGGGAGCTTCCATCACTTCGGCCAAAGTGATTGGAGTCCACTCTGGGAAACTATACAGGTTCAGTTTTCTGTCGGCAGGATCATTGGTGAGTAACACATTTGGCAGCACTCACACTAGAACCACCAGCAGTAGAGGCTTGCGCGAGTTATGGCATCAGAGGATGGCACATATGCATCATGGAGCTTTGAGAGTACTGACAGAGATCACTACTGCAGTTCCTGATTTCGGTATCGAGCATTATGAAGTCTACAGAGGGTGTGTTTTGGGCAAGAACACCAAGTTACCATTCCCAACGAGTGACATCAGATCTACAGGTATACTAGACTTGATTCATACTAATGTTAGTGGTCGTACGTCTCATGTTTCTTTGGGTGGTTATGAGTATTATTTTATATTCATTGATGACTACTCTAGGAGGACTTGGATATATTTCCTGAAGACCAAGGGTGAGGTCTTCAGTCGCTTTAAAGAGTTCAAAACTCTTGTGGAAAAGCAGAGAGGTAGGAAGATTCAGGTCTTGAGGTCAAACAATGGTGGTGAGTAAACCGATGGTGGGTTTTCTGAATTCTGTGCACAGGAGGGCATTAGGATAGAGTTCACGGTTCCTTACAACCCCTAGCAAAATGGGGTGTCTGAAAAGACGAACAGAGCTATTGTTGGGGTTGCTAGAGCAATGATTCATGATCGGGGGTTTCCTTTGTTTTTGTGAGTCGAGGCCTGCAACACTATTGGTTATCTTCAGAATAGGAGTCCTCACAGAGTATTGGGGAATATGACTTTGGAGGATTCCTTCACTGGAGAGAAGCCTCACGTGGGACATATTCATATCTTTGGATGTCTCACATATTCTTATATCCCCAAAGAGCAGAGAACGAAGTTGGAACCCATGGCAGAGAATGGTATCTTTATGGGTTACATCGAGATTTCGAAGGCCTATCGGATCTTCATTCCTTCTAAATGGAGAGTGGTGATTAGGAGGGATGTGAAGTTCAAGGAGGAGAGGGCTTATCGGAGATCATGGGAGTATGATGAGAGAGAGTCACAGACTTCTCCTCAGCAGGGAGTTCAGGTAGAGGGAGCAGGACCTGAGGGTTCTGGATCGACTAGTAAAGGAGGTACTTCAGTCTCAGTGACATCTAGGGCATTAGTGGCCAGTTCACCGAGCACTTATTTAGGGATTGCACTAGAAGAGAGTTTACATGACACTTCAGTTGACATAGGCATAGGTGCCAGTACAGGTTCTTTGAGTACAGGTGTTGGTAGAAGCACACTAAGGTCAGTTGGCAGACCTTCAAGTTCACCAAATTGGGGGGTATAGGATGAGGTTCCCTATGGGGAAGCTTCTTCAGGGAAGAGGAGGTAAAAGTGGCTTCAAGACACCTTGAAGGAAGCAGAGTTTGTTGGTCCTACAAAGAGGGTGAACAAGAAGATTGTTCCACCTGAGCGGTTTTGCAGTTATGTAGCCAAGGCTACCAGCATTGTTGACTCTAAGCCTACTAGCTATGAGGACGCTTCTAGCTAGGATGTATGGAGAGAGTCTATGGTGGAGGAGGATGCCTCTATCATTAAGAACAATTGTTTGGGAAATGGTGCCTAGGCCTGAGGGCAAGTCAGTTGTGACTTCCAAGTGGCTCTATAAGATCAAGCATGCTGCAGATGGAAACATTGAGAAGTTCAAGGTGTAGTTTGTAGCTAGAGGGTTCTCACAGATAGAGGGAGTTGACTATGATGATACCTTCGCTCCCATAGCTCAGTACACTTATATACAATCCCTTATTTCTATTGTTACATAAATGGGTTGGAAAATCCATCAGATGGATGTGAAGATCGCATTTCTAAATGGAGTTATAGAGGAGGAGGTGTATGTTGAGTAGGTACAGGGTTTTGAGGTACTTGGGTGGCAGACCCATGTATTCCAGTTGAGGCAAGCACTCTACAGACTTGAGCAAGCTCTATGAGCTTGGTATTCGAGGATTGATACTTACTTGCAGCAGATGGGTTTCACGAAGAGTGATGCAGATCCGAACCTATACTACATTGTTGTAGGGGATGATCCGTCTATTCTTGTGATGTAAGTTGATGACTTGTTCATTACTGTGGCAAAGAGACTGATTAGTGGTTTCAAGGAGGATCTTTCTACGGAGTTCAAGATGAAGGACATTCGGCTGATGAATTACTTTTTGGGGATTGAGGTGTTGCAAGAGGAGGGGCATATCTTTATGGGGCAGGGGCAGTATGTTGTGGATGTGTTAAGAAAATTTCACATGGAAGACTGTAGACCCATGTCTACACCTATCATCACCATTTGGAAGAAGCTTCATGCTTCAGATTCTAGTTTGGTGGATCCCACATTGTATAGACAGCTTATATGGTCCTTAATGTATCTGGTCAACATTAGGCCAGATATATGCTTTGCAGTGAACACACTTAGCCAATTCATGGATGAGCCCAAGAGGGTGCACTGGGTAGCTACAAAGCACATTCTTCGCTACATGAAGGGAACTATTGATTATGGTCTAGACTATAGGCGAGGAGATGGAGTGAGGTTGGTAGGTTACACAGATGCAGATTGGGCAAGTTGTGCTTCTGACAAGAAAAACACTTCACGATGTTGCTTTAGATTGGGTTCAAAAATTGTGTCATGGTTAATTTGAAAGAAAAATTAAGTTGCTTTGAGATTTTCTGTGGCTGAGTATATGGATGCTAACCAAGCTAGTTGTGAGGCCATTTGTCTTCACAAGTTGTTGTATGGCCTATTTGATCAGGAATTGAGACTGACGGTTATTCACTATGATAATCAGAATTGCATTAAACTCACAGAGAATCCAGTGTTTCATGACAGGTAAAAACAGATTGACATCAAATATCATTTCATCAGGGACTATGTTTAGATGGCAGCAATGATGTTGGAGTATATATCAACAGATGAGAAGGTGGTCGATGTTCTCACGAACTCATTGCCAAGAGGCAAGCATGTCCATTTCAGGGACAAGATGGGTGTGGTGAGAAATGATTTCCTCGGTAAGAGGGAGTGTTGATTTTTAATGTACCTTGGACAAGTGGTTTCCCATGGGTTAGTCTCTACCTAGGGAAAAGTGTCCAAAATATTTTTTTTCCTAACTGTGACTTTATAAAGTGAAAGTGGCTTTATAAGTGGTAAAGTCAATGTTATATTATAAAGTGAAAAGTAACTTTAGACATAAAGTACAATGTGGGTACTTTATTTAATGGGTGAGTTAAAAAAAGAAAGAAAGTGAGAACTAAATGCACATTTATTCTCGTCCCTTGATCTAAATGAATCTGAACCATTAGATCTTAGGGATGCCCAAAATTCATTTAGGGAAACAAAATGGGGAAAGGAAAGAGAGACTACATTCATTCTTCATAAACAGATTTGAGAAAGGAGGCTAAGAGCTAGAGAAAAGTTTTGAAGGAGAAATGTTTTGCAGCAAGTTGAAGAGTGATTTCTAGGAAGAGCTAGGCACAAAAATTGAGGCATAGAAGACAATAGGAGGTACAATATAAACAATATTTAATGTTGTGAGTTGCATGTCATTCGAGAGAAGTTTTTGAGAGGAAAAAAAATTGAAAAAAAAATGGTATAGCTCGTACAATGGTACAGAAATTGATACAGTATAGTCTGTATCCATACAGTACATATTTTCAGCTTCAATTGGGCATAGAAATCGAGGCAAAGTGGGCACGATTTTCAAGGAGTTTTGGGCTGAAGAGATAAGTTGTATTTTGTTGTTTTGTTCTATCTGCAAATGTATTTTTCCTGAACTTGAAAGATAAATAAATTTGAAGAGCTCTCTAACAGGTTTTCCCCAGAGAAGATTGAAGGGGTTTTCCCTGGGTCTCAATTGACCAAAAATCTGTGTGTATTTTTATGTGTGTTGCTGGTCTATTTATGTCCATATTAATTTTTCAGCATGTGTTCACAGTGCCATGTGTTTTAATCTGAAAAATTCATTTCCATAATTCTATATGCTGAATGTATGTTTATGGGAAATGGCATTTAACTGAATGGGAGTGATAAGGTGAAATTAAAACTGGGTTGGGATTGAAGGAAACTTTTTAGTCATCAAATGTGAACAAGCATTACATTTTGGGGAAGGAAATGGTCATCCACATAGACCACCGACCCCTGCAGTTCATACAAACACAAGGGAGTTGTAGAATGACCACAATCAGAAATGGTCCACATACCTGCAAGAGTTCCATTTGAACATTAAGCACAAGAATGGCAACACCAATAATGTTGCAGACTACCTCATCCGACCACCAATCATGGCGCTAATCACTGTGCTTGACTCTTGTGGGCACTAGACTTCGAGGTGGCTACATATTTACAAGAGCTATCCGAAATTTGGCAGAACCTACTAAACACTCCTGGAAGGTAAGTAAGTTCCAAATTTTCACCTCGGGGATACACTATTATGCCACCTAGGACACATCTGTGTTCCTTCAAGCTAGTGTGCCAAGATTATTTGGGAGGTGCACTACAATCCGTTCACTACACATTTCGGAGTAGATAATATAGTGGAAATACTGCAGAATTATTTTTATTAATCGAACCTTTGTCGAGATGTTGGAAAGTACATTCAATCCTGCACAATCTACACCATTTCCAAACCAACCATCAAGAAGAAAGGCCTATATACACCTCTGCCTACTCCTAGTTGACCTTGGGAATCCATCTCCATAGGTTACATGTCAGGCCTTCCTTCTAATGAGCATGACAATGAATGTGTTTAAGTGGTTGTCGACAGATTCTCTAAGAAGGTCATTATGGCAGCCTGCAATAAGAGTATCACAACATATGCCACGTCTAAGATCTTCTTTGAGAAATTGTGGGTACACTTTGGGGTCCCACACTCCATTATCTTAGATTGGGACATCGTATTCCTAAGTTCATTTTGGTCAAGTCTCTGGTCAATGCTAGATATGAAACTTACTAAGTCCATGGCTTTCCACCCCCAAATTGATGGCCAAACAAGGTCATCAATAGGATGATTGTACACATTTTGCACATGTAAAACTTGAATCATCCATGCACATGGGATGAAAGCCTCACCTATGTCTAGAACATCTACAAAAGAGCTCTCCATAGCTCAACAGGACATAGCCCCTTTTAGGTAGGGTTAGGATTTCAGCCATTATGTCCCATTGATGTGGCCATACCACTTGCAACCACTCAAGCAGATTCGACTCACGTCCAGTCCGAAGTCAACTAGGCTAAAAACTTCATTGAGCGCATTCAACACAGCTACTAGTAGGTCTATGACATATTGGACAAATCTAATTCTAAGTACAAACAACGTCATGATCAGCATCGGGGGCTACATAAGTTCCAGGTGGGCAACAAAGTTGAGCTACATTTTCATAAAGAGCACCTCACTTGACCACATTGCAAGTTTCACCCACCCTAATATGGCCATACACCATCACCAAGGTTGTAGGGGAAAATGCCTTCGAGCTCAACATTCCACCTTTCCTTAGTTTTCACCTAGTGTTTGTTGGCATTATGACACAGGTTTGGCACTATGACACAGGTATTGTCCTTGATGGCAACTCTCTCGGAAAATCACTGAGATGACAGTTCAGGCTCACTGGCTCTTAGAATAAAAAAAAGGAGGTATATGCAGGTTCCTATTGACGAAGCCGCATATACACGCAATTTCACAGACCAAAAGGCGTGTATGTGTATACATGCACTTTCATGCATAGAAAAGCGCGTACAATTTGGAAAACTTGGTTTTGGTCCGTGGTATTTGGTCCATGGTATTTGGTCCGAAGTATTGACCCTAGGTATTGGGTCCGAGGTATTGATTCTATATGGTTTTGGACCATGGTATTGAGTAAGGCCTAAGACTATAAAAGGGGAAGGAGATCATTAGGCAAAGGCACTCAAGGATTGAATATCTTATGAAGAGAAAGATCTAGAATACTGGTCTTTGGGTAATGGTGCATAGCTGGATCTGAATCAAGGAGGAACCTGAGCGCTAGAAGAAGGATAAGTTCTATTGATGGGCCAAGATCTCAAGGCTTGAAGAGAAGTATCTTTGTGTGGTTTTGATCTATTATATTTGGCACATGACTTGATCTATAAATCTGGCGATCTGGGTATAACTGATGTCTGAATATTTGAAAAGGGTAAATTATCTTTTATAGATCTGTACACAGGTTCCACATAGAAAAGGCGCATATACACGCTGGTTCAGTATTTCAAAACTGCATATACGCAAGTTTGCCTTAATATAATAGCGTATGCACGCAGGTTATACATATTGAAGTAGCGTACATCTCATAAAATATGTTTTAGCTACTTCTATTTATTGTTGCAGTGTTCTAGGTTCAGGATTGGTTTCTAGTTACTGTTATTGTATTTGGTTACAACATTCAGAGAAGTGATTGTTTGATTCAGTATTTGGTTGGTGCAAAGGAGATTGGTTGATGCTAATATATTTGATGTTTGATTGATATTATTAATGGATCCAGTCTGAAAATTTATGAAACGTGGTCCCTGGAAGAAAAGAGATGGTTGTAGCCTTTTGTAGGTCAGCACCTATGTACTAGTACATCAGCTAGTACAAGAGCTAAGGGGGTTGTAGCTCCCTTCCAGGAGAAGCTGGAGAATGAGAGAAGGTTATAGCCTTCTGAAAGTAGAAGCCTACGTACTGGTATAAGACTGCACCAGCACAGAAATATTGTAAAAAGAAGTTTCTTATTAAAAGAAGATAGAGACAAATTGCAGCAGGTGGTTTTCACCCACATTGGGTTTCCACCTTATATCTTGTGTTCATGTATGTGATTGCCTGTACTATTTACTACACTTGATTACTTTTTTATGGTTCTGATACACAGATTAAGATAAGCTAACTAAATTAGAAGTCTACAAGATATACGCGGTTTTCTCTAAACACAGTTGCGTATATACACAGGTTTAATTAACAGAAGTAGCGTGCAACAATTTTTTTATGGAAATGAAAGATTGTTAAATTTCTAATACCGATTCACCCCCTCCCCTCTCAGTATTAGTTCCAACAATTGGAATCAGAGCAGGCCCTTCAGAAGAAGCTTGATCGCTTGAAGGAAGATCTATCATCATGAGCAACTACGAAAAGGAGGCATCCATCAGGCCACCAATATTTGATGGGAGCAACTTCATCTATTAGAAGGTAAGAACCATAGCCTATATTCAATCTCTTGGTACAGAAGTTTGGGATATCGCAGAAGGAGGATACACATTTCCATCAGCAACTCCTACAGATACGGCTGGTAAAAAGAAGTATGAAACAAATGCAAAGGCTATCAATACTCTATTGGGGACTCTATCTCAATCAGAATTCATCAAGGTTATGTAGCTCAAAACCACCAAAGAAATATGGGACAATATCATTCTAAGTTATGAAGGAGACAATCAAGTAAACGTGCAAAACTACAATCTCTCAGAATTCAATATGAAACTCTCAAAATGCAAAATGATGAAAGTGTGGCTAATTATTTCTTACGTATAGATGAGATTGTTAATCGCATGAAAAACTTGGGTGAAGAGATAAAAGAAGTCACTTTAGTTGAAAAGGTTCTAAGATCTTTGTCTTCTAAGTTTGAATCAAAAGTTTTTGCCATAGAAGAAAAGCAGAATCTTCAAAGTATTACCATGTCACAACTGCACGAAATCTTAACTGCTTTCGAAATGAGAAAAGGGGGTCCATCAGGGATGACAGAAGCCACATTCAAAGCTTTAGGAAAAGGAGAATACAATGAGTCAGGACATATGTCAAAAGGAGAGGAAGAATCAAACTTTGTCAAGAACCTTAAACGGGGTTCTGGAAGATTAAGAGGTAAGCTACTATTCAAATGATTTGCTTGTGGGAGAGTCGGTCACTATGCAACCAAATGTCCTCATAAAGATAAGCTTGATAAAGGTAAAGAACTAGTTAAATGGAACAGAAAATAGAACGTAAGTAAAAAGAGCTATTATACACATGAAGATAGCGATGGATTTTCAAATAGTGATGAAGATTAACATGGTAATGATTATAGACTTTTGATGGCTTTTGAAGATGATGATTTCTTGGATGCTATAGATGAAGAAGGTCTCTATGAAGAAATTTCTAAACTTAAAATTTGTTAGAAGAAAAGATTATGATTATAGATACTCTGACATTCCAACTTGCTGAAAGGGAAAAACACAATGAGAAGTTATAATTTGAAATTGTGGGACTTAGAAAAGATATTGAGAAAACAAAAGCCCTTAATCTTAGATTTGCTAAAGGATCTGAAACTTTAGATGAGATTATCAAAGTGCAGCATTCTCCTCTAATCAAGATAGGTCTTGGATATACTGAAGAAGCATCTCAAGCACGGAAGCCATCCACCTCCAAAAGTTATCTTGATGCAGCAAGGAGAAGTGAATAGGTTGACAATCGTCAGCAAAGGCATAAAGCAGATCACCAGGTAAATCAGGGTCAATCTACTTCAAGGATGAATAGAAGCTATAACCAACCGCGGGTAAATCATTCTCAAGTTGCCTCAAGAATGAATGTCAATGGAAACTACAATCATCTGGTCAGTAGATTTGATAATCGCAGGAATTTCTTCAATGGCCAATGTTTCTCTTATCATAAATTTGGACACAAAGATGCTCAATGTGTTGCCTACAATACCATCATGACTAGAGAAGCATGAAATCAAAGGAGTGTGACTGGGATCATGAAAAGGACCTACAATAACTTTTCTGCTCTTGAAAATGAAATAGAATGTTCTATTTGTAACAACTTCGGTCATGGAGATTCTAAATGCAGGAGTAGGTTTTGGCAAACATCTCAGAAAAAGAAAGCTTCATTGGGTCCCAAAACATGGAGAAAGAAAGAACCACAACTAGAAATATGTGGTATAGCCTTATATGTGGAAGGACAGGAAAATCAGTGGTACATTGATAGTGAATGCTCAAAACATATGACAGGTGATAAATAAAAACTTCAATCATATAGTGCCTTAGAAAAGGAAAGGAAGGTCTCATTTGGAAATGACACTTCTGCACTCATAAAAGGTAAAGGCTCTATTCTTTTGAAAGAAAAGGTCAAAGCTGGAAATGTTATGTATGTTGATGGATTGAAGCATAATCTATTGAGTGTTAGTCAAATGTGTGATCAAGGAAACGAGGTAGTATTTCGATCAAATGGATGTATTGTTCATGAGCTTGATACAGGAGAAACAATGATCAAAGGCATAAGAACTCCAAATAATTTATACATACTCAAGGGAGGACAGCAACAATGCTATCTAAGAAAAATTGATGAACACTGGCTATGGCACAGAAGATTGGGGAATCTAAGCTTCCCTCAGATAAGGAAAGCATGCAAATATCAGGCTGTTCACGATCTTCTTGACATCAGAATTCCAGACAATACAATATGCAAATCATGTCAGTTTGGTAAGCAAACCAGAACACATTTCCCTGAGAAGGAAGGATCAGCTAGTAAGCCACTTGAACTTGTCCATACTGATTTATGTGGTCCATCAAGGAAAAATTCACCTCGCGGAGGAGAATACTTTATATTGTTCATTGACGACTTTTCTAGGATGTGTTGGATAGGACTTTTGAAGCATAAAGACGAAGATTTCGAAAAGTTAAAAGCTTTCAAAGCCTTGGTTGAAAATGAATTACATCGCAGAATCAAATGCCTCAGGTCTAATCGAGGAGAGGAATTTACCTCGGATGAATTTTTCGACTTTTGTGAAGAACATTGAATAAGAAGGGAATTCTCTACTGCAAGGAATCCTCAGCAAAATGGAGTGGTGGAAAGGATGAACAAAATAGTTCAACAAATGGCTCGTGCTATGCTTGATGAGTTTGGAACTCCTGCAACCTTCTGGGGTGAAGCTGCATTTATTGTCATTACTATACTCAACAAAACAAACGTCCGGGTAAATAGCACTCAAACTCCTCATGAACTTTGGTATGGTAAGACTCCTACGGTAAAATACTTCAAAGTTTTTGGAAGCAAATGTTACATCAAAAGGACTGATGAAAAGCTTGGCAAGATTGAACCTAAAGCAGATGAAGGCATTCTCCTTGGTTACTCTTCCCGAAGTAAAGGATGTAAGTGTTACAATAAAAGACTTGGAAAAATTATTGAAAGTATTGATGTGGTGGTTGATGAAGCAGGCGACAATCCAAAGCAGATAAAACCAAAGATTTTGAAGATGAAGAGGACTATCCTTCAACTTCAAATTAGACTAATGATGAAGAAGAAACCTATGGGGCACCAGAAGAACAGATAAGGGTAGAAGAAAAGACTCCATCTAGGTACGTCCAGAAGAATCATCTAGAGACTCAAATTTTGGGGCAGAAAGAGGCAGGTGTTCAAACAAGAAGAACTATTACAGAAGCTTCAAGTTATCTAGCATTTCTCTCCTTCATCGAACCACGAAATGTAAGTGAAGCATGCAAAGATGAATGCTGGATCAAGGCCATGAATGAAGAACTTGAGCAGATTGAAAAGAATAACACCTGGGAATTGGTTCCTAGACCTAATGATAAGAATGTCATAGGGACCAAATGGATATTCAAAAACAAGCTGAATGAAAATGGAGATGTTATTAGAAACAAGGCCAGACTTGTTTGTAAAGGGTATGCTCAACAAGAAGGTGTAGACTTTGAAGAAACTTTTGCACCAGTTGCTAAACTTGAAGCCATAAGAATGTTCCTCGCTCTTTCTAGCTTTCAGAAGTTCAAATCATATCAAATGGATGTGAAATTTGCCTTTCTAAATGGAGACTTAGAAGAAGAAGTGTATATTGAGCAACCAGATGGATTCATCCTTGGGAATGATACAAAACTTGTATGCATACTCAAAAAGGCTCTCTATGGCCTCAAACAGGCTCAAAGGGCTTGGTATTATCGTTTGGACAAATATTTCCATCAACAAGGTTTTTCAAAAGGATCAACAGATAGCAATCTATATATAAAAATTGACGATGATAAATTGCTAATACTTGTTGTGTATGTTGATGATATCATCTTTGGTAGCAATGAAGAAACCATGAATCAAAACTTTGCTTTGGTGATGCAGAAAGAATTTGAAATGTCCCTGCTTGGTGAACTCACATATTTTCTTGGTTTACAAGTCCAACAAAACAAAGATGGTATCTTTCTATCACAAACCAAGTACCACAAGCAGATCTTGAAGAAATATGGCATGGAGGATTCGAAACCAGTATGTACCCCTGTGATAATAGGATGCAGCCTCAGTGCAAATGATGAATCCACAACAGTACATCAACCAACCTATAGATCCATGACTGGTAGTTTGCTCTATCTGACAGGTACCCGACCAGACATCATGCATGTAGTGGGAATCGTTGGAAGATTTCAGGCAAATCCAAAGGAATCACACCTTCAGGCAGTTAAAAGAATTTTCAAATATCTTCAAGGAACTCAAAACTATGGCTTATGGTATCGTAGAGATACAGATCTTACACTTCATGCATATACAAATGTAGATTGGGCAGGAAGCGTGGATCACAGAAAAAGCACAAGTGGTGGTGCATTCTTTATGGATTCCATATTAGTGTCTTGGTTCAGCAAGAAACAAAGTTCAATTGCATTATCTACAGCTGAAGCAAAACATGTGGCTGCTACATCTTGCTGCACACAACTCCTTTGGATGATGCAAACATTGCAAGACATCCAAATCACTTGTACTCCACCTATCTCCATTTTAGGTGATAATACAAGTGAAATCAATATTTCAAAGATTCCAGCCATGCATTCAAATACCAAGCACATACCTATCAAATATCATTTTCTCCGGGAACAATTGCTTGAACAAAATGTCAAATTGGAGTATGTTCCCTCCAAGGAATAGGTTGCTGATATATTCACCAAACCACTGCCCAGGGAGACATTTGAATACCTTAGACAGAAGCTGGAAGTAGTTGGTACATCATCTTGTTGTTGACACCTATCTGTTTCAGAGAACAGTGGTTGTACGCGAGTTTCATGAAGGGTATCCGCGTACATACGCCGGTTTCTGTGGATACAGTCGCGTATATGTTGGTTTGAAGACAAACAGTGGGCCAGATTGAGGATGAAAAGAGTCTAATATGGGTCTGACAGAGACCATCTGGCACCGGTTCAGGGGGGCATATACTTCTGATAATGCATTGTTGGCATTATCTTAGCAGATCTTGGTACAACCTCACAGTTTTTTTTTTATTCAGGTGGAACAGGTGCAGAGGGAGATCATGGTTGATGGTCCGGATGGTGATTGAAAAATGCTGCTGATGATAGTTTTTGATGCCTATCACAGTATTGTCTTAGAATTTTGTCTCTATGTCATGTATTTCTCTTATTATCAAGGTCATGTAACAACCTATCTTGTTTCCCCACTATTCCTAGGATGGATAATGTAATGTGTATCCCCACTTGGTTGGGTGGATGAGTCAATCTCGGTATATCCCCACTTGGTTGGGAGATGGATGTATGTATGAGTCTTTGGTGATAGAAAATTCATTTTGTAGAACATCTTTTTGCAAACCTTGCATACAGTCAGGGGGAGCATGGACAGCACAACAGAGCAGAGATTTCAGCATGTACTCAGGGGGAGCATAACCCTTTGCCCTTGATGACAAAGGGGGAGAATGATTTTGAGTAACTTGGGGTTGTCATCAAGTCCAAAGGGGGATATTGTTGGCATTATGACACAGGTTTGGCACTATGACACAAGTATTGTCCTTGATGGAAAATCTCTCGGCAAATCACTCAGATGACAATTTAGGCTCACTGGCTCTTAGAATTAAAAAAGGAGGTATAAGCAGGTTCCCATTGACGAAGCCACGTATACACGCGATTTCACAGACCAAGATGCACATATGCGTATACACGCACTTTCATGCACAGAAAAGTGCGTACAGTTTGGAAAACTTGGTTTTGGTCCATGGTATTTCGGTATTGGTCCATGGTATTTGGTCCGAAGTATTGACCCCAGGTATTGGGTCCAAGGTATTGATTCTATATGGTTTTGGACCATGGTATTGAGTAAGGCCTAAGACTATAAAATGGGAAGGAGATCATTAGGCAAAGGCACTCAAGGATCGAATATCTTATGAAGAGCAAGATCTAGAATACTAGTCTTTGGGTAATGGTGCATAGCTGCATCTGAATCAAGAAGGAACCTGAATGCTAAAAGAAGGATAAGTTCTATTGATGGATCAAGATCTCAAGGCTTGAAGAGAAGTATCTTTGTGTGGTTTTGATCTATTATATTTCGCGCATGACTTGATCTATAAATCTGATGATCTAGGTATAATTGATGTCTGAATATTTGAAAAGGGTAAATTATCTTTTGTAGATCTGTACACAGGTTCCGCGTAGAAAAGGTGCGTATACACGTTGGTTCGATATTTCAAAACTGCGTACATATCTATAGCTACTTCTATTTATTGTTGCAGTGTTCTGGGTTCAGGATTGGTTTCTGGTTACTGTTACTGTATTTTGGTTATAGCATTCAGAGAAGTGATTGTTTGATTCAATTTTTGGTTGGTGCAAAGGAGATTGGTTGATGCAGATATATTTTATGTTTTATTGATATTATTAATGGATCCAGTCTGAAAAGTTATGAAACGTGGTCCCTGGAAGAAAAGAGAAGGTTCTAGCCTTCTGTAGATCAGCACCTACATACTAGTACATCAACTGGTACAAGAGCTAAGGGGGTTGTAGCTCCCTTCCAGAAGAAGCTGGAGAAAGAGAGAAGGTTGTAGAGTTCTGCGGGTAGAAGCCTGCGTACTGGTATAAGACTACACCAGTACAGAAATATTGTAAAAAGAAGTTTCTTATTAAAAGAAGATAGAGTCAAATTGCAGCAGGTGGTTTTCACCCACATTGGGTTTCCACCTTATATCTTGTGTTCATGTGTGTGATTTCTTGTACTATTTACTGCACTTGATTACTGTTTTATGGTTCTGATACACAGATTAAGATCAGCTAACAAAATTAGAAGTCTACAAGATATATGTTGTTTCTCTAAACACAGCTGCGTATATACGCAGGTTTAATTAACAAAAGTAGCGTACAACAATTTGTTTATGGAAATGAAAGATTGTTAAATTGCTAATACTGATTCACACCCCCCCCCCCCCCCGCCGCCGCCCCCTCTCAGTATTATTTCCAACAGTGTAAAATGTAGATCATCTTCGGTCATACTTTCCACCATTATTGGGCACCTCTGACATTGCAGAACAACTCACACCAACAAAGCTAAACCCAGACTGCATGGAACAGGCCACAACTGATCAGATCATGGACACATAAATCAAGAACACTCACCAGCAAAAGATCCAACTATATGAGGTTGTCAAAACTAGCAAACTCTTGCACCAAGGCAAGTGGCTCACCAGGGACCAAGTTTACCAGAAGTTTCCCCGTCTCATGGAGGCACTCAATGCAATGGGGACCATTTCTTCCTAAGGGAAGAGGACTGATCCATGTGGATATTGATGGCCACCCACCTATTCCACTTGGAACCCCACACTATCTCTTTTAGTTTTTCAATTTCCATAATTGTAGCACAGTTTACTATTTTTTGTTGTTTTTCAGGTCCTGAACTTCCAGATCCATTTTGAGGCCCCAAGGGACATTTTTAAAGAAAACTAGGACTTAATTTTGCATCCAAAAGCTGTATTCATTGGATAAATCTGTCTATCAAGGTATTGTGTGCGTCAAAGAGAGATCGTATGCCAAAGTTACTGTTGGAAATAATACTGAAGGGGGGTGAATCAGTATTATCAGATCAATAATTTTATTTCCAAAGGTTGTATTCATTGGATAAATCTGTCTATCAAGGTATTGTGTGCATCAAAGAGAGATCGTATGCCAAAGTTACTATTGGAAATAATACTGAGAGGGGGGTGAATCAGTATTATTAGATCAATAATTTTATTTCCGTGAAGTGAACTAGTCTGTACATGCAATTATGATTAGAGAAACCAAGGCATACCCAGAGAACTTGTGATTTAGACAATTTATCATGTGTTGATCTTTAACCAGTGCATCAGTAACTTATTGAACAGTGCAGTAAAACAGAATAAAGCATCACACATAAGCAACACACATGAACACCAAAATTTAAGGTGGAAACCCAATGTGGGTGAAAACCACCTGCTCCTATCATCTCTGTCTTCTTTTAATAATAAAAAAATCTGTTTACAATCTTGTACCGGTGCAGATGCATACCAATACGCGGGAACCCACCTGCAGAAGGCTACAACCTTCTCTCGTTTTCCAGCTTCTACTAGAAGAGAGCTGCAACCCCCTAGCTCTTGTACTAGCCAATGTGATTACTAGTACATAGGCACCGGCCTACAATTTCTCCAGGGACCACGTTTCATAAATTTCCAGACTAGATACTCCCGGTATGGAACAATACACATGAAGGCATCGTTTCATCAAATTTTCATATTGGACCCATCAGAAACTTTGAAACTCAAACTGCATCAACCATCAATCAGTTAATCTAAACAATCAGATCATTGTCACCAGAACACTATGCTGAACCCAGGAATCAGCTGCAACCTCAAAAATCATGCATCAGAATGTACATGCTACTTTACAGAACCCAACCTACGTGTATACGCTGCTTCCTACAATAAAACCTGTGTATACCTTCAAAACTACTGAAACATTAAACTTCTGAATCAAGTCTATACCAACCAGCAATATACTGACCATCTACTGTCTATTTACAAAGATTTACACAGGCAGTAGTAGAGATCACCCTTCTCACTTATATAATCAGTCAATGAGATATCAAACTCCTTACTCATTCAGTTTTACATTCAAATCTAAGAAGACTTCATTGATAGACAACAGTAAAACAGCAGCACAGATCTAATAGATCAGCCATCCTTGAACATCAAGCTTTTCTTTTGCATACACTAATTGGAAGAGTCAAACGAGCATGTATATTCACATTCACCAAAGCGAACCAGCGTACAGATCTGCAAATACTTACTTCATAACTTCACTGCATTTCCAGACTTCAGACAAACCGAGATCACAATATTTAAAGAATAAAACAGGTGTACATAATCATATCTATTCCAACCAATATCAGATCATTCAATAATAAGTCATTTTAGGTCTCATGATCCTAATCTAATATTGAATTCAAGGTGCACAAAGTATTTCAGATCAAATCACAAACATAGTCCCTGCAACATAAAATATACTTCAAATAGAAGTATGCCTTAGAAACCCATACACTTGCACATTTTATTTTTATTTAACACTTCATAAGGTATTCATTCCTTGTGTACTTAGCCCTTTTATCTTCTCCTCCTTATATACTTATATCCTTTATCAATACCTCAGACCAAAACCACTTAGGATCAATACCTTGGACCAAATACCTAGGTTCAATACCTCGGACCAAATACCTTGGACCAAATACCTCGGACCAAAACCTTGGTTTTCCAACATGTACATGCTTTTCCTCCTATGGGAGTGCGTGTATACATATATGCTATAGAAATTTTGAATAATATGACACTTATTCACAAATATTATCCCGATTATGCACTATTGCAGAATACATGCACAATACATAACCTCCTCTACGTTGATCATCAATTTAGCAGCATCAAAAACAATGAAACATCAATCGCATGCACACATTAACATAGTATGTAACCCGGGGAAAGCATACAACTGAAAACCCCACACTATCTATATATTATAATGATAGAGAACATGTAACAATAGATAGTACAATACTCCTCACAAGTACTCAGTACTATCTCCACCTTTTACACACAAAACTAGCTCAGATCTGATCAATCACAACTCAAATCTCCTCCACTACTTTGCCTGCCTCCACTATGCAATCTGCAAGAGAAATCATTCACTCTGTAAAAATGAATTCCCTTGGTATACTACACAAGCCTCATGGGCACTATCCATCCATGCATGTGCAAATCTCATGCACAACTATAGTCACACTGTAGTCACAACTGATAGCAATCTCAACCTCTAACACCTGTCTCCACTGAACTGTACATGCACTGAGTTAACTGATGTATTCTTCAGTTGCTTTATGAGTTAATAATTAGTGAATTAATTATTAATTTAATTCACACAACTAATCACTAGAGTATTCTTTAGTTAGACTAAAATACAACTAGTTCAACCAAGTCAAACTGAACACAACTCCATCAACTCCACAATCAACTCCACCAAACTCAACCACATGAGTTCTAACTAATGTCCTGCATGCAATAGCTCAACTGACCCACAAAGAAAGCGTATTTCCTTCTGACAGCTGCATGTGCCACATCTGTAGCTCGAACTGAAGTGCTCCAAGAGGATAAGATAATGTTTATAGTCTAAATATTGTTATGAGACAATAATATTTGACTGTTCTATTTTTAGCTTAGTAGTCTAAAAATAAAAACCTGCCCATATGTCTAAAAATATAAGTCCATCTATTTTTACCAACATGACCAATCATCCACAAATAACATACTGCAACTCATAGACCATGATCCATATGTCTAAAAATAGACAAAGTCTAAAAATAGACTTTGCGCCAAAAATAGCCTGCGGGCCCACTTAGTGAAGGCGACTACTTTTCACTAAGCTCCATCATCTTGTTGCATTCTCAAAACTCCCTCTCAACAAGATATGGATTATCAAAAACCCCTATCCTGCCTCGGTGGTATTCGAACTTGCTCCTGGTGAGCGCCTTCATCAAGATATCAGCATCCTGATCCTCCGTTGGAATGTATGAAAGTAACATGATTCTCCGCTGCACACAATCTCTGACATGATGGTACCTGATGTCAATGTGCTTGGATCTATCATGAAATATAGGATTATCCGAGAGTTTAATGCAACTCTGGTTATCACAGTAAATCACATTAGGCTCCAAGTGAGAACCGAACAAACCGACCAGGATCTTCCTCATCCATATAACCTTGCACGCAGCCAAACTTGCTGCCATATACTCGGCCTCTGCTAAACTGAGTGCCACGGATCTCTGCTTCCTGCTGTACCAAGAAACTACTGTCGACCCGATACTGAAGACCCCTCTTGATGTGCTCTTTTTGTCTGTTGGGCTTCCTGCCCAATCTGCATCCGTGAAGCCACATAGCTTCACCTCATCCTCCTGTCTGTACCACAATCCATATCCCGATGTGCCTCTCAAATAACACAATACATGCTTGCCTGCCTTCCAGAAGAGCTTGGTTGGCTTAACCATAGCTTGTGAAAGCTGGTTAACAACATAGCATATATCGGGTCATCTATTGACCAGATACATAAGTGACCCCACCAACGGTCGATAAACAGTGGCATCCACTTCTTCTGCTGAAGTGGCATCCTCCTTCCTCCAACCTCCAGGAAGAGGAGTATCAACAAGCTTACAACCATGCATGTTGAACTTCTCCAGTATCTCCCGAGCATACTTACCCTGAGAAACAAATAGTCCATCACTGTGCTGCCAGATTTCCAATCCCAGGAAATAATGAAGGAGGCCCAAGTCCTTCATCTCAAAATCCTTAGCAAGATCATCCTTGCATGAAAGTATCAACAGCTCATCACCTGTTAGAATCAAATCATCTACATAAAGTACAATGATAAGCAACTTACCCTCCACCACAATCTGGTATAGGTTAGGATCCACCTCACTCTTGGAGAATCGAAGTCTGGTGAAATAACTGTCTATCTGTGTGTACCAAGCACGTGGTGCTTGTTTCAACCCATACAGCGCTCTCTTGAGCCTGCACACATGCGACTCGCTGCTGAATATCTCAAAACCTTCGGGCTGCTTAATGTACACCTCCTCCTCAATGACTTCGTTGAGAAACGCAGTCTTCACATCCTTCTGATGAATGTTCCACCCCATCTGCGCTGAGAGAGAAAGAATCGTCCATATGGAAGAATACCTTGCAACAGGTGCAAAGGTCTCCTCATAATCGATCCCCTCTATCTGTGAAAGGCCTCGGGCAACAAATCTTGCCTTGTACTTCTCCACACTCCCGTCAGCTACCTGCTTAACTTTGTAGATCCATCTCGAACCCACCACTGATTTCCCTTCCGGTCTTGGGACAATCTCCCATGCACTGTTTCTGACAATTGAATCATACTCTTCCACCATGGCGTCTACCCATGCGGGATCCTCCACAGCTTCCTTGAAAGAGGATGGCTCAGTCACAACACATTTGCTCACAAGAGCCATGTATCCAGTGTACCAATCGGGTGACTGTCTCTGTCTACGTTGAGCTGTAGGTGGTCCTACAACCTTCTTTGCATCTTGAGCCAGTCGCTCAGCTTCTGTTAATCGCTTTCGCCCTCTAATGGTTGGTGCTACATGAGTGGTCTCTTCCACTCCATGAACTTCATCCTGTGGCTGACCCACATCCTGAAGCTCATCCTTAGGAACTAATAGCTCCTCATTTGCATGCAAGTGTGGCTCCCTTTCAAGCGAACACTTCATGGCTTTCTCCTCTTGAAATTTTATATCCCGTCGCACAACAGTCTTGCCACTGTCTGGCAAATACACATGATAGTTGTGGGGTGTATCAGTTTACCCCACAAATATCCCAACCTCTACGGTCGGCTCCAACTTCTTCCTGGCATCCTTCGTCACATGCATGTAAACATTAGCACCAAAAATCCTCAAATGAGAAAGATCCGGCTTCTTACCAAAACAAACCTCCTCGGGTGTACTCATGCCAAGTATCCTGTGAGGGCAACGGTTCTGCACAATACTGCAGTATTGCATGCTTCCACCCACAAGTGAAGGGGTAGGCCCTGATCATGCAACATCACCCATGCAGCACCCACGATCGTTCTGTTCTTCCGCTCAGCAACCCCGTTCTACTGTGGGCTATGGGGAGCTATGAGCTCTCTTCGAATCCCTTCTACACTGCAAAAGTCCTTGAACTCGCCAGAGATGTATTCACCACCATTATCGCTCCTAAGAGCCTTCACCTTCTTCCCTGACTCCTTCTCGACCAGTGCTTTGAACTCACAGAACTTTGAGTATGTCTCGTTCTTCTTCTGCATGAAGAGGATCCATCACTTTCGAGAGAAATCATCAACAAAAATCACATAATACCTCTGTTTTGCTGTCGAAGCTACTGAGAAAGGTCCACACACGTCTGTGTGAATTCTCTCAAGGATTGTCGTGGCACGACTATCCTTCTCGTGAAAGGTGGCTTTCACAAACTTTCCCAAAGTACACCCCTTGCACTGATCTAACTGTGCAAGGGTGCCCTTAGGAAGCCCAGTAGTGATTTGTTGCAATATCTTCAAGGCTCCATGTTGAAGGTGATCCAATCTCCTGTGCCACAACTCACCATCATCCCGGCTCACCAATCCTTCTGCCTTGCATGCCATTGCTGCACAGCCATCTACATGCAACCGATATAGGTTCCTCACTCGAACCCCTATCTTCCGGGTTTCTCTAGTTGTCTTGTTGTGCAGGAAAGCCTTTCCCTCATTGAAAACAACATCATATCCCTTGTCTTCCAACATCGCCATAGAGATCAGATTCTTCTTCAATACTGGAACATGCATCACTTCCTTCAATATGAAGGGTTACCAGACTCCCTCTCAAAAGAAATGGTACCAATACCGGTCGCATTGTATCTACCATCATCGCCCATCTCGATGTGCACTCCAAGATCTTTCTCAGATCAGAAAACAAATTTCGACCTCCTGTCATGTGAAAAGATGCACCATTGTCCAAGAACCACACTGATCCCATCACACTTGAAACCAAGCATGCGATCAATGAAAAATCAAGCTCAAACTGCGAGGCTGGAGCCTCTCCTGCTGCAGATCCAGCAACTTGCTTGTTCTTCTTCTTCTGCGGACAATTAGTGGCATAGTGTCCGTGTTGGTGACAATGAAAGAACTTCACCCTTGGACATGTCCTGCTTCTTTCCTTTCGCACCAGAATGAGAAGCTTTCTTGTTCTTCCCTTTCTTTTCTTTTGCAGCCAAAGCGCAATTTTCTTCATCAGTTCCCTTTGATGAAGATCCATCCCTGGTATTCTGCCTGATCTCCTCCTGCACAAGATCTAACCAAAGTCTCTCCCATCCTGGCAATTTCTCCCGACCATTGACAGAGTCCTGATAGGAATGCCAACTCTTCGAAAGGCCAAGGAGAGCCAAGCTCACCAAGTCCTCATCATCGACAGTCACCCCCACACTTCCCAGCTCATCCCTGCACTGAGTGAACTTCGTGAGATACTTGGGCATACTGTCTCCCTTCTCGCATTTAATGTTTCTGAGTCTATCCTTGAGCGCCAGCTTCCTCTGATCGCTCTTGCTTTGGAATAGATCTATCAATGCTTTCCACATCAAGTATGGAGAAGCCTTTCCATGCAGGTTGGACACAATGTGATCCTTCACGCCCTCCAACAGAATCCTTCGACACTTTGTTGTCTTCTTTTGCCAAACCTCAGCTTCGGCAACATCAGTAGGCTTTGGGACCTCAACCTCTATGAACTCCTTCAGCCCATTATCATCTAACACCGCCTCCATCATGTCCTTACATGCAATATAGTTTGAGCTTCCCTCAAGAGCATACTCCAATCGCAATCCGTTGAAAGACATTGCCACGTTGACACCAAGAAAACACTGCTACAAATTTGAATTCCACCAGCTCAAAAACTCAACCGCCTCTAATCTAGAATTTGTGAGAACAAATTATTTCTCATACAGAGATTGATTGTATGGGATTTTACCGGATATCTCACCTTCCAAAGGAAGGATGAATCCAGAGGCTACCTGGCCCGATTACAGACTCTGCCTGAAGAAATAAAATGTAAACACTTTTTGAATAGTAGATCTGATGATCAATAGCTTTGATACCATGTATAAATTTTGAATAATATGACACTTATTCACAGAGATTATCCCGATTATGCACTATTGTGGAATACATGCACAATACATAACCTCCTCTATGTTGATCATCAATTTAGCAGCATCAAAAACAATGAAACATTAATCGCATGCACACATTAACATAGTATGTAACCCGGGGAAAGCATACAACTGAAAACCCCACACTATCTGTATATTATAATGATAGAGAACATGTAAAAATACATAGTACAATACTCCTCACAAGTACTCAGTACTCTCTCCACCTGTTACACATAAAACTAGCTCAGATCTGATCAATCACAGCTCAAATCTCCTCCAATGCTTTGCCTGCCTCCACTGCGCAATCTGCAAGAGAAATCATTCACTTTGTAAAAACGAATTCCCTTGGTATACTACGCAAGCCTCATGGGAAATCTCCATCCATGCATGTGCAAATCTCATGCACAACTATAGTCACACTGTAGTCACAACTGATAGCAATCTCAACCTCTAACACCTGTCTCCACTGAACTGTACATGCACTGAGTTAACTGATGTATTCTTCAGTTGCTTTATGAGTTAATAATTAGTGAATTAATTAATAATTTAATTCACACAACTAATCACTAGAGTATTCTTTAGTTAGACTAAAATACAACTAGTTCAACCAAGTCAAACTGAACACAACTCCATCAACTCCACAATCAACTGCACCAAACTCAACGACATGAGTTCTAACTGATGTCCTGCATGCAATAGCTCAACTGACCCACAAAGAAAGCGTATTTCCTTCTCACAACTGCATGTGCCACATATGTAGCTCGAACTGAAGTGCTCCAAGAGGATAAGATAATGTTTATAGTCTAAATATTATTATGAGACAATAATATTTGACTGTTCTATTTTTAGCCTGGTAGTCTAAAAATAGAAACCTGCCCATATGTCTAAAAATAGACATAGTCTAAAAATAGACTTTGTGCCAAAAATAGCCTGTGGTCCCACTTAGTGAAGGCGACTTCTTTTCACTAAGCTCCATCATCTTGTTGCATTCTCAACATACGCTCTTTTTGTTCTGTGGACTAGCGTGTATATGTTGTTTTGACTAAGTGGACCTGCATATACTTCTTAAACTGCTTTACATCAACCTTTTCCTTTACCTTATTTATTCTAATCAGTAGACCTTATTTCCATCTTCATGTTCTTCTGTACCACTTCCCTGTTACCTCTGAATATACCTGTTGTACTATGAGTTTTCTTTCACCAAAACTGAATTGACCTATGAGTGAGTTTCCATCAAGAACAACACTTGTATCATAATGCCAACAATTACAACCCCAGGAAGTTGGTGTAGCAATTTACCCAACCGGGCCCATAGTTTTTTCACTTCATCTCCTAGGGTTAGGTTTTTGGATGGTTAGGGTTGAATATTGCTTCTCAAAAATAAATAGGACTTTGAGACTCATTGTAACACAGTTTAGAGGCATGTAGCCACCACAACTCTCCTCAGAGATAAGCTACCATCCCCCGAGCTAGTTTCATTTCCTTTCTGTTTGTAAGCATATTTCAGTGTTTGATATTAATGAAATGAAGTGTTATTTATTTTTTATGCATCTTTGTATTTATGTTTTTATATGTAATTTTTTGTGTTCATGTTTAAATTCAGATCAGTGGTATCAGAGCGTTTGTTAAGAAACCAGTTCACAAAAAGATAGAAAATATAGATCAACGGCTTCAAAACCAGCCTCTTCGAGGGGCAACCTCCTTTACATTACACAAATGAACAATTCTTGGATGACACAAATGAAAAGACCTCCTTTCTATATATAGGATTCTAAGGGGTCCCAATACAATCAAATCTTACATAACAATAATATTGTAGGGGCACAACAATAACAATAGTGAGCTTCTATGGGGCATAATAATAACAACATGGGGACAATATGGGCACAATAATACAATATGGGGATTGCACTAATAAAAATAAGGAGTTACAATAGTAGTATAGGAACCTAACATGCCCCTATCCTTCAAAAAGTGTTGTCCTCAACGCTTGAGTAGTTCTGGATACTTCTATATAAAATTCTCATCCTCCCATGTGGAACCTTCAATAGGTAAGTTCTTCCACTTGATGAGATACTCTAAAATTGACCAATTTCGTAGCTGTCAATTTCTTGTTTTTGTGACTCCTCCCCATTCCAATATGATTTTTCCTTCCTTGTCAAGTTTTATCAATATTCTTTGAACTGCGATCTTCTCACCTATAAGCTTCTTTAAGCATGAAACATTGAAAACTGGGTGCACTCGGGAAGATGCAGGGAGCTCCAATTTGTATGCCATAATACCAATATTTTGTAACACTTTGTATGGACCATAATACTTTGGTGATAATTTATTATCCTTCTTAGCTTTCTTGAAGGACATTTGTTTGAATGGTTGTAGTCGTAGAAATACCTAGTCACCTACATCAAAACTTATTTTGCTATGATGTTGATATGCCTGTTGTTTCTCTATTCTACGCCAAAGTGAGGTTATCCTTTAAGAGCTTGAGAACTTGTTGTTGATGATTGATTTGATCTTCCACTTCTTGAACCTTATAATTTTCTTTTAAAGTCGATGTGATGGATGGTGGATGATATCCATAAAGTGCCATAAATGGGGTCATTTTTGCTGCAGTATGGAAGGAAGTGTTATACCACCATTAAACCAAAGGCAACCACTTGACCCATTATGTATGTTTATCATAAACAAAGCAACAAATATATCCTTCCAAATGTTTGTTCACTATCTTAGTTTTCCCATCAGATTGAGGTTGATAAGATGAGCTATGAGTTAACTGAGTACCCAAATATTCCACCTCTTGTACTCCAAAGAAACATTTGGAGCTTTTTTCATATAATTGTTTCTCCTCCAATAATTTGAGCACCCGGTCAACATGTTGAACATGATCCTTCCAAGGCTTTTTGTAGATTAGTTTATCATCAAAAAATACTAACACAAATTTTCTAAGGAAGGGTTTGAAAATGGAATTCATCAAACCTTGAAATGTAGAAGGTGCATTGGTAAGGCCAAAGACAAGACCAAAATTTCATAATGACCCTCAAGAGTTCTAAATGTTGTTTTTAAAATGTCTTCAGTCTTCATTCTAATTTGATGATATCCTGAACGAAGATCCAACTTGGTGAAGTAAATTTCTCCATGTAATTCATCCAATAATTCATCAATGACAGGAATGGGAAATTTATCTTTAATAGTAAGTTTCCTGAGATCCCTATAATCCAAACACATGCACCATGATCCATCCTTCTTGAGTACCAATACCACTGGAGCAGAGAAATAACTTTGACTAGGTTGAATTATACCAACCTCTACCATTTCTGCAACCATATGTTCAATTTCACTCTTTTGGGCATATGGATATTTGTAAGGCCTGATGTTTGGGGGAAAAATTCCTGGAGTCAAATGAATAGCATGATCATGATCACAAATAGGTGGGAGGCCTTTGGCAGTCTTAAATACTTTCCAATGATTGTCCAAAACATTTTGGATATATGGAAAAATAGATGATTTCGATGTGGGAACCTCTAGTGAACATAATTGTGCAATTACACTCTGTTATTCTCCCTTTAGAATCTTTATCATGATGTTAGAGATGATTATCTTTCCTGATTTCCCTGCGATACCCCTTAATTCAACTTCCTTTCCTTCCCAAAAAAATTTCAAGAAAAATTCTTGAAAATTAAAAGCTATTGTGCCCAAATATTGTTGCCATTGGACTCCTAGTAAAACATTTGCACCACCCATTGGAATGGAAAACATTGGACTATTCAAGAAATATTCTCCCATGGAAGCTTGATATTATGGCACTTTCCAGATAAATTTATGGTTCCTCCATTTGCAACCACTACTTGACACTCTGGTGTTGGATATAGGAATCCATTCAATTCCTTGGCTATCTTACAACGAATAAAATTATGGGCACTACCCGAATCAATCAACGTTATTACCTATTTCTTCTTTACATGCCCTTCTATCTTGAGAGTTTGAAGAGTGGTAATTCCTGTCACTACATTACAAGATATGGTCAAATTCATTTCTTCTTTCTCTGGGATTTGTTCTTGGTGTATATCCTCTTCTTTTGATGTTTCTTGTTCCTTTTCTTGCTCCTCTTCACTGTCTATGTAAATTAATTTCTTCTCAACACACTTATGACCTTTAGTGTATTTTCTATCACAATTGTAAAAAAGTCCTTTTGCTCTTTTTTCTTCCAATTCTTGTGGTGTCAACCTTGTAGGCAGTGAAAGGCTAGGAGAAACAACACTTCCATCTTTATAGTTATGATTCGTAGGCTTCCTTTTTGCAATAATTTTTCTTTCAATTTTTATTTCCAACTTGTATGCCTTCTCCAATGAATCGGGCTCCTAAAGGTGAGCCTCATGTTGGATGTTATCATTTAAAGCCCCTATGAATACTTCAATCTATGCTTCTATGGAATATCATTTACCCTTATATTCAATATTTGGAAGTCCTCAATGTGCTCTGTATTTGAACCCTTTTGTTTGAGATTTATCAATTGGCTAAAGAAGGTGTTTTTATTTGTATCCTTATAATGTGTTATCATTTCCTCTGTGAAAATTAACCGGTGACAAGTTTTTTATGAGAAAAAATCCCTCTATACCATACAAACTGATTCGGTTCTAAATATAAATATGTAATACGTACCTTTTGTGGCTGTTGTACATCATGTAGATCAAAATATTGCTCCAATTGTAGTATCCAAGTTATCGGATCCTTGCCATCAAATTTACTCATATATTTATTTGGAATATGGTGGGTCCTAAATCCAATGTTAGACTCTATGAAATCATGATTAACATTTCTTTTGTTCTCATCATGAGTTTCCTCCACTACCTTTTCGACATTAGGAAGCCCTTCTTGTAGTGACTTTGTCCCACCTTCCTTCAAACCTTCCATGTATTTCTTCAAATCTTCGAGGTTTCCATTCTATTTTTCTTCTATACCATTTATCTTATTGATCATATCTTTGATCACATTCTTTAAATCATCCCTCCAATTTTGCTTACTAGGTTTTTCTATTTTCTTGATTCGAGACATTCTTTTTCTTTCTTTTAGCTGGTCGATCTTGAATCTGTTGTACCTAGGAAATTTCAAATCTCCAAGGTTTGAAATTGCAACCTATGGTAGCCCTCTGCATTCACTTTCCAATGCCACCATTCTGATTGAAAATGGATTCTCCAAGAAAGAGTTATTCCCAATCTCCCAAGATGACCTGATTATATACTTTTTCAGTAGAGTGAACTTATACGAAGTGCCACGTGTCACTGTTTCAACCTTCGGACCTGAAAACAATAAACAGAAAAGTACAGTTTCTCCTCTTTTTGTAACTTCTTACGAAATTTCAATCCTATTCTCGGAGAGAAATTTGTGATGATTTTTCCAAGGTCACATGTTTTGGATGAAATTTGGGAACTTGCAAAAACCCTAAATGTATTGGACCGTATCTCCAAAAATATAGCAAACAAAGATCTCAAATTCGAGCCTAAGCTTCACCAAGATTTTGGCTCAAATGGGTTTTAATTTCAGAGTATGAACCTTCATAGAAAAAAACTTATAGCGAAAATTCCACAATGACCTGTTTGAGATGGAATTCTCGAGCTTGCAAAAACCCCAAATTCCTTGGATCATATCTCCGAAAATATAGTGAGACAAGATCTGAAATTCGGACCCAAGGTTTAGAACGATTTCAGCTCAAATGGGTTTTTTTTATTTAGCTTCTGAAATTACGCAAAGAAAACGTTATAGTGAAAATGCCACGATGACCTGCTTGGAGTAGCGAAACCCTAGAATCCAAAGCTTTGATACCAAATGTTAAGAAACCAGCTCACAAAAAGATAGAAAATATAAATCAACGACTTCAAAATTAGTCTCTTCAAGGGGGAAACATCCTTTACATTACACAAATGAACAATTCTTGGATGATACAAATGACAAGACCTCCTTTCTATATATAGGAGTCTAAGGCGTCCCAGTACAATCAAAGCCTACATAACAATAATATTGCAGGGGCACAACAATAACAATAGTGGGCTTCTATGGGGCATGATAATAACAACATGGGGACAATATGGGCACAATAATACAATAAGGGGGTTGCACTAATAACAATAAGGGGTTACGCTAGTAGTATAGGGACCTAACAATGGTCTGCTCTTTCTTTGTTTTTATTTGCATGTCCCCAATGAGGTCGGGATATAACGAGTTAGGGCTTGAACTAGTCAAACATTTACATGACCATCCTATCAAATCCTGACAGCTTCCCATGGCGGAAGAAAAACCGATGAGGGGGTAGGAGATCTTTTCAAAATCTTGCTCGAAGAAGCCCTCGAGCGACAGAGGAACGTGACGATGGACAACTTTGCCCATATCCTTCAGCAGCTACCCAAAGGCGATGCATCTCCTTCCATCATCTACTCTGGAAGTGCCACACCCTTTAAGGTACAAGTTAACTTTGACAACCCAATATTTGAAGGTCATATCAATGCGGACATTATAGATAAATGGTTAAATCTGCTAAGAGGATATTTTTTTGTTCATGATTTTTCCAGCCAGGAAAATATTACTGTTACACTTCTCAAAGCCATCCCCCATGTCAAGGACTGGTGGGAAACCTACTCTGAGAAGAAGGACAAAATTACACCCTCACTATTTTTAGTTGCACCCACTTGGAATTCATTTTGGGATGCCATCAAGGGGCAGTACTACCCTGTCTGGAGCTATGAGAATAAATACATAAAGTGGACCACACTACAGCAGGTAAGGGAGCAAGACGTGCCAGAGTTTACCAATGTTTTTCATACCCTTCGCACGAAGTTGGGTATCAAGGATTTTGAACAAAATTTGATACTCAAGTATCACGGCTACCTACATGGGTACATCCAAGATGAGATGGAGTTCCTGGACATCTCCTTGCTGGGCACAACGTACTAATACGTTGTCAAGATTGCGAAGAATTTTAAACAGAACAAGCGAGACTTTGGATCTTTGAATCAGAAGTAAGGGAAAGGCACCCCCAAACCGTAGAGAAAAGGACAAAGCTAAGGCGGGGTGACATAGGGAAACCTGCCTAAGCCACAAGCAAAGAAGAACACCATGAAGACAAAGAAGGACACGGGAAAAAGGTGTGAGTTCCATAATATCTCCACTCACAACATAAGTGAGTGTCAGGGCAAGAAGTCATTGGTGGTTGAGTTGAAGGATTCTGAATCAGACGCATGTTATAACTCTTAGTTAGAACCCAACAAGGGTAATGAAAAAGGGAAGAAAATCATTGATGCGGAGCCCAATGCCACCATGGCCTCTTCCTCTCACAGATTTGGGTGAAGGGTTCTTCGATGCAATTCATTTTCGACAGCGGGAGCCAAAAGAACTTGATTTCAGTAGAGATCGTTAAGAGGTTGGGCCTACCAACTGCAACACACCCGCAGTCGTACACCATCAGGTGGTTGCACCAAGGATGAGATCTTCATGTCAGCCAACAGTGTCCCCTTCCCTACATCATCAAGCCCTTCACTAATGAGGTATTGTGTGATGTTTCCCCTCTTGAAGCATGTGATGTATTATTAGGACAACCATACTTGTGGAAGTGACATGTTGTATATGAGTCTAGACCTCACTCTCTGATTATTACTTTAGGCAATAAGTTGTACAAGATACCAAAGGTAGCCCTACCTACCACCATCTCTTTGATCACTGCAAAGCAATGCAGTAAGATCCTTTTGCAAAACAGGAATTTTTTTTTCCTTATGGTTTTCCCTCAGGGCAAGAAGAAGATTGTGGCCACGGCTTCCAGACAGGGCTCCTCTGCAAAACAACACCAGATGGACAAGGTCATGGAGAAGTATAGGGATATTTTCTCCTCACCTATAGGGGTGCCTCTACATTGTCAGGTCAAGCACTCCATGGATCTAACCCCAGGAATGTCACTACCCAATGGGCTGATCTATCGACGCTCTGTTCTAGAGAACAATGAGATCAAGAGGCAAATTCAAGAGTTGTTGTAGAAAGGGCACAGCAGGCCAATATCATCACCCTTTGGGAGACTGATTATATTGGTACAAAAGAAGGATGGGACCTGTAGACTTTGTATTGACTATTGGGCACTGAAAAAGAGCACTATACAGATTAGGTACCCAATCCCATGGGTTAATGACCTTCTTGTTGGGTGTGTGTTATATTCTTTCCACGACTAGCCCTGGCAATAGGGGTGTCATAGGGGGCAAGGTAGCCCCCCCTGTTGGGGGGTTTGAGGGGGGTGGTAGCACCCTTCTATGGGGTCGAGGGAAGCGCCCCAGGGAAGAAAAATTGGACCCTATATTAATTTTTTTGTGCATGGTTTTCACACATGGTTTTGGGCATGATGGTTTTCTGCCCATGGTATTTCATAGATCTGGACGAGGGAACTATGGTTATGTTCTAACCCAGGGTTAATGGATTGGGTTTTATGGATGTTTCGGCATGTATATATATGTATTGTAACATTGAAAGGAATATAATGAAAAATCATTCTAGTAGTCCCGATTTTGGGATCCAGGGAAAATCTCTATGTATAGATTTTTTATGTTTTATGCTCTCACCATTGTTAATTTTCTATTTTTAGAATTTGTATGCAAGTAATTTATGTATCGGGTTAAAACCTACATTTGGTATCGGAGATGTTTTGGCTTCAAGGGGTCACCTTTGCTGCTGAGGGGTTTTTCTCGGGCCTGTGGTAGACCCTGCTCAGTGGGAGATCTGTGGGATCAATTCTTGTGGTGAAAGAAGATGATGAGCAGTGGAAAGATAGAGATCATGAAATTTAATGGTCACAGTTTTGAGTTGTGGAAAATCAAGTTGGAGAATATGCTGGTGGATAAAGATCAGTGGATCATGGTAGATCCAGGTACTAAACCAATGACAATGTCAACTAAGGACTGGGCGAGGTTGCATCAGAAAGCAAAGAGCACAATACTATTGTGTATCTCATATTTAGTATTGTTGAATGTATCATAGGAATCTTCGGCGAAGGCTTTGTGGGACAAGTTAGGGAATTTGTACCAATTTAAGTCTCTGGTGAATAAATAATTCCTATAGAAAAAGTTGTATAACCTAAGGATGAAGCATGGAGACTCGGTGACAAAGCATATGAACGCCTTTAATATTGTGGTAAGCTGGTTGTTATCTATTGATATAAAAATTTCAAATGAAGATAAGTCCATCAGTTTGTTGTGTTCTCTACCAAATTCGTGGGATAGTCTAGTTGTTGCAATAAGTAGCAATGTGAGTGTGATAAAATAGTCTCATCCTTGCTGTCAAAGGAGATGAGACAGAAAAATATGGAGGTTCATAATGGTGATGCCCTGTCTATACAAGGACGGTCCCAGAACAGAAACAAAAATAAATCCTCGAGTGGGAGATCTAAATCTAGAGGGAGATTTAAATCTCTAAGAAAACATTTAAAGATGTGCTGGAAATGCGGAAAGGAAGGGCACTTCAAAAGGGACTATATATCTAAATCTCCTGAGAAAGGAAATGGATTTGAAGGTGGGGGTGTGTACTTGTCTTCTTCTTCATGTACACATGTAGATCGTGAGGCATGGTTGATTGACTCATGTGCATCCTTTCACTTCACTCCCCATAGGGAGTGGTTCTGTGAGTATCAAAATATGATGGCGGTGATGTCTTCTTAGGGGATGATAGGAAGGCTAGAATCGTCAGTCGCAGAAAATTCAAGTTGAATTTGCAAGGTGGAAGGATTAGAACACTTCCGGGTGTTCTGCATATTCCTACATTGGCCAGAAATCTGATATTTGTAAGCAAGCTGGATGATGCAGGTTTAAAAACAATGTTTGAGAAATATACCTACAAGATGGTTCGGGGAACACTAGTATTGGTGTGGGGAGTTTGGATTGGAACTTTGTACAAGCTTTAGGGTGGCACTGTTATTAATGGGTGCAACAATTCTATTGTTCCTGAAAGTGGAGCAAAAAATCTAGTGGTCTCTGGAGAAAAAACCATGCTATGGCATCAAAGGCTTGGACATATTGGAGAGAAGGGCCTTCGAATACTTCATGGTAATGGTATGGTAGAAGGTATGTCTAATTTCTCTTAGGATTTTTATTTCTATGAAAATTTTGTATATGGGAAGCATAATCGGGCGAGTTTCCCCTCTGGTGCTAAGAGGGTGAAATAGATGTTAGTGCTTGTGCACAGTGATGTGTTTGGACCTGTGTCGATTCCATCACTAGGTAAGTATGTGTACTATGTATCATATATAGATGACTTAAGGAATACATGGATACATTTCCTTAGGAAGAAATATGAAGTCTTTGACAGGTTTAAAAACTTTAAGGCTCTAGTAGAAAACCAGACAGAGAAGAAGATAAAGGTGTTGAAGACAAATAACGGTGGAGAGTTTTGCAAGAAGGAATTTGAAGAGTTCTACAAGAAGTGTGGTATAGCACAGCAGAAGACTACTCCACACACACCTCAACAAAATGGAGTTTCAAAAGGAATGAACAGGATGTTGATGGAAAAGGCAAGAAGCATGCTTAGTGGTGCTGGGTTAGGACATGAACTCTAGGGAGAGGTGGTGGAGACTGCATGTTACCTGGTCAGCAGATCACCTTCATCAGCGTTGGAGGATAAGACTCCACAAGAGGTATGGACTAGTAAGAAACCCTCTCTTTCACATCTGAGGGTATTTGGATGTGATGCATATGTACATGTTCCAAAGGAGAAAAGAACCAAGTTGGATAGTAAATATGAAAGCTACATCTTTATTGGGTATAAGGATGGTTTAAAATGTTATAAGCTTTGGAACCCATAAATAAGGAAGCTTGTGTACAGCCACGATGTGGTGTTTAGAGAGGTGAAATATGTTAATCAACATGAAGTCCTACCAAAGGAACCTAAGAAGATAGAGTTTTAGCTAAAGGAGGAAGAATCAGACTCTACAGCAGAAGAGGAATCAGAATATGAAGAGCCACAAACTCCAGCTGTGAGAAGATCAGTTCGAGAAATAAGGCAGCTAGAAAGGTATAGTCCATCTACTTTCTATTCAAATTTTGCTTCATCTATTACTGATGATGATCCCAAAACTATTAGGGAGGCAGTAGACTCAGAGGATGGAAAACTCTGGAAAGAGGCCATGGTTGATGAAATGACATTTTTGGACAAAAATGAGGCTTGGGATCTAGTGGAGTTTCTAGCTAGAAGGAAACACATTGGAAGCAAATGGATGCTTAAGAAGAAGATGGATGTAGAAGGCAAGGTGGAGAAATACAAAGCTTGGTTTTCTACCCATGGTATTTTGTAGATCCGGACAAGGGAACTGTTGTACCTTAAGAAACCAATTTCCTGGCTGTAGAGAAATTGTGCTTAAGACATTAATAGATATTGTTTACTGTCACTTGTTTGTCACTTAGATATATGTCGTGTTCTCAAATGAATGACCTGGAGACTTGGTTTTTCACTCTTAATACATGTATGACTAGAACATCTCAGAATGTCGTTTCTTGCTAGATACAAATGATGAATGAAGAAAGCTTGAGGGGAAAGTTAAAGATAATATGTTGATCTTTCATAGAAACTATTATCCGTCACTTAGAAGAATTATGAAAATGAGAACTGAATCATAGACAATATGTTGCTTAACACAAAAACTACTATTTGTGACCCTTGGAGAAGTTAAAGATAATATGCTGATCTTTCACAGAGATCTATAACTTAGAAAGGAAGATGGAAACTTCAAGTATAGGAGCGCTCTTTTAAGGAATTTTAACTTTATTTACATAAGCAAATAAAGACATGCAACTTCATTACTATACTTGAAGGAAGAAAACACAAGATGACACATAACAGAGAGGGTTACAAAATTATACCCAACAATTCATGGAAACTTTTGATTCTTTCATTAATCAACAATTATATCAGGAATACAGCAGCCTAGTCTCTAGGTTCTCCAAAGTTCGAACCCTTTCTTAGTAAATTTTCCTCTTTTTATACATTGTGGAACAGTTGTTGATCTCTGAAACTGCCCCAAATTATTTAACTACTTCTCTAACTATATGAAGTAAAAACTATTACAGGATTTTACAGAGGGTAAAAGACACCTCAAAGAACATGAAATAATAGGAACATAACTGAATTCAGAAGGAGACGATAACTGTTGGCTTGCTTTGTTAATCTGCTTCTATAAATACCCTAATGATGCTTAATTCGTTTAGCCGTAATGAAATGCGTTTAGCTTGTGTAATCCTGAGCTTACATTGGCATTTTGATTGGCCAAAACACAAAGAAAACATACCCAACTGTCTTCCTCTTCAGATTCAGCTCTAACCCTGATTTTCCACTTTACACAGTGAAATTAACGCGAACTTTTGATTAATATGGGACTTAAAAGAGTTAATCTTGCTTTATAAACCTGTCAAATCCGTCCACTCAATGCTCCGTTGACTTCCATCGCAAATCGCAATCAGCTAGATATATCACTGCAAAATTAAGTTTATGCACCCTTAAGCCGCATAACTATGGTAGTGTTGGACTTATGCATAAATCCTTCATCTTCACGATTTTTTATTATATGCCTTTTATAATGAAAATATGCCATAAACATGCTTTTTCCGCTTTTAATACGGACTCCACACAACTATCGAGGCATACCTTTCCCGTGATAGATTCCCACCGTAGATCTGCGCTTAGCAGATCAGACGGTCTACAAAGATTTCGGGTGGGACATAAGCCCGGAGAATACCCGCCCGAAATGGGCAGTTTTCTCTCTCCACCCAGCTGCTACGTGTTGAACAATAAGTGGAATCGGGTGAGTTCCACTAAAAACCGCTTACCCCTTTGCATCTGCCTGAAATTCTACCTTTTAGCTTAAAATCCACCTTTTTGTACGTTTCGCAGACCCGTCAGGGCTTATAAATCATAATATATATACGCTTCAAGTTTGGCCTTTCTGTTATAATCCTTTATAATAGAAATACATATAAAACTACGTAAACAAAATATATATGAAGGGCTTTCAATATATCAATAAAAACATTTACAACCCGCAATAAGACGGACGCGCTGAGTTATAAAATATAAACTATCGTGTCCAGAATTCCCATCGCTCATCACAATCAGCGCTTTCCATATATATATAATATGTTATGTGATACGATGGACCCACTGCAATTATAAAACATAATATATATCTTTTCGGGTCCATCCCGCGATCGCAAATCGCAATCAGCATAAGTCATAAACATTATGTGATGATCGCGGACCCGACGGAGTTATAAATCATGGCGTAATCAATATCAGTTCGAGCCTATCATTATGTTGTGGCCACCAACAACCCCCCTCTTTGTTTAGTATTAGCAATAACACTAAGCAAATGGGGACCCTTAATAAAAAATTCAAAAAACATTTTATAAAACTTTTTGTATTCTACTCCTTGAAATTATGTCGCATCGCGTGGAGAAGATAAAACATCCCCTTATGTGCATAATAAAAAACTGCGAAGAAGCGACGCGAAATTCATCGCATCGCACACATTAAGAAGCGCTCTTAAATGAAAATCTTAAGAAATCTCTGACGGCCGATGTGCAACGTCGCATATCGCAATATCACATAAGCAGCACACAATGATTTAATGACTCATGCGATCCGCGATGCTGCAATCTTGCGATATCTGTGATCTGCGATAAACGCGATCTGTGATCTGTGATAATCCGATCTGAAAAAATTTGCGATGACATATCTAGGTAATGCGATGACGCGATGCTGCCATCGCCCATCGCAAATTTCCTCGGCTCAACATTCAAGAAAAGCTGTCTATAGACCAAAATTAGGCGCGCGCCTTAAAAGAAATTAATGAACATATGCCAAAGTGTTAATGAAGGACGGTTTTGTGTTTTTCGAAGAGTCAGTTCACGATGGGTGTCATGATTTTATACATTCATAGAGGTTAGAGCTTTCGTATCAGTATTTATTATCATTACTCTTTTCCTTTGCGTGAACTGCAGGAATGAAAAACAGGAAACAATACGAAGCAATGAGCAGGAAACAGCTAAGGAAAAGGGGAAAGCGTCAATGCTCGGAGAATAGAGAAGAGATGCCTTCATGAACAGATGCCGCATGCAACAGAACCATAGATTCCAGAGTATCACTCAACAGATGCTGAGGTTAATAGGAGATTCAACATTCAGGGTCAGAAAGCTCACAAAAGCAGCATGTTTACCAAAATCCTTAAACTTCTACCCGGTAAATGAAAAAGGTGCTAAAGAAGGAAAACGCACCAGAAAAGCCCGGAATAAAGAACAGAGGCAGTTTTCGATGCGCGATTAGCGCCTAGCGCTAATCGCGCATCGCTAAGAAAATTGTTCAGAAAGCAAAGTCCCTAAATTGCTTAGTCATTTGCAAGTCTGGAAACCGAAATAGCAAAAGCAGAAGTAGTTTGAGGGAAATTTGGGTTGTTGCCAAGTACATACGCAGTAAATTCGCCCAACCAGAAGATAATTCTCAAAAATATCTTCTAGTGTACTAAAAAGTGGTGCCAGCGCTTGCCATTCTGTTTGCGTAACTCAAACAAAAGTAGAAGGAAACCAGCCGACTCTTCCCAGGCGAATGTTGAATGCTCGCAACATTTAAGGAGCAAATGCAGAAATAGTTATGAATTAGATTCAGTTTTTAGAAATAGTTTTGCTTTAGAAGAAGGGAAGTCATTTAAACCGTATCCTAAATTTATGTAATTAAGTTAATTAGTTAGCAGTATTTAAACCCTTCTCATGCATTTGGAGAAAGGTCCATAAATTTGTCAAAAACTTGTCCTCAGAACATGCACTTTTGCACCCTCGGAGGGGGTTTTGATGAATGGATGGATCAAGGTTTATTAATGTTTGCATTTGATATCTGCTACTGATGTTGCACTTCTGTACTCTTAGTAGATGTTAGATCAAGGAGAGATAAATCATTGTTGCTTGAAGCTTATGAGTAGAATCAGTCATAAATGGTACTTTTATCTCTTGACCATTTATGCTTATATTCTGAAAGTGATATACAGTTTTAGTTGTTTATATGTTATTGCATGAATGTGTGAGTTACCATTTGGCACTTTTGTATGGTGGAGCCATTTATTTATGTCTGATATATGAATAACTTATTATGTGATATGCTGTTCACAACTGTTTTGCCTAACTTTTTATGCAAAGTAGATCATCTTAATTGATTTCTATTCTTATGATAGCTGAATGATCTTTATTTCCAGTTATTGTCTGAAATCTTTTTAGATTGCATAATAGAAGAAATACACCCCGGGTTAGCATAGATTAGATGTGTTGTTTTTCATTAGATTACAATAGCATAGATTTAGTTTAAAAGTTTGAATTAGATTAGCTTTAAGTATTCTTAGATCAGCAACATCCAACTCTGCACACACACACACACCCTTAGATTGGGAAACTGGTCCCATTATCCCCAGTCGGACCCGCAATACCAAACGGATAAGGAGCTGCCAACCAAGGTCCGGACCGGGTGGGTATCCCCCTTGTTGTCGACCCGATTTTCGGGGCTTCAACATATTTGGTGCTAGAAGGAGGGCCCGAACTATGAATGGCACCTAAATCAAAATCTAAATACCATTCTGAGAGTAAATCGCCCTCGTCAACTTCCCTGACTTCCCCGGTACGCTTAAATCCAGAGTCAAAAGTCGCTCGAGTATCAACCGCTGCTACACAACCTAATATTTCAGACCAATCTACCATTGAACCCCCTGAAGTTCAAACTCTGATTCACAAACTCCAAGGATTTTCCATTTCTACTCAGAGGTCTGATAAATCTCAAAGCAGCGTGACTTCGCAGTACAATCCTGCTCATCCCCTGACCAGATTAAAGAGTGAAAAATTTGGCATCCAGCCAACTGAATTGCCTCTCCCCACCAGGAAAAGAGCGAGGAAAACACCACAAGAGTCTGACAGTGAGACTCTTTCATCTACATCCTCCATTTCAACTCCCTCACCGCGAAGTCAGCCACCCACATCTTCACTCCAAACCATCATCCATCCGCTTACTGGAACTCCCACAACCCCTCATCAATCATCTACGATCATAGTATCTTCATCTTCCCAGCCACAGGGATCATCTTCTGCACTTTCATTCACTAGCAACTCAACGATGGCCCAGTCTCCATGGAATAATCTTGGGGCAGTTTTAATGCCTCCACCCTTGAGTCAAATACCGGCCCATCCTGAGAAATGGCTACCCAAATTCAATCCAGAGGCAGGCATGCTAGCTGAAGAACACATCAACAATTTCATGCTTTTTGTCAATCTCAACGGAGTTACTAACGAAGATGCTGTTGTTCGGCTTTTTCCCTATACAATGCAAGGAACAGCCGGGTCATGGTACTTTTCATTACCCTCCAGGTCTATCACAAGTTGGGACATTTTCCAAAGTCAATTCCTTACCAAGTTTGGTGATGACAGATCAACGGCAATGTTAATCATTGACCTATCCAATCTTAAAGCCGAGGCTAGAGAACCCATCAAAGATTTCAATTTACGGTTCAATAAGATCCTCAACAAAATTCCCACTGCTTCCCAACCCAGCGAAGAAGTACGATGTGAATGGTATATTACGGCCTTACCATCAAACTTAGCAATCTTCGTGGATAGGGCAAATAAAACAACCTTAGTTGAAAACTTGACAGAGGCGATAGCAGTAGAGAAACGCGTAATAGCCCTGGAAAAGAGATCTGCGATAGAGGAACGCAAGTCTAAAAAAGGTCACCTTCAAGGAAGACTCCAAGAAGAAACAAACAAAAGACCCTTTCGATTTGGAAGGATTGCAAAAAGTTTTAAAAACCATGTCCAATGAGATGATTGACATAAAAAAACAAGTAGCAGAAACTTCTTCGAAAAATCCCTACAGAGCTTTTAAAAGAGGTCCTTCAATGGATGTGAAACCACCCAACGCTATTTCAAATGTCAAATCCGAAGAAGAGGAAGAAGAAGAAAGTACCACCGAAGGGCAGACTGATGACGAAGAAGTTGTGGAATTACAAGGAATGTGGGATTTCATCCTCCCACAAGAAGAAGATCAAGAAGCATTTCCGGTTAGCACTCGAAGCAAAAATCAACTTGATCCTCCCCAAACTACCCCTAAGCAGAAGAGCACAAGCTCTGCAGTAAAAGATAAAGTCGCAACAAAAAAAAAGACCACTAAAGCGACTCAACCTAGCCCGGTCCAATCAGATCAAACAACTCCATCAAAAACACTAATAGTGTCGGATGAGATGGAATACAATATTATTGACGACATGAAAAAGACTAGGGCTAATATTACCCTTTACGAATTGAGCAAATTGAAACATCAACAAAAGATAATGATGAAAGAATTACATGTCGTGCCTATTACATCTTTGCCTACAGCTATAGCTTCCCACAACATGGGAAAACCTCCAACCAACACGATTAATAAGATTGATCCAAATGACATCGCCTTGATTGGAGGGAGATCAAGGTCTTACACTCCCCCTTTCCTTCTCACTTATGAAATTTTCAATAAAAACGTGCACAATTGTTGGGTAGATTCTGGTGCTTCAACGAATATTTTACCCAGATCAATATGTACCAAGTTAAATGTTCAACCACAAAAATCCGCAGTGCGCATAGTTCAGCTTGATCGATCTCAAGTCGAAGTGATTGGTGAACTTAATCAAGTAACCATAAGATTGTCATCCAACCCAAAGGTATGTCAGGTTATTGACATTCTAGTGGCTGATATCCCAGAATTCTATGGCTTGATTCTTAGCAAGGATTGGTCTGAGAAACTCCATGGATACTTTTCAACTGACTGGTCACACATGTGGTTACCCTACAATGGTAAACCGAATCAAATAAAGGTTGAACGAGAATTACACCAGAAGTACATAGTAACGGAATTGGAGGGAGAAAATGAAGCAATAGCGTATAACAGCAGTATCATAGGCAATTACTCGGTAGATTCTTTTCTCGGCAATTTCAATGCTCATACATCACCTTACTTAGAAAATTTAGTTTTGTCCCAAGTCGAAAATTTTTCCCAAACTGATAATTCAAAGTGTGTTAATTTTGTAGATAAACCTATAAATACATCTTTGTTTTGGAAATTATATTTTGATGGCTCTAAATCTAACGAAGGAGCAGGAGCAGGATGCGTTCTGATTAGTCCAGAAGGAAATAAGACCATGCTTACGTGCAGACTCGAATTCGATTGCACAAACAATACAACAGAATATGAAGCCTTGGTGCAAGGCCTATACAAAGCAATCGGGTTGAATGTCAAGTATCTTCAAGTCTTCGGAGACTCTGAGATCGTCGTCAAACAGGTACGTAATACTATTCATTGCCTATCAAGTCATTTAAAACACTATCAATCTTTAGTACAAGATCTGACTGAGCATTTCATAGCATTCAATATTTCGTCAATCCCGAGACTCCAAAACGCAAGCGCAGACCTTTTGGCTAACGTAGCCTCTAGGCTTATTCCCTCCGAAGAGTTTAGTCCAGATAGATTCTCAATAGAATTAATCTTCAGACCATCCATCCCTGACAACATTACAAATTGGAGAGTATTCAATGACGATCCCGATATTGTAAATTTTCTCACTTCCGAAGGATCCTACTCCAATCAGATAATTGACGAAGACCATCACGATCGACAAATACAACAAAATGGCACTGATAATGCTATACCTAAATCGGTGGTTAAGTTAGAAGACTTATACGATTTGAAAAATCGGTTTAAAAGGTCTGCCAATTCAAAGCTCTGCAGTTCAACTCTGAACTACGAATTAGTAAACCTAGGAACCGATGATAAACCACAAAACATTAATCTAGGCATCGGCTTAGCCCCTGAAGAAAAACTAGCGTATATTCGTCTTTTAAGACAGTATAAAAATGTTTTTGCCTGGAATTACGATGAGCTGAAAACATACGACACTTCTATCATTCAGCACACTATTCCTATGATTGACAACGAAAAACCTGTCCAACAGAAACTGAGAAAGATCCACCCCAATTTAGAAAATCAGATAAAAACCGAGCTAAATAAGTTGTTAAAAGCCAGAATAATTTTCCCCGTCAGACATTCCAAATGGGTCTCCAATATGGTACCCGTTAGAAAGAAAAACGGAGATATTAGGATCTGCATCGATTTTCGAAATCTCAACAAAGACTATCAAAAAGACAATTTTCCTCTCCCACCTATGGAGCAGATATTACAGGCAGTATTAGGCTTAGAACTGATGTCTTTCTTGGATGGATTTTCAGGATATAATCAAGTGCTAGTACATCCCGATGATCAGTTGAAAACCACATTCAGAACTAAATGGGGCACATACGCATATCGGAAGATGCCATTTGGTTTGATCAATGCCGGTGCTACATTTTAGAGAGCCATGGACATCGCATTCAAGGGTTTAGTCAATAAATCCGTAGTAATTTATTTGGATGATATAACAGTGTACTCCAAGAAGCGAAGCGACCATCTCAGAGACTTAAAACAGATCTTTCAACGATGTTTAAGGTATGGGATTTCACTTAACCCAAAGAAATATTTTTTCGCACTAAGTGAAGGGAAACTTCTAGGATTCATAGTGTCAAAATCTAGTATTCACATCGAGCCTGACAGAATCAAAGAAATTTCTGAAATATCCCTACCTCATAATAAAAAAGCCATGCAATCTTTCCTTGGTCAAATCAATTTTGTAAAGAGATTTGTCCCAGATTTTTCACGAATTGTGTCTCCTTTGCAAACCATGATTAAAAAGAATTCAAATTTTAAATGGGGTCAAGATGAACATGAAGCATTCAACCTGATCAAACAAGCTATCATTAATGCTCCATCTTTAGCAACCCCGAATTTTTCAGAATCTTTTATCTTATACACATTTGCCTCAGAGAAATCATATGCTGCAATTCTAACTCAAGCAAATCAAGAAAAAGCGGAAGCTCCAATCGCATTTTTTAGCTCGAATTTACAAGGTGCTAAACTCAACTATTCAGACGTGGAGAAATAGGCATATGCTTTTTTCAAAGCGGTCAAATATTTTAGACCTTTCCTACTTAAAACCCATACTAAGATCATAGTACCGTTTCCAGCGGTAAAAAATCTTCTAGTACAGAAGGATGTGGGTGAGAAAAGAGCAAATTGGATCACTGCTTTACAGGAATACGACCTTGAGATCAAGCCAGCAAACATTGTAAGAGGTCAAGGCTTCTGCAAAATGTTGGCCGGAGCATCGCAGATTTCTGAAAATTCATCTGAACAGGTACAACTGTATGAGGTAAGCCTAAACGATGCAAAATCATTATATGCTGACATCATTTATTATCTTAAGAACGGATATGCTCCATCACACCTAGATCACACTAAGAAAAGAGCTCTGAGATTGAAAGCTAAACAATATCAGCTCATAAATGATGTTCTTTTTAGAAAGAATTATGATTATGTTCTTCTTAGATGTCTTGAGAAAACTGAAGCTGAAAAAGTTTTGCAGGAACTCCACGACGGACCAGCAGGCGGGCACTATGCTGGAGATGCTACTGCACATAAGATCTTACGTGCAGGATATTACTGGCCTACGCTGTTCAAAGACTCACACAGTTACGTAAGGAAATGTCAAGTCTGCCAAACAACTGCTGGAAGACAAAAGAAGTCGTCCCTGCCACTACAGCCGGTAAACATTGAGCAACCATTCGGTCAGTGGGGCTTGGACATAATAGGTGAGATCGTTCCTCACTCTTCTAAGCAGCATAGATACATCCTCACGGCAACAGATTATTTTACTAAATGGGTAGAAGCAGTTCCTCTCAAGACAGCTAATTCTGAAAATATTATTGAATTCATAGATCAATTTATAATCACTAGGTTTGGATTGCCAACGGCTTTAATGTTTGATAATGCATCATACTTTTCTGGAAATGCAATCACTGAGTTTGCACTTAAAAGAGGGTTCAAACTGAAATATTCGGCCAACTACTATCTGCAAGGTAATGGGTTAGCTGAGTCAACAAATAAAAACCTAATCAGGATTATTAAAAGAACAGTTGACCAGAACCAAAAGAATTGGCACAAAGCTTTGGTAAATGCTTTATGGGCAGATAGAATAATGAAGAAAGCTTCAATCGGCACTTCTCCCTTTAATTTACTTTATGGGAAAGAAGTGGTTCTTCCAACTCACTTAGTCATCCCCTCTTTGTCTTTAGTACAATACATCGATGAAGTATCTACTTCCTCCATACAACTAAGACAAATGGAAATAATTAAATTAGAAGAACAACGAGAACAAGCTAAGAAAACCCATGCTCATCACCAAGCACTAATAAAATCCTCTTTCGATTCAAGCATAATGACCAGAAAAAATTTTCAGATGGGAGATTTAGTTTTGAAATGGGATAAGGCTCATGAAGAAAAGGGGAAACATACGAAATTTCAAAAGATGTGGCTTGGTCCTTTTCAAATTGTTGAAGTCATAGGTCCATCAACGTTTGTGTTGCAGGATTTAGCAGGTAGAAGGGATTCTTTTCCTGTTAATGGACAAATCCTTAAAATATATTTTCCATAGAAGATTATTCTTCTATTTTGTAGAATAGTTTTTCTTTTCTTTTTCATAATAAAACCAGTTGTGAGTGGTTACTACAGGTATTCTCGGAAAAGACACCAATTCTCTTTCAGATTTTGAGCTTTCGCTTGTATAAGTAGCAAAATTTTTGAAAATCTGATTTTTATTATTGACAGATACAGTTAAAAACTTTAGCCTAGATATGATACTAGTTTCAACTTCAAAATTTGATGAAAGCAACCTTTAGCGAAGGAATTGTTTTATATCAGCACAATGAAAGGTATCAATAGCAAAATAAGGCTTCTCTGTAAGACTGCTGTTTTCAAACTCTATTATTGTCGTCCAGAGCTTTCTTAAGGAAAAACAATGACTTCCTCCCCGCTAAAGAAAATCGCAGCATTCAGAGGAACAATCCAAAAAACACTATATCTCAAAGAATAAGAGGTCTCATCACGAGCCGGCTTATCATGATCACAGATATTATAACTTGCTGACTTTGCCAATACTGTCCACCAAAACAGGGCAACGACTCAAGAATGTTGCAATCAAAAGACAAGGGGTCTCATCACGAGCCAGCTTGTTCAGCAAAAGTGTAAATCAAGTGAATGACTGTGTCATAATTTTGGCTACCAAACCAAGACATTGTTCTTTGAGAATAAAAAAGGGAAAAAGTGTCAAAATGGGTTTTTCTTTGAAAAGTTGTAGATAGCCTTAAGCAGGATAAAGGATCATTGTTGGGTAACAGGTAACCCTGTCGAGGCTATGGATGCCTGCTGGCAGCAGAGGCTCTACCTACGACAAATGAGCATATTTTAAAGCCAGCACACAGAGAAGACTTTATTTTATCTTTAAAAAGACCAAGTAGTGGCTGATATAAATACAAGAACAAGCCTGAGGAAGCAAACAATTAGAATAGAAAAAGGTTGAAACAAAATATCACTAATAGGATAAGGCATAATGTACTCTATCTGTCCATAACTAAATTTAGACTTATGAAAATTTTTCTGTTTTGGAAGTTAAGATTCAATAGAAAAGCAGAGATAATTGATTCTTCCCAGTGAATCACCATTGTTGTGGCCACCAAAAACCCCCCTCTTTGTTTAGTATTAGCAATAACACTAAGCAAATGGGGACCCTTAATAAAAAATTCAAAAAACATTTTATAAAACTTTTTGTATTCTACTCCTTGAAATTATGTCGCATCGCGTGGAGAAGATAAAACATCCCCTTATGTGCATAATAAAAAACTGCGAAGAAGCGACGCGAAATTCATCGCATCGCACACATTAAGAAGCGCTCTTAAATGAAAATCTTAAGAAATCTTCGACGGCCGATGTGCGACGTCGCATATCGCAATATCACATAAGCAGCACACAATGATTTAATGACTCATGCGATCCGCGATGCTGCGATCTACGATAAACGTGATTTGTGATCTGCGATCTGTGATAATCCGATCTGAAAAAATTTGCGATGACATATCTAGGTAATGCGATGACGCGATGCTGCCATCGCCCATCGCAAATTTCCTCGGCTCAACATTCAAGAAAAGCTGTCTATAGACCAAAATTAGGCGCGCGCCTTAAAAGAAATTAATGAACATATGCCAAAGTGTTAATGAAGGACGGTTTTGTGTTTTTTGAAGAGTCAGTTCACGATGAGTGTCATGATTTTATACATTCATAGAGGTTAGAGCTTTCGTATCAGTATTTATTATCATTACTCTTTTCCTTTGCGTGAACTGCAGGAATGAAAAACAGGAAACAATACGAAGCAATGAGCAAGAAACAGCTAAGGAAAAGGGGAAAGCGTCAATGCTCGGAGAATAGAGAAGAGATGCCTTCATGAACAGATGCTGCAAGCAACAAAACCATAGATTCCAGAGTATCACTCAACAGATGCTGAGGTTAATAGGAGATTCAACATTCAGGGTCAGAAAGCTCACAAAAGCAGCATGTTTACCAAAAATCCTGAAACTTCTACCCGGTAAAGGAAAAAGGTGCTAAAGAAGGAAAACGCACCAGAAAAGCCCAGAATAAAGAACAGAGGCAGTTTTCGATGCACGATTAGCGCCTAGCGCTAATCGCGCATCGCTAAGAAAATTGTTCAGAAAGAAAAGTCCCTGAATTGCTTAGTCATTCGCAAGTCCGGAAATCGAAATAGCAAAAGCAGAAGTAGTTTTAGGGAAATTTGGGTTGTTGCCAAGTACATATGCAGTAAATTCGCCCAACCAGAAGATAATTCTCAAAAATATCTTCTAGTGTACTAAAAAGTGGTGCCAGCGCTTGCCATTCTGTTTGCGTAACTCAAACAAAAGTAGAAGGCAACCAGCCGACTCTTCCCAGGCGAATGTTGAATGCTCGCAACATTTAAGGAGCAAATGCAGAAATAGTTATGAATTAGATTCAGTTTTTAGAGATATTTTTGCTTTAGAAGAAGGGCGGTCATTTAAACCGTATCCTAAATTTATGTAATTAAGTTAATTAGTTAGCAGTATTTAAACCCTTCTCATGCATTTGGAGAAGGGTCCAGAAATTTGTCAAAAACTTGTCCTCAGAACATGCACTTTTGCACCCTCGGAGGGGGTTTTGATGAATGGATGGATCAAGGTTTATTAATGTTTGCATTTGATATCTGCTACTGATGTTGCACTTCTGTACTCTTAGTAGATGTTAGAGCAAGGAGAGATAAATCATTGTTGCTTGAAGCTTATGAGTAGAATCAGTCATAAATGGTACTTTTATCTCTTGACCATTTCTGCTTATATTCTGAAAGTGATATACAGTTTTAGTTGTTTATATGTTATTGCATGAATGTGTGAGTTGCCATTTGGCACTTTTGTACGGTGGAACCATTTATTTATGTCTGATATATAAATAACTTATTATGCGATATGTTGTTCACAACTGTTTTGCCTAACTTTTTATGCAAAGTAGTTCATCTTAATTGATTTCTATTCTTATGATAGCTGAATGATCTTTATTACCAGTTATTGTCTGAAATCTTTTTAAATTGCATAATAGAAGAAATACACCCCGGGTTAGCATAGATTAGATGTGTTGTTTTTCATTAGATTACAATAGCATAGATTTAGTTTAAAAGTTTGAATTAGATTAGCTTTAAGTATTCTTAGATCAGCAACATCCAACTCTGCACACACACACACACCCTTAAATTGGGAAACTGGTCCCATTATCCCCAGTCGGACCCGCTATACCAAACGGATAAGGAGCTGCCAACCAAGGTTCGGACCAGGTGGGTATCCCCCTTGTTGTTGACTCGATTTTCGGGGCTTCAACACATTATCGCAGACCTGCTTGTATTATAAATATAATATATATCTTTTTGGGTCCGTCATCGCAAATCACGATTGGCGGAACCCGTATGCATGTATATAAAGGGCTTTTCGATACAGCGGACCCGCCGAACTTTTAAACACAATGTATATATTTCAGGTCCAGCTATATATGTTTTAACACTTGTTTCCTTTGTAAATCCGATATATTTCTTTATTTCTTTCTCATTTCGATATGCACTTATATATATACATATCGGGTCTAGCTCCATATAACCCTTTATATCTGATTCTTTTACATTTCTTCCTTTAGCGATGCCGATATATAATAAACAAAATATTTCATTTCTTTTAGACTTCATGGGAAGAGAAAGGAGTTTTATTGAGTTTGAACTCCCGATAGTGATATAACTGATAAATAAACCTCAAGCACAATATAAGCTACAACATCTGGCTCCAACTAGGATAGTGCTTTTACAACAAAAGCACTAAGAACCGCAAATCAGTGCCTTATTCATTGGGTATGGAGTCATATATTGCTTCTCCAAACTTAAATGTGTGAAAATTTTGTATTGTGATCCCATGCTAATATCTGCAGTGATAAGATGCTTGCACTTTGATAACAAAATATTGAGAATCATAGATTAGTAGCCTCAGTTGGGCATGGAGTCCAAAACTGTGAAAATCCTTAAATTTGACAACTGGAACCTGACAATCTTGAAGTCTAAAACCTCTGCAAACCAGTTTCCAACTAGGAAAGTCACCCTTATTCCTCAACTAATGATTAAACTGAAGAACTGCAACTGGAAACCAAATGCTCAACACATGAGCTTATTTATGTACAAGTTCCTACATATGTACATGATTGATCTCCATCAGGTGAAGTCAATCTTCCAATGGTACCAGGTTAGCATTTGAGTGCTTAATCTAGAACCATTCTGCCAATGAATCTTGAAAATGCAATTCATCCTAAACAAAAAATAAATTATGCATAAAAGCAGCTCACAACAAAAATTAAGAGTATATCCACAAAATGATATGTGTATACTGTTGATAAATTCTTCCATGTAATCTGCCACAGGATCTTTGAAAGTATGAGAAAAAATATGTTTTTGATCAGCTCCACAAAAGAAATTCTCTGTCTGAAGGTTCCTGCTCAATTAAACCTCCTGTTGGGATAATATGTTCAACAGAACAATCAACAACATCTTTAAGAAAATGATCTATGTCACTTTCATGTCTCCACTTTTCATCTCTAAGCTTTGATTGAAAATAATTTGTAATTCTAACTTCGGGGAGAAAGAAAAAAAAATTATCATTACTATATGACATATGATCAACTTCAAATATATTAATTACCTCTGATCCATGGGCATCCTTATGTTCTTCAATGCACTGATATAGCATCTCTTTATCAGATTTCTCCTTACATAAGATAGCCTCTTTTGCTATGTTAGATGGCTCAATATATTGTTAGCCAACATATTCCACTTGTTGGTTTCTTCCTGTATGTTCATGTTACACTAAAAAATGTCACCTTGACTACTTACAGTTAGTATGGCTCAAATCAACAGTCATGCTACCCTCTTAGGCAGGTCTCATGCCTCTGTTATCCATCTCAAACTCAAAGAAGAGAGAAAGTCTTGTAAAAACTATGTTTATCTCTGGGGTCGCAGGTTCTCTCAAGCCTTACCTGCGGGGACGCTGGCAATGTTCACAAAGTCTGCGTCTTTGGACGCTCTGTATGTCAAAGGACAGGTGCGTCCTTCTGTAAAAGGCAAAATGCGCAAGTTTCATCTTAAAAAAGTTACTTGTGGTTACTTCTAGAACATTCTAGAGGTCGGTTTGATGAAATGGATGCGCCTCCAGTTGGTTCATGTATCTCTATTAAGGGGGAACTTATCCCATCAATAAGGGAGCTATCCCACCCAAAGAGGGGGATGATCCCATTGATGGTGGACCTGAATAACCTCTTTACAGCACTATAAATAAAGGCATTGAGCCAGAAGGAGGAGAGGTTGGAGCTATACATTTTCTTTGGGTAAATGCTGCAGGATTTAGGTCTTCCATTAGAGCCTTTGTAAGGAGAGATTGTCTTTACTTGATTCTACTTGGAAGAGGGTGAGCTTTGTCAAAGTAGAGGAAAACCCTTGATGGACCCTGGGAGGAACTTGCACAACACCAAGGCCAGGTTGTAAGAGTTTCTTTGTTTCGTTATTAATACAAACTGGTTTATTTTTCTCAATAGCTTGTGTTAATGAGTTATTTCATGTGTTCCTTGGTCTGCATGTTGAATATATGTTTTATTATATGAAATGCAAGTGCTTGGTAATTGTTTGATTGTTTGTGGTTGCAGGAATTGACTTGAAGGAGGAGCTCATCCGGATCGTCAAGAACGGACCTCAACAACAGCGTTTTGGAATAAGGTAAGCCTAAACACTTGTAGTTTTCATATTGTAAAAGGTGTATTTAGAGAAAGATCACTCCATTTTGTCTTGTTTGTCATTAGAATGTCTTAGACTTCTAGGAAGGTCAGCTGTGTCTGCACCCTTGACCAATTCCGTGTGACAAATTGGCGTCTCCACTGGGGAATCCATTAATGAGAGAGTCTTTTCCTTTATATGAACTTTGCTTTGAGAAAATCATTTTTATTTTCTGGTTTTTGACTGTGAGAATTAGTATTTGGGTGGCTTAGCTTTAGATTTAGTTAGATTTGGTTTTTCTTCATTTTTCCAGAGAGACGCACCCTCTGAGTTCTGCACAGTGCATCTTTGGACGCGCTGTTGCCGTCTGCACAGAGCGGGCCCGCGCCTGTTCTAACGGGTTGCCTGCGTCTTCCTGTAAACTTTAAGAAAATTCCATTTTTGCTTTAAATTGCTTTTAGATTTTGATTTTCCTTAGTGTTTCCTGCCCAGATCCTTTAGTACCCTGTCAAGAATTTTCACCTGAACTTGTTTTGTGAGCTTTGAGTGTTTTAGTGGATTTCAACGAAGTTTAGGCCTAGGGTTTGATTTTTGAATAGGTCTTGTAGTGACTTTGATAGTAGAAAGTTGTCCAACCTTAGATCTCTCTGGTTAGTCAACCTTCTTAGAGGTCGGACCTGTCGTAAAGTCTCCTTGTGTGAGCAACTTGCCATTTGAGTTGTTTTGGGTCAAATTTCGATTTGCTTGTTTATAAAGTATTGATTTCCATTTTACAAAAAGATTAGAGTTTTGTTTTGGCTAGTTTTTGGTTCTGCAATAAGCTAGTCCTTGATTTGATTGTGATCAAGTAAAACACCTTAGAATAATCATTGTTAGTTTTGGCCTCGTTAAACTTGCTTAGAATAAATTTGCTTTTAGTTTGCTTATGAGTGGATTTTCATAGATTTTAATAGTTGTTAAGATTGATTTTTTAGATTTATTTGCTTTATTAAAAGAAAAATACAGAAATATCTTCTTTAAAAAGTCTTGTTTCAAGTAGCTTTTTGTTTTTGAAAGAAGAAAGGAGTTTTTCGTGCATGTAAAGAGAGGTTATGTTTTTATGCTTGGAAAAGAAAGACGAATTGTTTCTTTGATTGTCTTCAATTAAGAAGTTGCTTTTATAAAGATTGCATTCTCTCAACTTTTTAGTTAAGCAATTCATCGAAAAAGTAAAGCAGTGGGTAAATCATCCTAGGTGCATTTTGTAGTGGTTTCGAGTCGAGTCAACACACCACTGGTTTCACTTCCATCACCTTTTGACTTAAGAAACAACCTTAAAAGTAACGCTTAAATTAAAATCAATCTAGTAATCTTTATTTTTCTAGGGCTCTGAAGCACCAACATAGCTTAGGCTAGGGTCTTGGAGTAGGTGAGTACTTAACTCTCCAAGACTACAAAACCAAACAGATAGTTTATCTTGAGTAGATTAAATCCAATTGTTTCAGTTATACTCTGGGAAAGCTCCTCTTAAAGGAGAAGCACGAGCTCGTGTCCGAACCAGTGAGGGGATCATTCCTCCCTCGTTGGGAACGACGCCAGACAGTACGTATTACAAACGGTAAACCTCGGATTAACCATTGTCGAGGAGCCAGGGGTCACTTATCGGTAAACCTTGGATTACTGTCAAGGAGCCGGTAAGGGGATTGGAGCTTGTTACTCTGCCCTTGCGTGCTGTCGGAGTTTAGACTGTTCCCCCAGGTGTAATTGTTGTGATTGGTAACTTTAGTGACCATAATCTTTAGGGTTCTACCGAGGTGACGGTGGAGGGAAGGTCCCACTGTACCTGGAGCAGACGTCGGTTATACTCACTTGGATTTTCCGGGGCGTTCACTTCACTTCGAGACGGTTAAAGTGGAGGAACTTGTGCCGGTCTATTCATTAAGCAGGTTGCCGGGGTAACTGTTCCACCCGCCATTTCTGTACTGAATCCAGCGAGGTTGGATTTCATCACCAACTAGCGCTTTTGGTCCGGAAGACTACTGTTTGTGTGTGGTTTGACGCTCTAGATTATTTAGGCGTGTGCTTCAAATTTGTTTGCTTCTTTAGAAGACTTTAGGTGGTTTGATTTGAGATTTTTTACTTTGTTTTCGTGTGTTGTAGTTAAAATCTTTAATTGTGGCGGAATTACCGAGACAGTCCCGTAGACTTCGGGGCAAGTCTCCTGAGATTGTTACCGGAATAGATTTGTTAAGAAAACTCCGTAAATCGCGGGGTGAATCTCCTGAAGACATTCCGGGTCATTTAGAAGGGTTAAAGGTCCTTGTAACTCCTCCTAGTGGCAGTAGAGTAGGTTCACCTGAAGAAGGAGAATCTTCCTTGGTAGTCCATCCAGATTACCAAAGTTTAGAAACAGGTTACAATCCCGAAGCTGTTACAGTTTCCGAGCTTGCTGGTAGTTTTTCATCTGCCAGTGAAACAGGCGAAGAACCTGAAATTTCCGAACCTGTTACTCCAACTCCTAGTGCTCCTGATTCACCAAGAATAGAAAGAATTATCACCGAAAATCTTCCTGTTGGATTAATTTCTATAGAAGAACTTGTTCCAGAGGAAGAAACAGGCGTTTCTGATTCTGAAGATCTAATTACCCTTGATCTAAGGGAGCGTGAATCCATCTTTTACAGTCCTCCTAGGAGTGAATCTTGGTACCTTGCATTAACCAATATTTTGGACAACTCAGTAGGTTTTTCTACACCTCGTACTCCTTTTCCACCTAGAGGAATTCATTCTCCTGTAAATATGTCTGGTCAGTCATCTGTGTTTTCGCAAAGTCCCGAATCATTTTTGCATGGCGGTCCTTCTGTTCCTACTGGGTATCAATCACTTTCTGGTACCTTTGCGGGAGCATCTCCTCAACCCATTGATCATGGGTTATTAGTTGGAAACAGTGGTAATGTACCATTGAGTATAGGTGACGTTTATATGATGTCAGGTTCAACTCCCATTAACCAACCTCAAGGATGGCAACCTCAAGGATGGCAACCCCAAGGGTATCAACCCCAAGGGTACCAACCTCAAGGATACCAACCCCAAGGTCAAGGTCAACCCCAGTACTCGTATTTACCTCAAGGTTATCAACCTACGGGTCAATACCCTGGTCAAGGTTATCAACCACCTCAAGGGCAATCATATGGGACTGCACCTTACAGTTATCAACCCTATCCTCAATACGGCTATGGATCTCAGTATCCTCAACCTGTTACGAGTCAATACCCTGGAATGTTAACATGGGATCCGTCACAGGGTCAACAGATGTCGCAACCAAGTATACAGTCGGTACCTCAAGCAGGACAACCTGCAGTTCCTGGTCCACCCCAGCAACCGCAACCTGTCCAGTCAAGTGTTCAGACCCCTGTAACTTCCGTAGTTACTCAGCCGCCAATTGCACCTAGTACTCCACCTCACACGGCTGCAGCAACTACCGCTTCATCTACCATGCTTACTTCTGGAGTATCGGCAGCTCCGGTTTCTACTGTCCCTGTAACCACTCCTCAGACATCTGTACCGTTGTCTGGACCTACGGTTCAAACCACAGTCCAGATGCCTGCAGGCCAACCTGGTACAAGTACGGTTGTTACTACTCAACCTCAATTTGTTCAACCTCCGTACCAGGGACAGTATCAACCTGGGCAAGCTGCCCAACAACCGGTTTACCAGTATCAACCGTATCCTGGGTACACTTATCAACAACCTCAGCAACCCCAGTACGGTCCGGTTAATCCTGGTTTTCCAGGAGGATATAATATCCCAAATGCGACTCCTGTTCCTAGTTATCCTGGATATCCTCCTCCTGGGGCTGGTATTGTGACTCAGAGTTTTAGAGATCCTAACCGGCAGTTACCGTTTATTGCGACTTTAGATTTACCCGACTTGACGCACCTAACGAACGATCCAATTCAATATCTTCAGTTCTGGCCGCCAATGCCAAATAAGTTGCCCAGCGATATACCCAAGTTCGAAGGTAAGTCTGGAGAGGATCCGTCTAATCACGTGATGACTTACCACCTCTGGTGTGCATCAAATTCCATCTCAGATGATTCCATCCGCTTACGTCTTTTCCAGCGTACACTCATTGGTCTCGCGGCCAAGTGGTACATTGAGTTACCACGGGCCTCTTTTTACAACTTTAGTCAGTTAGCTACGTCGTTCTTAACTCATTTTCAGTTACCAGTCAGATACGATAATGGTACAGAATTATTAACTTCGCTAAAACAATCGACATCCACGTACATTTCTGATCACATTCATGAGTGGAGACGTCGAAGGAGATTAGTGAAAGTTTTTATCCCGGACCAAATCTTAGCTGAATGGTTTGTCAAATCATTATTACCAAGAATTACTGAAGATGTAGCTAAGGCCGGAGTAGTTACTGAGGAGCAAGTCATTGCTCAGGCACAATACCTTGACTTAGTTTACACTCAGTCGGGTACACTACACGAGAAGATTCCGGATCTTCCAAAGTCAAACCAAATCGCTGCTGCTCCTTCGGGATCTCATGCCGCTGATGGTATGATTGGTATCGTGACTACGAAGAGTAAGAAGAAGTCTTCCAAGACTTCAAATACTCCAATTATCACTTTGCCTGATTCTCCGACAGGAGAGTCTTCTCCTCCTGAACTTACCGCCGACATTCACGCTGTAGAGTCATCTACGGCCAAATCAAAAAACGGTGGAAAGAAGAAAGGAAAGAAGAAGGCCAAAGCAGACAAGGCTCCAAAGGAGAAAACGGAAAAGTCGGAAACCAATGACGAAAAACGCAAACCTCGATATCCTTGTCTCATTTGTGAAGAAGATCATTTTACAAGAGATTGCCCTCATCGGGCCGAGGTAGTGAAAATAGTCAAAGGTTCTCCCACTCCTGCTGTGTTAAAAAATCCATTTCCAGAGCAGGAGAATAAGATGATAGGTTCTTCTTCGAATGCCAGTGAAGAACCCATTTTGATGATGTCTCATGTCAGGATTGCGACTCGATCGCAAGATTATGGTAGTAAGGCTCCTATTGATGGTAAGGAAGCAGAATCTTCTCACTCTAACCCATCAACCTCAGCTCCTGGTTCCGATCCACTACAGATCGAAAAACCTAACCCAGACTTAGTGATTAAGCCGCCCGCCAAGGGTGTACTTCGAAGGTCTGCTTTCAATCCACATGCGAGAGCAGCCCAGAATTACAACATTGTTGAGGACTTAGCTGTTTCACCCTCAGCAATGTCGGCATTAGAAGTGCTGCAATCATGTCCAGCACAACGAAAATTGCTTTTGTCGGCTATCGGAGCTGTCGATGTTCAGGACCCGAACCTAATGATCTTTGATCTAGAAAATAGTACACCACGTCTCCCCCATCAAATGGCTTTCCAAATTCCAGTGATAGTCAAAAACAGACCTATTCATCGGACTGTGATTGATGAGGGAGCTTCTACGTGTATTATGTCGATTCAATGTTGGAGATCGCTTGGTTCTCCTTCGTTGAACCAATCCCCCACCATCCTTAAGGCCTTTGATGGCCGTGGGTTTCGTCCGTTTGGTATTTTACAAGAATTGCCTATAGGGGTCGAAGGTAAAACCGTTAGTCTGGATGTGGAAGTGGTTGATGCCCCTCTAGACTACAACCTTCTTTTGGGTCGAAGTTGGTCATATGCTATGACAGCGGTCGTTTCATCGGTCTTCAGAGTCATTAAATTTCCACATAACGGTAAGATCGTGACTATTGATCAGCTGACATACTTTTCATCCGATCCAGCCTCTTCAGAGAGTATTCAACATGTTGGTAAAACGACAATCCCTTATAGGGACATTGGTGTAGGTTTAGTTAAGGATTCCGGTTTACTGGGAACTTTTCCTCTCCCTCCACTCAACGTAGACCCTTCGTTTGCAACAATTCATATGATCACATCAGAAAACATTATTTATGATGATCCTTGGTATGTTCCATCTGACTCTGAGCTAGATTCGTTCGGTAATGTTGTGCCATTGAGTCCGTATGAGATTGCTTATGAAGCTCTTATGTCTTTTACCGATTTTCATTCAACCGAAACCGACCAAATGAATGTGGTCAATGAAGAGTCACTTTTCACCTCACCCTTAGAACGGATAACGTTTCCCGAAGAAGTGTCATCTGACGAACAACTTCGCGAAATCCTAAGTGTAGATGATCTACCATGGGAAGATCTCCATCACAGATCTTCGTTTTTACCTAAGGGCGATGCATTTGAAAATGATTTTTCATCTATCTTTACCGCTGAATATGTCAAAGACGCTCAGGATCCAACGAAACATTCTGGTTCAGAGCTGAATTTAGGGAATATTTCTCGTACTATCCCCATTGATATTTCAGTGAAGCCCGGAATCGAGGAGAACATTCATATAGGTGCCGCATGTACTGAAGAAGAAATCCAAACTTACAAGGCCCTATTCCAAGAATTCCGCGACGTGTTTGCCTGGTCTTACGAGGAAATGCCGGGAATTGATCCTGCTATTGTTATTCATGAAATAAAAACCTACCCGGATGCTAAACCCATTCGGCAACGGTTGCGTCAGATTCACCCTCGAAAAGCGGCTGCGATTAAAGCAGAAGTCGAAAAGCTGTTGAAAGCAGGTTTCATTTATCCGATCCCGTTAACGGATTGGGTATCAAATATTGTTCCCGTCAATAAAAAACAAGGAACAATAAGAATCCGTATCGACTATAGGGATATAAATCGAGCTTGTCCAAAAGACAACTATCCTACGCCTTATATCGATCAAATTATTGATGATTGTGCCGGAAGTGAGATGTTTTCCTTCATGGATGGTTTCTCAGGCTATAATCAAATCAATATTCTACCTGCCGACCAACCAAAAACGGCATTCATTTGTCCATGGGGGACATTTGCTTATTGCAAATTACCTTTTGGACTTAAGAATGCCGGGGCCACTTTTCAACGGGTGATGTCCTATGCATTTCATGATATCAAGCACATTGTGCAACCCTATCTCGATGATTTGCCTGCTCATTCTTTACATCGAGCTGATCACCTTGTCCACCTACGAGCAATCTTTATGAGGTGTAGGCATTATCGAATTCGGTTGAATCCCCACAAGTGTGTTTTCTGTATAGAAACAGGTCGATTGCTGGGATTTGTTGTTTCAAAAGCCGGCATTCGCGTCGATCCCTCGAAAGTCGAGGCTATCATCAAATTGCCTCCTCCTTCGAGTTTGCGCCAACTCCAAAGTTTGCAAGGGAAAGCGAACTTCTTACGCCGATTCATCCCAAACTACGCCGAGGTCACTAAAGGTTTTACACGGTTGTTGAAACAGAACGCACAATTCTTTTGGGACGAGATTGCCCAACAATCTTTTGATGCACTTAAACACGCGTTGACCCATGCACCGTTATTGCATCCTCCCAACTACAACCAGGACTACTTCTTATACCTCGCAGCTTCGCATTCCACCATTGGAATGGTGTTAGTTCAAGAAGATGAATCCAAAGCAGAGCATGTGATATATTATCTCAGTCGAACCTTAAATCCCACTGAGTTAAAATATTCGCATGTGGAGAAATTGGCCCTGGCAGCCGTTCAAGCTGTCCAGCGTTTTCGTCACTACATTCTTCTTCGCAAAACTACGGTTATTTCGGATTGCAACCCTATGATTTATATTTTGACAAAACAACTGCTAGGGGGCAAGTAATCTAAATGGATTGTTATCCTGCAAGAGTTCGACTTGGAGTTCGAGAAGTCCAAGTCTAAGAAATCTTTAGTTTTTGCGGAATTGATGTGTGATTTCCCGCGTGCTGATACAGAGACTGTGGCAGAGGAGTCCATTGCGGACGAATCTTTGTTTCTTATTAGCACTTTAGATCCATGGTATGGGGATATAATTATCTATCTCCAAACCCAAACCTTTCGGCCTGAAGCTTCCAAGGAAGACCGTCAAAAAATTCGGTTTCGATCCCAGCAATACAGAATTATTGGAGATACACTTTATCGCCGGGGGGCAGACTTAGTTTTTCGACGTTGTTTAACTCACGACGAGGCTGAGAGAGTTTTAAATGATTGTCACTCTGGAGCATGTGGCGGTCATATGTCTGGGTATGCCACAGCTCAGAAGGTGTTGCGCGCTGGCTACTTCTGGCCGTCTATGTTTAAAGATTGTATCCTTGCCGTCAGAAAATGCCACAACTGTCAAGTGTTTGATCGAAAGATGCGCGCTCCACCTGCTCCCCAGGCGGTAATTGTTCTTGACGATCCGGATGAGCTCCTCCTTCAAGTCAATTCCTGCAACCACAAACAATCAAACAATTACCAAGCACTTGCATTTCATATAATAAAACATATATTCAACATGCAGACCAAGGAACACATGAAATAACTCATTAACACAAGCTATTGAGAAAAATAAACCAGTTTGTATTAAATAACGAAACAAAGAAACTCTTACAACCTGGCCTTGGTGTTGTGCAAGTTCCTCCCAGGGTCCATCAAGGGTTTTCCTCTACTTTGACAAAGCTCACCCTCTTCCAAGTAGAATCAAGTAAAGACAATCTCTCCTTACAAAGGCTCTAATGGAAGACCTAAATCCTGCAGCATTTACCCAAAGAAAATGTATAGCTCCAACCTCTCCTCCTTCTGGCTCAATGCCTTTATTTATAGTGCTGTAAAGAGGTTATTCAGGTCCACCATCAATGGGATCATCCCCCTCTTTGGGTGGGATAGCTCCCTTATTGATGGGATAAGTTCCCCCTTAATAGAGATACATGAACCAACTGGAGGCGCATCCATTTCATCAAACCGACCTCTAGAATGTTCTAGAAGTAACCACAAGTAACTTTTTTAAGATGAAACTTGCGCATTTTGCCTTTTACAGAAGGACGCACCTGTCCTTTGACATACAGAGCGTCCAAAGACGCAGACTTTGTGAACATTGCCAGCGTCCCCGCAGGTAAGGCTTGAGAGAAACTGCGACCCCAGAGATAAACATAGTTTTTACAAGACTTTCTCTCTTCTTTGAGTTTGAGATGGATAACAGAGGCATGAGACCTGCCTAAGAGGGTAGCATGACTGTTGATTTGAGCCATACTAACTGTAAGTAGTCAAGGTGACATTTTTTAGTGTAACAGATTGCCCCCTAAAGTGCGAAGCCTGGAATAGAGTAGGGTTTTGTAATTCTAGGAAGGGTGAAGCGCTTTATCATTTCAAGGATTGTCTTGTGGATGACCTGGTTGGAACCTGCAATTTTCAACACAAAATACATGTATAAGATTATATCATCACTGAGGTAGGCATTCCCATACTCAGATTCAAAACTTTAACTAATGGACTAACTACTCTGATACAGGAATGATCTTGCAGTACATCATTTTTATAGACTTTTGTAGACACAGTATGGACGCAGCCATCTGTTTATGATTAGTCTACATAGATAATGAATACAAAACTCCTCGCAGCCTGGATGGTAGAAACTAGATCCAGGGTCTTCATTTCTACTTCCCGAATTGGTACGATTCTAGCCATGTGATTAAATGATTTGATGTCGAACATGGTAGAAACCACTTGATTACCAGTCAATGATGTAAACTGTTAACAAGCGTGAGAGAGACCACCAGTAATGTCAATGGTTCTCAAAGTACCAAGCACAAGCCGTAAAATGTGAATAGATGTTTTGATGTCGAACACTTCACGGAATCCTTTGATCGAAAGTCAATGATGTAAACTGACGTCAAAGGCGAGAAACCTGCCATTGATGCATGCAGACTTCAAGGTACTGTCGATTCCTAAGTCATCTTTCTAGATAATGTGTCGATGTCGATAGAAAGCGACCCGTTGCAGGCAAGCCCGCAACACGAAATCATTGTTCAAGTTGAAGAAATGTTGCTGTAAGGACTGACTCAGGGATGGTCAAATGGACGACAAGTATTTTGCAGATGAAAGTTTTCCTTGCAGACCTCTTGAACACATAACGACACAACAGATGGCTTGGTAACAAATAACTCAAAGTTATTTCCCGAAACCCGGTTAAAGACTTTCAAAGTGATTTGGTCAACTGTGAGGTAAAAGATTTCCCAACCCAGGTGAATAAAAAGCGTCGTGTTCAAGAGCGGTAATAAAGTTTCTTCTGAGACAAAAGGTGACAAACAAGTTCATTTTTCTCTCTTTTCCCCCACCATTTCTGGCAAGTACCTCTTTATTTTTAACAAGCTTGAGGAGGATAACATATGCTTGATTATAAGCTCATCCTTCGGACGAGTCCAACCTAGTTTAAATTCGAACCCTAGGAAGGAGTGGTTCGTTCTTGTTTGTAATTGAACAGGTCCTCTACTGTAAAAGTTTAACGAGCCCAGTATAGGAGAAACTCGGCGTTTTTCAATTTTAGAGAGTCTGAAAAAACTAAAGGAGACTCCACGTTGAACTTTTTCGTATATTTGTGTCCCTCAAGCCCGAAAAAGCATAAAATAATACCTGGGGGAACCGCTTGATCTTGCGACCAAGGAGTACTTTCATAATAGTGTCGTTGACCTGAAAAGTAAAAAGCGATCAAGGACACGTCGTTTTATTTCCTTATCGAGTTCGAAACGACAAAAACCCGGCAATCTTTTCCTGATTTTGCGGTCAGAAAAGAGCTAAAAGGGGACCGTCTTTTAATTCCGTTTTAACGAGTGAAAAAGAAACACTCGGCGATCTTTTCATATTTTAGGAATCAGAAAAGGGCTTAAAAGATGACTCTGATATTTTTGTTTGTGAAAAATTACAATTTCCCTCGAAATCCCTTTGTCCTGCACAAAAGCAATACATTACTCATACCTGTTTAAAAATAGGCAAAAATACATTGAAAACATCTTTTCATGGTAAAAAATGAACTAATTCATCCAAAAAACCTATAAAAAGACCTTTTACCATGTCATTTTTACCGTTTCACTGTTGAGGTTGAAAAAGGAGCTTTTCGCAAGAAACTTCCCGTGGTTGCTGCGGAAAATCTGACCGTCGGAATCGAACGCCGTCTTAACCAGGTATTTTACACATCCTACTCTGCATTTCCATCCATTTAGAATTAATTTTTAGGTTTTAGTTTCATTTTTTGGGAGGGTTTTGGCTTTGGAATGCGCCTCTCGGCGGACGCGGGTGCCCTTCGGGTGAACCGCGTCCCCCGACTTTTTCTCATACGGGAAAACGGTCGGAAGACGCGTCCCGCCTTCAGGCCAACCGCGTCCGGGCGCCCTGTGCTACAAAGCCGGGGTGCGTCTTCCGAGGGGTGCGCATTTCAAAACCCCAACTCTCTCAAAAAATCTCCAAAAATTCCCAAATAAATTTCTATAATTGCCGCTGGTCCATTCGCCAAATGGGGTATTGACTTTATTACTTGTAACCCTCACTCGGCCGGGGGGCATGCGTATATCATCCTCGCGGTTGATTATTTTACAAAATGGGCCGAGGCGATGCCTACATTCGACGCAAGCGGCAAGACAGCTGCAGTTTTCGTATTCAATCATATCATAACTAGGTTTGGTGTCCCACAAGCAATCATCACTGACCATGGAAGCCACTTTCGAAACGTCATGATGACTGAGCTTACAAGCCAGCTTGGTTTGCGCCACGATAGCTCTACACCTTATTATCCGCAAGCCAACGGTTTGGTTGAGTCAATCAACAAAGTTCTAGTCATCATGATTCGACGGATCATTGGTATCCATCGAACGAATTGGCATAACATGTTATTTTCGGCGCTATGGGCATATCGAACTTCAGTGAAAAATTCAACAGGTTTCACCCCTTTCCAGCTAGTTTATGGCTTAGAAGCTGTGTTACCTATTGAATGCGAAATCCCATCACTTCAAATGGCTGTTGAATTACTTCCAGCTACTTCCGAAGAGGAGAAACGGTTATTATACTTGGCTAAATTAGATGAGACTCGACGTGACGCTACTTTAGCTATCGAGACTCACGCGAAACGAATGAAAACTCAGTATGATAAAAATGTAACCCCTCGAAGTTTTTCGGAAGGAGACCTAGTACTATTATATGATCAAGCTAATGATAAGCTAGGTGCCGGAAAATTCGTTCCCATGTGGCATGGGCCCTACATTGTAAAGCGAAAGCTAGCAAAAGGGGCTTATGAGTTAGTTGATTTTGATGGGGACTCTTTGGGTAAACCCAGAAATGGACTTTACCTAAAGAGGTATTATGCTTAAAATGGTGGATGGAGAAATTTTTTAGATAGGTTAGTTTTCTTTTCTAGCTAGCAAGTGTGTTAAGTTTAGTCAGTATGCTTAGCTTAGCGAGTGTGGTTTTTCGTCATTATTCTGACTTATCTTGGTTTTACTATTGATATTGTAGATGTCGACGCCTCTCCAAACATACATTGGATTTGCTGATGGTGCTTGTCGTAGTACACGGAATATCTCTTCCGCAGCTTGGGTTATCTATTCGCCCTCTGACGAGTTAGTTTCTATGCATGGGGTAAGCCTTGGTCAAACAACGAATAACATTGCAGAATACAGTGCAGTGGTTGAATTATTATCCGAATCTATTTCATTTGGAATTCGACGTTTGATAGTGAGGTTAGATTCTGAACTTGTTGTATTACAGCTTAATAGAGTTTATGCCATTAGAAATCCTGTGTTATTAAGGTTGTTTTTGAGAGTGCGTCTCTTGGAACGTGAATTTGATTACATTGAATATCAACATATTCCGAGGTCCCTGAATACATTAGCAGATGCAATTGCTTCTCGAGTGTTGGACAGACATTTATAATAATCATGCAAGTAAATTTAAAAACATTTCATCATACATGTTAAACAAGATAAGCCGGTAATAGTGATATATATAGATAGGAGTGTGTCAAAAAATATATACATCGTCTTCGATCATAGGTTGAAAACACCTTATGATCGGCAAAATGATAGTACAAAAAGTCAAAAAATGTCACATGTGACTACAAAAGTGACTAGTCAATCACTGGTGGTGCTCTCTGTACGACACCACTGCGCGGGCTACCTTACGCAGAAATCTCCTAAACGGTCCAGGGACCGCGACTACAAAGCGCTGAAGCCTGATAGGAATGTCGTCCATAGTAGTCTCAGGTATATTTGCCGTGAGACGCTCTAGATCATGCTCCAACTCAGCTAGTACTTCTGCTGTCGCATCCTGTGGGGCCGGTACCGGTGCAGCTGGATGTAGTCTATCATAAGGCCGGAGGTTGGCTGGACGCTGTGGACCAACATCTGCATTTTGAAAGTTTTACTATTAGTTTTGAGACGATATATATAAAAAATACAAAAAATACATAATTAGGAAACTTGTGAAAATAAAAGTACCTCTGTCGTCCCATTGTTCTCCCTGTGGAAGAACCATGTCCGGATCACCTCTGAAATCCATTCCGGCATAAGGAAAGTCCTGTATCGAAAAAACCTGGTCCTCTAACCAGTGAAAGTAACTATCTGAGAATCGAACCACCGCCGCGCCCTCGTCAGGATGCCGGGCCATCACCGCAACCCATCGTATCAGCTTTGGCTGCCGAGGACCCAACGTATCAACAGTGAGTTGCTGAGGGATCAGCATTGGAACTCTCTCCAAGGCAAAGCTCACGACTATAGGCCCATATCCAAAAGTCTTTAGTCGTCCGTTCTTTGCCTTGGTCAGTTGGCTCTTCATATGAGCCGACACAGCTTCACACCAGTTGAAAATGGTGCCTTGGTAACAGTCAATTGCCATCCGCATTTGGGATCCGGAAGCAATGTGTAAAGCGGCCGCGCCGCAAATTCTGGTTACCGTGAACGCTATGACTTTGAGTTCCAGTAGAGTGATGTGTTTTATCTCTATGCCTTTCGAATGGTGAGCCCCAGGTGTGCACCACTCGTCACGGAGACTATCAAGGGATTGGCCACCCGGCCTAGCCCCCGCAAGACTAAGTTGCTCACCTCTGTTTGGCAAGCCAGTGAGAAAGTATACATCCGAGGGCTCTATCTCGAGCTGGTGCCCTCCTATGTAAAAGCATTGTTCTTGAACGTTCCATCGCTCAACCAGCCACTCCAAGAATCTTACCTGGCCCCTCATGCCCGGTATGGTCCAATATTTGTATAATCTGCATGCTCTTAGGGCATCCAGGGAAGGTTGATGATTTATTGCAGCTTCATCTTCCTCTACATGCTCTCTTTCTCTCCAGTCTAACATGATTAATGCCCTGCATATCAAAAATAGCAATTAGAAATTTATTTGGGAATTTTTGGAGATTTTTTGAGAGATTTGGGGTTTTGAAATGCGCACCCCTCGGAAGACGCACCCCGGATTTGTAGCACAGGGCGCCTGGACGCGGTTGGCCTGAAGGCGGGCCGCGTCTTCCGACCGTTTTCCCATATGAGAAAAAGTCGGGGGACGCGGTTCACCCGAAGGGCACCCGCGTCCGCCGAGAGGCGCATTCCAAAGCCAAAACCCTCCCAAAAAATGAAACTAAAACCTAAAAATTAATTCTAAACGGATAGAAATGCAGAGTAGGATGTGTAAAATACCTGGTTAAGACGGCGTTCGATTCCGACGGTCAGATTTTCCGCAGCAACCACGGGAAGTTTCTTGTCAAAAGCTCCTTTTTCAACCTCAACAGTGAAACGGTAAAAATGACATGGTAAAAGGTCTTTTTATAGGTTTTTTGGATGAATTAGTTCATTTTTTACCATGAAAAGATGTTTTCAATGTATTTTTGCCTATTTTTAAACAGGTATGAGTAATGTATTGCTTTTGTGCAGGACAAAGGGATTTCGAGGGAAATTGTAATTTTTCACAAACAAAAATATCAGAGTCATCTTTTAAGCCCTTTTCTGACTCCTAAAATATGAAAAGATCGCCGAGTGTTTCTTTTTCACTCGTTAAAACGGAATTAAAAGACGGTCCCCTTTTAGCTCTTTTCTGACCGCAAAATCAGGAAAAGATTGCCGGGTTTTTGTCGTTTCGAACTCGATAAGGAAATAAAACGACGTGTCCTTGATCGCTTTTTACTTTTCAGGTCAACGACACTATTATGAAAGTACTCCTTGGTCGCAAGATCAAGCGGTTCCCCCAGGTATTATTTTATGCTTTTTCGGGCTTGAGGGACACAAATATACGAAAAAGTTCAACGTGGAGTCTCCTTTAGTTTTTTCAGACTCTCTAAAATTGAAAAACGCCGAGTTTCTCCTATACTGGGCTCGTTAAACTTTTACAGTAGAGGACCTGTTCAATTACAAACAGGAACGAACCACTCCTTCCTAGGGTTCGAATTTAAACTAGGTTGGACTCGTCCGAAGGATGAGCTTATAATCAAGCATATGTTATCCTCCTCAAGCTTGTTAAAAATAAAGAGGTACTTGCCAGAAATGGTGGGGGAAAAGAGAGAAAAATGAACCTGTTTGTCACCTTTTGTCTCAGAAGAAACTTTATTACCGCTCTTGAACACGACGCTTTTTATTCACCTGGGTTGGGAAATCTTTTACCTCACAGTTGACCAAATCACTTTGAAAGTCTTTAACCGGGTTTCGGGAAATAACTTTGAGTTATTTGTTACCAAGCCATCTGTTGTGTCGTTATGTGTTCAAGAGGTCTGCAAGGAAAACTTTCATCTGCAAAATACTTGTCGTCCATTTGACCATCCCTGAGTCAGTCCTTACAGCAACATTTCTTCAACTTGAACAATGATTTCGTGTTGCGGGCTTGCCTGCAACGGGTCGCTTTCTATCGACATCGACACATTATCTAGAAAGATGACTTAGGAATCGACAGTACCTTGAAGTCTGCATGCATCAATGGCAGGTTTCTCGCCTTTGACGTCAGTTTACATCATTGACTTTCGATCAAAGGATTCCGTGAAGTGTTCTACATCAAAACATCTATTCACATTTTACGGCTTGTGCTTGGTACTTTGAGAACCATTGACATTACTGGTGGTCTCTTTCACGCTTGTTAACAGTTTACATCATTGACTGGTAATCAAGTGGTTTCTACCATGTTCGACATCAAATCATTTAATCACATGGCTAGAATCGTACCAATTCGGGAAGTAGAAATGAAGACCCTGGATCTAGTTTCTACCATCCAGGCTGCGAGGAGTTTTGTATTCATTATCTATGTAGACTAATCATAAACAGATGGCTGCGTCCATACTGTGTCTACAAAAGTCTATAAAAATGATGTACTGCAAGATCATTCCTGTATCAGAGTAGTTAGTCCATTAGTTAAAGTTTTGAATCTGAGTATGGGAATGCCTACCTCAGTGATGATATAATCTTATACATGTATTTTGTGTTGAAAATTGCAGGTTCCAACCAGGTCATCCACAAGACAATCCTTGAAATGATAAAGCGCTTCACCCTTCCTAGAATTACAAAACCCTACTCTATTCCAGGCTTCGCACTTTAGGGGGCAATCTGTTACACTAAAAAATGTCACCTTGACTACTTACAGTTAGTATGGCTCAAATCAACAGTCATGCTACCCTCTTAGGCAGGTCTCATGCCTCTGTTATCCATCTCAAACTCAAAGAAGAGAGAAAGTCTTGTAAAAACTATGTTTATCTCTGGGGTCGCAGGTTCTCTCAAGCCTTACCTGCGGGGACGCTGGCAATGTTCACAAAGTCTGCGTCTTTGGACGCTCTGTATGTCAAAGGACAGGTGCGTCCTTCTGTAAAAGGCAAAATGCGCAAGTTTCATCTTAAAAAAGTTACTTGTGGTTATTTCTAGAACATTCTAGAGGTCGGTTTGATGAAATGGATGCGCCTCCAGTTGGTTCATGTATCTCTATTAAGGGGGAACTTATCCCATCAATAAGGGAGCTATCCCACCCAAAGAGGGGGATGATCCCATTGATGGTGGACCTGAATAACCTCTTTACAGCACTATAAATAAAGGCATTGAGCCAGAAGGAGGAGAGGTTGGAGCTATACATTTTCTTTGGGTAAATGCTGCAGGATTTAGGTCTTCCATTAGAGCCTTTGTAAGGAGAGATTGTCTTTACTTGATTCTACTTGGAAGACGGTGAGCTTTGTCAAAGTAGAGGAAAACCCTTGATGGACCCTGGGAGGAACTTGCACAACACCAAGGCCAGGTTGTAAGAGTTTCTTTGTTTCGTTATTAATACAAACTGGTTTATTTTTCTCAATAGCTTGTGTTAATGAGTTATTTCATGTGTTCCTTGGTCTGCATGTTGAATATATGTTTTATTATATGAAATGCAAGTGCTTGGTAATTGTTTGATTGTTTGTGGTTGCAGGAATTGACTTGAAGGAGGAGCTCATCCGGATCTTCAAGAACGGACCTCAACAACAGCGTTTTGGAATAAGGTAAGCCTAAACACTTGTAGTTTTCATATTGTAAAAGGTGTATTTAGAGAAAGATCACTCCATTTTGTCTTGTTTGTCATTAGAATGTCTTAGACTTCTAGGAAGGTCAGCTGTGTCTGCACCCTTGACCAATTCCGTGTGACAATTCAACACCCAACTGATGAACTTGAAAAGCTTCATCCAGTTCCCCATTTAAACCATTTTAATTATATATAGGAGGATCATCAAATTTAACAAAATAAGAGCTCTGGGGATTTATTTGCAACTTAATTGTTTCTTCCTCTTCTCGACTGCTGAGTAGAGATTCTTAGTGCATGTTTGAACTTTCCTCCATCTGAATACTCTCTTGATTTGTTTGCAACAAAGTCAACCAATTATCTGCTTGGGAGATCATTGGAGAGAAATGTTTTATAAAATTTTCCACATCATTTTGAGAAAATGATGCTCAATCTGCTTGGACCATAGTCAACCAACTCTCTACTTGGGAGATTATTGAAGAAGAATTCTTTATAAACTTCTCTGCATCATTTTGAGAACATGATAGTTCCTCGCTTTTAGAGACTTGCTCATAGTTAATCTGGCTATAATCTCTCTAAATGCTTGATATATCATCAATAAGATCATTAGTTTCTTCAACAGGATTATCATGAGCTTTTAAAGTTTCTTTATAATCATAATTTTCACAACAACCTTCAAAAAGAAACCTGTGTGGATAATAAATTCTACAAGAAGAATTCAATACTGAATGGAAATCTTTCAAAGGTGAATTGCTTGAACGAGGTAGAGACCTAAACCAATCGCTAGCTTCTAGGTCCAAAGAAAACATAAACAACTTCATCTTAACATCTTCATGAATGATGCCCTGTTGCTCCATGCATTCATGAAACTCTTGGAGATGCTGAGTTGGATCTTCATATTCCTTTCTACTGAATTTTGGAAGATACTCATCCCAGACATAATATGCACGCATATCATGAGGATAACGAGTGATCCCAGTAAAATCAAATGGATCAAATTTATGGGCTAAGAATGCATGGAGAGCCATTAAAACCCGGAAAAGAAAACTTCAAAGTATAGTGAGTCGCCAATCAATGTTGTAAGTGAAAATCTCAGGTGTGAATGTACAACCAACTGCTGAAACTTGTCACTCTCAAGGATCAGCTTCAAATTTAATAAATCAAGAAAAAGTGTTATTTTTCTATTGCTTTGCAGTCTGTGGCCTTTGCTACAATGGAGTCGCCTTTTATTGCTTTTATTCAAAACAACCAAATATTTCCTCCTCACTGAACAACTAGAGGAAAACATGAACAACCTAGGGAAAAGTGTTCTTGTCTTCTCTCCCCAGCAGTGGCGCCAATTAATGTTGTACCTTAAGAAACCAATTTCCTAGCTGTAGAGAAATTGTGCTTAAGACATTAATAAATATTATTTACTGTCACTTGTTTATCACTTGTTTGTCACTTAGATATATGTTGTGTTCTCAAATGAAGGACCTGGAGACTTGGTTTTTTACTCTTAATACATGTATGACTGGAACATCTCAGAATGCCATTTGTTGCTAGATACAAATGATGAATGAAGAAAGCTTGAGGGAAAAGCTAAAGATAATATGTTGATCTTTCACAGAAACTATTATCCGCCACTTAGAAGAATTATGAAAATGAGAACTGAATCATAGACAATATGTTGCTTAACACAAAAACTACTATCTATGACCCTTGGAGAAGTTAAAGATAATACACTGATCTTTCACAGAGACTATTATCTATAACTTAGAAATGAAGATGGAAACTTCAAGTATAGGAGCACTCTTTTAAGGAATTTTAACTCTATCTACATAAGCAAATAAAGACCTGCAACCTCATTACTATACTTGAAAGAAGAAAACACAAGATGACACATAACAGAGAGGGTTACAAAATTATACCCAACAAGTCATGAAAACTTCTGATTCTTTCATTAATCAACAATTATATCAGGAATACAGCGGCCTAGTCTCTGGGTTCTCCAAAGTTCGAACCCTTTCTTAGTAAATTTTCCTCTTTTTATACACTGTGGAACAGTGGTTGATCTCTGAAAATGCCCCAAATTATTTAACTGTTTCTCTAACTATATGAAGTAAAAACTATTACAGGATTTTATAGAGGGTAAAATATGTAGAAATTTTGAATAATTTAACACATATTCAACATAGATTATCCTGATCATGTACTATTTCGGAATACATACACAATACATAAGCTCCTCTACGTTGATCATCAATATAGCAGCATCAATAACAATAAAACATCAAGAGCATTCACACATTAACACAGTATGTAACCCGGGGAAAGCATCTCGCTAAAAACCCCACACTATCTTTATATTAATGATTGAGAACATGTAACATTACAAAGTACAATGCTTATCACAAGCAATCCAGTACCAGTTCCACCTGTTACGCACAATACAGCTCAGATCTGATCTCCAAATCTATTCCACTGCTTGCTTGCCTCTCCAGCTCAATACCTGCTCAAGAACTGATGAGAATGGTTTACCAAACTCGTATTTCACCTGCAAAGAATCACTCACACTGCGTTGGACGTGAGAAAAGGCTACAAATCTTTATATTGGCCAATTCATTGGCATACTCAATCCCTCTGATTGTGTAAATCATCACGCACAACTATAGTCACAACTGATAGCAATCTGATCCTCTAACACCTGTCCTTGCTGAACTGAACATGCACTGACATGAAACTAAGTTAACTGATGTATTCTATAGTTTCATTATGAGTTAATAACTTGTGAATTAATTAATAACTAATTCACCCAACTCATCTCTAGTCTATTTGCCAGTTAGACTAAATACAACCAGTTTAACAAAGCTAAACTGAACACAACTCCATCAACTGCACCTCCAGTCCACTAAACTCAACTCACTTGAGTTCTAACTGAAGTCCTGCATGCAAATATTAGTCATCCCATAGGTAACCACGTATTTCCCTCTGGGATCTGCATGTACCACATCCGTAGCTCATCCTGAAGTGCTCCAAGAGAATAAGATCAAGTTTATAGTCCAAATATTATTATGAGACAATAATATTTGACTTTTCTATTTTTGACATCCAGTCTAAAAATAGACTTTGATCACTCATACTGTGATCACTCACACTGTGGTCACCCACACTGTGATCACTCATACTGTGGTCACCCACACTATCATCATCCCTGTTGGGATCAAAAATAGAACTTGCGCCATAATTTGCCTACGGGCCCACTTAGTGAAGGCGACTCTTTTCACTAAGCTCCATCATCTTGTTGCAATCTCAACACTCCCTCTCGACAAGATATGGATTATCAACAACCCCTATCCTGCCTCGGTGGTACTCAAATTTGCTCCTGGTGAGAGCCTTCGTCAGAATATCAGCATCCTGATCCTCCGTTGGAATGTATGAAAGCAACATGATCCTCCGCTGCACACAATCTCTGATATGATGGTATCTGATGTCAATATGCTTAGATCTATCATGAAATACAGGATTAGCTGAGAGTTTAATGCAACTCTGGTTATCACAGTAAATCACAGTAGGATCCAAATGAGAACCCAACAAACCAACCAAGATCTTCCTCATCCATATAGCCTCGCATGCAGCCAAACTTGCTGCCATATACTCGGCCTCCGCTGAACTGAGTGCCACGGATCTCTACTTCCTGCTGTACCAAGAAATTGATGTCGATCCAATACTGAAGACCCCTCCTGATGTGCTCTTTCTGTCCGTTGGGCTCCCTGCCCAATCTGCATCCGTGAAGCCACATAGCTTCACCTCATCCTCCTGTCTGTACCATAAACCATATCCCGATGTGCCTCTCAAGTAGCGCAATACATGCTTGCCCGCCTTTCAGAAGAGCTTGGTAGGCTTAACCATAGCTTGTGAAAGCTGGTTAACTGCATAGCATATATCAGGTCGTGTATTGACCAAATACATCAGCGACCCCACCAACTGTCGATAAACAGTGGCATCCACTTCTTCTCCCGAGGTGGCATCCTCCTTCCTCCAACCTCCAGGAAGAGGAGTATCAACAGGCTTGCAGCCATGCATGTTGAACTTCTCCAGTATCTCCCGAGCATACTTGCCCTGAGAAACAAACAGTCCACCACTGCGCTGCCATATTTCCAATCCTAGGAAATAGTGAAGGAGGCCCAAATCCTTCATCTCAAACTCTGTAGCAAGATCCTTCTTGCATGACAGTATCAACAGCTCATCACTCGTTAGAATCAAATCATCAACATATAGTACAATGATAAGCAACTTACCCTCCACCACAATCTGGTATAGGTTAGGATCCGCCTCGCTCTTGGAGAATCCAAGTCCTGTGAAATAGTTGTCTATCCGTGTTTACCAAGCACGTGGTGCTTGCTTCAACCCATACAGCGCTCTCTTGAGCCTGCACACATGCGACTCGCTGCTGAAGACCTCAAAGCCTTCAGGTTGCTCAATGTACACCTCCTCCTCAATGACTCCGTTGAGGAATGCAGTCTTCATATCCATCTGATGAATGTGCCATCCCATCTGCGCTGAGAGCGCAAGAATCATCCGTATGGAAGAATACCTTACGACAGGTGCAAAGGTCTCCTCATAATCGATCCCCTCTATCTGTGAAAAGCCTCAGCCAACAAATCTTGCCTTCTACTTCTCCACACTCCCGTAAGCTGCCTACTTAACTTTGTAGATCCATCTCGAACCCACCACTGATTTCCCTTCCGGTCTAGGAACAATCTCCCATGCACTGTTTCTGACAATAGAATCATACTCTTCCACCATGGCGTCTACCCATGCGGGATCCTCCACAGCTTCCTCGAAAGAGGATGGCTCAGTCACAACACACTTGCTCATAAGAGCCATGTATCCAGTGTACCGATCAGGTGACTGTCTCTGCCTGCATTGGGCTGTAGGTGGTCCTACAACTTTCTCTACATCTTGAGCCAGTCACTCAACTTCTGTCAAGCGCTTTCGCCCTCTGATGGTTGGCGCTACATGAGTGGTCTCTTCCACTCCATGAACCTCGTCCTGTGGCTGATCCAGGTCCTGAAGCTCATCCTTAGGAACTAATAGCTCCTCATCTGCATGCAAGTGTAGCTCCCTCTCAAGCGAACACTTCATGGCTTTCTCCTCCTGAAATTTTATATCCCGTCGCACGACAGTTTTACCACTATCTGGAAAATACACACGATAGTTGTGGGGCGTATCAGTGTACCCCACAAATATCCCAACCTTTGCGGTCGGCTCCAACTTCTTCCTGGTATCCTTCGTCACATGCATGTAAACGTTAGCACCAAAAATCCTCAAATGAGAAAGATCAGGCTTCTTACCAGAATAAGCCTCCTCGGGTGTACTCATGCCAAGTATCCTATGAGGACAACGATTCTGCACATAAACTACTGTATTGCATGCTTCCACCCACAAGTGAAGGGGTAGGCCCTGATCATGCAACATTGCCCGTGCAGCACCCATAATCGTTCTGTTCTTCCGCTCAGCTACCCCATTCTGTTGTGGGTTATGGGGAGCTATGAGCTCTCTTCGAATCCCTTCTGCCTTGCAGAAATCCTTGAACTTGTCCGAGATGTATTCACCACCATTATCGTTCCTAAGAGCCTTCACCTTCTTCCCCGACTCCTTCTTTACCAGTGCTTTGAATTCACAAAACTTTGAATATGTCTCACTCTTCTTCTGCATGAAGAAGATCCAGCACTTACGAGAGAAATGATCAACAAAAATCACATAATACCTGTGTTTTGCTGTCGAAGCAACTGAGAAAGGTCCACACACGTCTGTGTGAATTCTCTCAAGGATCGTCGTGGCGCGACTATCCTTCTTGTGAAAGGTGGCTTTCACAAACTTCCCCAAAGTACACCCCTTGCACTGATCTGACTGCGCAAGTGTGCCTTTAGGAAGCCCTGTAGTGATCTGTTGCAGTATCATCAAGGCTCCATGGTGAAGGTGACCCAATCTCCTGTGCCACAACTCGCCATCATCCCGGCTCACCAATCCTTCTGCCTTGCCCGCCATTGCTGCGCATCCATCTACATGCAACTGATAAAGGTTCCTCACTCGAACCCCTATCTTCTGGGTCTCACCAGTTGTCTTGCTGCGCAGGAAAGCCTTTCCCTCACTAAAAACAACATCATACCCCTTGTCTTCTAACATCGCCACTGAGATAAGATTCTTCTTCAATCTTGGAACATGCATGACTTCCTTCAATACAAAGGTTTTACCAGACTCCCTCTCAAAGGAAATGGTACCAATACCGGTCGCATTGTATCTACCATCATCGCCCATCTCGATGTGCACTCCAAGATCTTTGTCCTCCAAATCAGAGAACAAATCTCTATCTCCCGTCATGTGAAAAGACGCACCACTGTCCAAGAACCACACTGATCCCATCACACTTGAAACCAAGCATGCGATCAATGAAAAATCAAGCTCAAACTATGAGGCTAGAGCCTCTCCTGCTGAAGATCCAGCAGCCTGCTTGTTCTTCTTCTTCTGCGGACAATTAGTGGCATAGTGTCCGTGCTGGTGACAGTGAAAACACTTCACCTTGGACATATCCTGCTTCTTGCCTTTCGCACCAAACTGAGAAGCTTTCTTGCTCTTCCCTTTCTTTGCTTTGGCAGCCAAAGTACAATTCTCTTCATCAGCTCCCTTTGACGAAGATCCGTCCCTGGTACTCCGCCTGATCTCCTCCTGCACAAGATCTGGACATAGTCTTTCCCATCCTAGCAATTTCTCTCGACCATTGACAGAGTCCTGATAGGAATTCCAACTCTTCGGAAGACCAAGGAGAGCCAAGCTCACCAAGTCCTCATCATCGACAGTAACCCCCACACTTCCCAGCTCATCTCGACACTGAGTGAACTTCGTGAGATACTTGGGAATACTGTCACCCTTCTCGCATTTGATGTTTCTGAGTTTATCTTTGAGCGCCAGCTTCCTCTGATCGCTCTTGCTTTGGAATAATTCTGTTAATGATTTCCACATCAAATATGGAGTAGCCTTTCCATGGAGGCTCGACACAATGTGATCCTTCACGCCCTCCAACAGAATCCTTCGACATTTTGCGGTCTTCTTTTGCCAAACTTCCACCTCAGCAGCATCAGTAGGCTTTGGGATATCCGTATCTATGAACTCCTTCAGCCCGTTATCATCCAATACTGCCTCCATCCTGTCCTTCCATGCAATATAGTTTGAGCTGCCCTCAAGAGCATACTCCAATCGCAATCCGTTGAAAGACATTGCTGCGTTGTCACCAAGAAAACACTGCTGCAAATTCGAATTCCACCAGCAACCAACTCAACCGCCTCGGATCTAAGATTCGTGAGAACACAATATTTCTCATACAGAGATTGACTGTATGGGAATTCACCGGATATCTCACCTTCCAAAGGAAGGATGAATCCAGAGGCTACCTGGCCCAATTACAGACTTTGCCTGAAGAAATAGAATGTAAACACTTCCTGAATAGTAGATCTGATGATCAACAACTCTGATAGCATGTAGAAATTTTGAATAATTTAACACATATTCAACAGAGATTATCCTGATCATGTACTATTGCGGAATACATACACAATACATAAGCTCCTCTACGTTGATCATCAATATAGCAGCATCAATAACAATAAAACATCAAGAGCATTCACACATTAACACAGTATGTAACCCGGGGAAAGCATCTCGCTAAAAACCCCACACTATCTGTATATTAATGATTGAGAACATGTAACATTACAAAGTACAATGCTTATCACAAGAAATCCAGTACCAGCTCCACCTGTTACACACAATACAGCTCAGATCTGATCTCCAAATCTATTCCACTGCTTGCCTGCCTCTCCAGCTCAATACCTGCTCAAGAACTGATGAGAATGGTTTACCAAACTCGTACTTCACCTGCAAAGAATCACTCACACTATGTTGGACGTGAGCACAGGCTACAAATCTTGATATTGGCCAATTCATTGGCATACTCAATCCCTCTGATTGTGCAAATCATCATGCACAACTGATAGCAATCTAATCCTCTAACACCTGTCCCTGCTGAACTGAACATGCACTGACATGCAACTGAGTTAACTGATGTATTCTATAGTTTCATTATGAGTTAATAACTTGTGAAAATATTAATAACTAATTCACCCAACTCATCTCTAGTCTATTTGCCAGTTAGACTAAATACAACCAGTTTAACAAAGCTAAACTGAACACAACTCCATCAACTGCACCTCCAGTCCACTAAACTCAACTCACTTGAGTTCTAACTGAAGTCCTGCATGCAAATATTAGTCATCAACAGCTTTGATACCATGTATTTCCCTCTGGGATCTGCATGTACCACATCCGTAGCTCATCCTGAAGTGCTCCAAGAGAATAAAATCAAGTTTATAGTCCAAATATTATTATGAGACAATAATATTTGACTTTTCTATTTTTGACAGCCAGTCTAAAAATAGACTTTGATCACTCATACTGTGATCACTCACACTGTGGTCACCCACACTGTGATCACTCATACTGTGGTCACCCACACTGTGATCATCCCTGCTGGGATCAAAAATAGAACTTGCGCCATAATTTGCCTGCGGGCCCACTTAGTGAAGGCGACTCTTTTCACTAAGCTCCATCATCTTGTTGCAATCTCAACAAAAGACACCTCAAAGAACATGAAATAACAGGAACATAATTGAATTCAAAGGAAGACGATAACTGCTGGCTTGCTTTGTTAATCTGCTTCTGTAAATACCCTAATGATGCTTAATTCGTTTAGCCGTAATGAAATGTGTTTAGCTTGTGTAATCCTGAGCTTACATTGGCATTTTGATTGGCCAAAACACAAAGAAAATGTACCCGACTGTCTTCCTCTTCAGATTCGGCTCTAACCCTAATTTTCCACTATACATAGTGAAATTAACGTGAACTTTTGATTAATATGGGACTTTAAAGAGTTAATATTGCTTTATAAACCTGTCAAAGCCATCCACTTAGCGCTCCGTTGACTTCCATCACAAATCGCAATCAGCCCGATATATCACTGCAAAATTAACTTTACGCACCCTTAAGTCGCATAACTATGGTAGTGTTGGACTTATGCATAAATCCTTCATATTCACGCTTTTCTATTATATACCTTTTATAATGAAAATATGCCATAAACATGCTTTTTCCACTTTTAATATGGACTCCGCACAACTATCGAGGCATACCTTTCCCGCAATAGATTCCCACCGTAGATCTGTGCTTAGAAAATCAGACAGTCTACAAAGATTTCGGGTGGGACATAAGCCCGAAGAATACCCGCCCGAAATGGGTGGTTTTCTCTCTCCACCTAGCTGCTACGTGTTGAACAATAAGTTAATCGGGTGAGTTCCACTAAAAACCGCTTACCCCTTTGCATCCACCTGAAATTCCGCTTTTTAGCTTAAAATCCACCTTTTCGTATGTCTCACAGACCCGCCAGGGCTTATAAATCATAATATATATACACTTCAGGTCTAGCTTTTCTATTATAATCATTTATAATAGAAATATATATAAAACTACGTAAACAAAATATATATGAAGGGCTTTTGATATATCAATAAAAACCTTTACAACCTGCAATAAGACGGATGCGCTGAGTTATAAAATATAGCATATAAACTATCAGGTCCAGAATTCCCATCGCTCATCGCAATTGGCGCTTTCCATATATATATAATATGTTTTGCGATATGACGGACCTGCTGCAATTATAAAACATAATATATATCTTTTCGGGTCCAGCCCGCGATTGCAAATCGCAATCGGCATAAGTCATAAACGTTATGTGATGATCACGAACCCGGCGGAGTTATAAATCATGGTGTAATCAATATCGGGTCCAGCCTATCGTTATCGTAGACCCGCCAGTATTATAAATATAATATATATCTTTCGGGTTCATCATCGCAAATCGCAATTGGCGGAACTTGTATGCATGTATATAAAGGGATTTTCGATACAGTGGACCCGCTGAACTTTTAAACACAATGTATATATTTCAGGTCCAGCTATATATGTTTTAACAATTGTTTCCTTTGTAAATCCGATATATTTCTTTATTTCCTTCTCGTTTCGATATGCAATTATATATATACATATCGGGTCTAGCTCCATATAACCCTTTATATCTGATTCTTTTACATTTCTTCCTTTAGTGATGTTGGTATATAGTAAACAAAATTATTTCATTTCTTTTAGACTTCATGGGAAGATAAAGGAGTTTTATTGAGTTTGAACTCCCGATAGTGATATAACTGATAAATAAACCTCAAGCACAATCTAAGCTACAACAGGAACTATGGTTATGTTTTAATCCAGGGTTAATGGGTTGGGTTTTATGGATGTTTCACCATGTATATATATTTATTGTAAGATTGAAAGGAATATAATGAAAAATCAATCTAGTAGTCTTGGTTTTGGGATCCAGAGAAAATCTCTATGTAGATTTGTTTTATGTTTTATGCTCTGGCCATTGTTAATTTTCTGTTTTTAGAATTCGTATGGAGATAATTTATGTATGGGGTTAAAACCTACATTTGGTATTAGAGATGTTTTGGCTTCAAGGGGTCACCTTTGCTACTGAGGGGTTTTTCTCAGGCCTGTGGTAGACCCTGCTCAGTGGGAGATATGTGGGATCAATTCTTGTGGTGAAAGAATATGGCGAGCAGTGGAAAGATAGAGATAGTGAAATTTAATGGTCACAGTTTTGAGTTGTGGAAACTCAAGTTGGAGAATATGTTGGTGGATAAAGATCAGTGGATCGCGGTAGATCTGGGTACTAAACCAATGACAATGTCAACTGATGACTAGGCGAGGTTGGATCGGAAGGCAAAGAGCACAATACTGTTGTGTATCTCATACTTAGTATTGTTGAATGTATCAGAGGAATCTTTGGCGAAGGCATTATGGAAAAGTTAGGGAATTTGTACTAATTTAAGTCTCTAGTGACTAAATAATTCCTACAGAAAAAGTTGTATAACCTAAAGATGAAGGATGGATACTTGATCACAAAGCATATGAATGCCTTTAATACTATGGTAAGCTAGTTGTTATCTATTGATATAAAAATTTCAAATGAAGATAAGTGCATCAGTTTGTTGTGTTCTCTACCAAATTCGTGGGATAGTCTAGTTGTTACAATAGGTAGCACTCTGACTGCCTTGTAGTGTGATGAAATAGTTTCATCTTTACTGTCAGAGGAGATGAGACAGAAAAAATACGGAGGGCCATAATGGTGATGCCTTGTCTATATGAGGATAGTCCCAGAACATAAACAAAAATAAATCCTCGAGTGGGAGATGTAAATCTAGAGGGAAATTTAAATCTCCAAGAAAACATGTAAAGGTGTGCTGGAAATGCGGAAAGGAAGGGCACTTCAAAAAGGACTGTAAATCTAAAGCTCCTGAGAAAGGAAAGGGATTTGATGATGATGCTTCTACAGAGGTGAAAACCACCTAAGATGCAGGTGGGGATGTGTACTTGGCTTCTTCTTCACGTACACATGTAGATCATGAGGCATGGTTGATTGACTCATGTGCATCGTTTCACTTCACTCCCCATAGGGAGTTGTTCTATGAGTATGATAAATATGATGGTGGTGATGTCTTCTTAGGGGATGACAAGAAGGCTAGAATCGTCAGTTACAGGAAATTCAAGTTGAATTTGCAAGGTGGAAGGATTAGAACACTTTCGGGTGCTCTACATATTCCTGCATTGGCCATAAATTTGATATCTATAAGCAAGCTAGATGATGCAGGTGTAAAAATAGTGTTTGAGAAATATACCTACAAGATGGTCCGGGGAGCACTGGTATTGATGTGGGGAGTTTGGATTGGAACTCTGTACAAGCTTTAGGGTAGCACTATTATTAATGTATGCAACAGTTCCATTGTTCCTAAAAGTGGAGAAGAAAATCTCGTGGTCTCTGGAGAAAAAACCATGCTATGGCATCAAAGGCTTGGACATACTAGAGAGAAGGGCCTTCGAATACTTCATGGTAATGGTATGGTAGAAGGTATGTCTAATTTCTCTTTGGATTTTTCTTTCTGTGAAAAGTGTGTATATGGGAAGCATAATAGGGCGAGTTTCCCCTCTGGTGCTAAGAGGATGAAACAGATATTAGAGCTTGTGCATAGTGATGTGTTTGGACCTGTGTCGGCTCCATCACTAGGTAAGTATGTGTACTATGTATCATTTATAGATGAATTAAGGAATACATGGATATATTTCCTCAGGAAGAAATCTGAAGTCTTTGACAGGTTTAAAAAATTTAAGGCTCTGGTAGAAAAACAAACAGAGAAGAAGATAAAGATGTTGAGGACAAATAACGGTGGAGAGTTTTGCAACAAGGACTTTGAAGAGTTCTACAAGAAGTGTGGTATAGCATGACAGAAGACTACTCCATACACACCTCAGAAAAATGGAGTTGCAGAAAGAATGAACAGGATGTTGATGGAAAAGGCAAGAAACATGCTTAGTGGTGTCGGGTTAGGACTTGAATTCTGGGGAGAGGTGGTGGAGACTACATGTTACCTGGTCAGTAGATCACCTTCATCAGCGTTGGAGGATAAGATTCCACAAGAGGTATGGATTGGTAAGAAACCGTCTCTTTCACATCTGAGGGTATTTGGATGTGATGCATATGTACATGTTCCAAAGGAGAAAGGAACCAAGTTGGATAGTAAATCTAAAAGCTGCATCTTTATTGGGTATAAGGATGGTTTAAAATGTTATAAGCTTTGGAACCCAGAAACAAGGAAGGTTTTGTATAGCCACGATGTGGTGTTTAGAGAGGTGAAATATGTTAATAAACATGAAGTCCTACCAAAGGAACCTAAGAAGATAGATTTTGAGCTAAAGGAGGAAGAATCAGACTCTACAGCAGAAGAGGAATTAGAAGATGAAGAGCCACAAACTCCAGTTGTGAGAAGATCAGTTCGAGAAAGAAGGCAGCCAAATGGTATAGTCCACCTAATTTCTATTCAAATTTTGTTTCATCTATTACTGATGATGATCCCAAAATTGTTAGGGAGGCATTAGATTCAGAGGATGGGAAACTCTGGAAAGAGGCCATGGTTGATGAAATGACATCTTTGGACAAAAATGAGGCTTGGGATCTGGTGGAGTTGCTGGCTAGAAGGAAACACATTGGAATAAATTGGATGTTTAAGAAGAAGATGAATTTAGAAGGCAAGGTGGAGAAATACAAAGCTCGGTTGGTAGCAAAAGGTTATTCCTAGTTTTCGAGAATTGATTTTGTTGATAGTTTTTCTCTTGTTGCCAAGGTAGCGTCTATTGGATTACTTTTATCTGTTGTTGTTGCTTTTTATTTTGAGGTAGAATAGATGGATGTGAAGACAACATTTCTTCATGGGGATCTAGAAGACAAGCTCTACATGAAACAACCTGAAGGCTTTGCAGTGAAGGGTAAGAAAGAATTGGTATGCAGGTTAAAAAAGTCTCTGTATGCATTAAAACAATCACCAAGGATGTGGTATCAAAAATTTGATACATATATAGGACTTTGCTTCACCATAAGCAAAGCAGATCATTGTGTGTATTTTAAATTAATTGGTGGTCGCGTTATTTATTTGGTCTTGTCTGTGGGTGTTATGTTGTTGATTGGAAGTAACAAAGAAATTATCCATGAATTAAAGACCCAATTGTCCTCCAAATTTGACATGAAAGATCTTGGTGTTGCAAACTATATTTTGGGCATGGAAATTAAACAAGATTGGGCAAAAAGGAAGCTCTGGTTAAACCAGAGGAAGAATTAGGGTATTTTTGGGGTCTAAAATGCACCTCCTAAGGAAATTATAAAATAATAAAATAAGATTACATTACATCATCAAATTTTAGAGGAAAAAAAAAGAGAAGAAAAAACTATTTTTTCAACTCGTATTTTCAACTTATCTCCTTATGGATTTACTCAAATTTCGAGTGGAAATACTCATTGGATGCAGAATTTGAATCCTCATCCAAGGAGTACCCATGTTGAATACTTTTGATGGACCCTGCTACATGAAAAAACATGATTGCAATCACATTTTTTCATGTATTTCTCATTTTTCATGTAGCAGGGTCCATTGAAAGTATGAAACATGGGTACTCCTTGGATGAGGAATTAAAATTTTCATCCAACGCATACTCCCTCTCAAAATTTGAGTAAAACCTTAGGGAGATAAGTTAAAAATAAGCGTTGAAAAAGTAGTTTTATTATTTTTTTATTTTTTTATTATTTTTACTTTTTTACTCAAAAAATGATTAATCATCCCCCATGGTTGACATCATCATCTTGAATCTTATTGTTTCTTATAAAGTTTATTTTGGTTGTACATTTTTCTTAGGAGGCCTATTTTAGACCTCAAAAATCCCCTAATATATGTCGAGACAATACTACAGAGGTTTAATATGCAGGATAGTAAACCAGTGAAGTTTATTCTTCCTATAGGTGTAAAGTTATCTATTGAACAGTGTTCCAAAACACGAGAAGAGGAAGAGGACATGTCCCGTGTTCCATATGCAAGTGTAGTCGGCTGCCTGATGTATGCAATGGTTTGTACTAGACCAAACATTGCACATGCAATGGGAGTATTGAGTAGGTTTATGTCAAAACCAGGGAAGGAGCATTGGATAGTAGTGAAGCGGATTTTCAGGTATTTGCGTGGCACTGGTGATTATGGTCTATGCTACCAAGGAAGACCAAGATTGGAAAAGGTTTTGGATATCTGTGGATTTTTTATGCAAACTGGGTTGTGGATCTAGATTAGAGAAGCTCTACAAGTGGGTATGTGTTTAACCTATTTGGAGGTGCAGCCAGTTGGATGAGTAAGAGACGGTCTGTAGTGGCACTTTAAACTACAGAGGCAGAATACATGGCAGCCACTCATGCAACCAAGGAAGCAATTTGTTTGTAGAGATTGTGTTCAAATATTGGGTTGGCAAAGAATCTTGCTTATCATTCAAAGACAAAGAAAATTGATGTTCAATATCACTTTGTGAGGGATATGGTTGAGGACAAAAAGGTGTTGCTTGTAAAGGTGGACACTTTCAAGAATGTTGCAGATGCATTGACGAAGTCTGTGAACACTAAGAAATTTTCTTGGAGTAGAGAAACAATGGGCATTGTTGGGCTTGACCAATGACTAAGCTCTCTTGGGCCCCCTCCGTGGAAAGAAAACAACAAGTGGAAGAATGTTGGGTGTGTGTTATATCCCTTCCACAACTAGCCCCAAGTGCGAGGGGGGGTGATAGCTTCCCTTGTTTGTTGCATCAGGAGCAATAGGGGGATCACAGGGGGGGTGGCATCCCTCCTTGTCAGGGGGTTTGAGGGGGTGGTAGCCCCCTCTATGGGGTCTGGGGCAACGCCCTGGGGAAAAAAATTGGACCCTATATTAGGTGGACAAACTTACCTATGGTTTTGTACATTTTTTTCGTACATGGGTTTGGGCATGATAGTTTTCTACCCATGGTATTTTGTAGATTCAGTCAAGCAAACTATGGTTATGTTCTAATCGAGGGTTAATGGATTGCATTTTATGGATGCTTCAACATGTATATATATGTATTGAAACATTGAGAGAAATTTAATCAAAAATCAATCTGGTAGTCTCGGTTTTGAGATCCGGGGTAAAATCTCTGTGTATATCTGTTTTATGTTTTATGCTCTCGCCATTGTTTATTTTCTTTTCTTAGAATTCGAATGAAGGTAATTTTGGTACGGGGTTAAAATCTACAGTTCTGGACTAACTCAAGGGGGGGAAATATTTTAGCAAGATCAATTTGAGGTCTGATTATCACCAAGTGCATATCGAACCCTTTGATGTGTGGAAGAATGCCTTCAAATCCAAGGAGGGACAATTCAAATGGTTGTTCATGCCTTTTGGGTTGACAAATGCCTTCGCAACCTTCATAATATTGATGGGCGAAATCTTGCAACCCTTCATCAATGCATTCATGGTGGTGTATCTAGATGACATCTTGATCTTGAGCCAGAGTTGGGAAGAGCGCCTCCACTATATTCGACAGGTCCTCCAAACCCTGTGACAAGACAATTTGTGTGCCAATTTGGAGAAATGCACTTTTGGCATGACCCAAGTTTAATATCTGGGGCACATCATTGATGAGCAGGGTGTGCATGTGGACCCATCCAAGATACAAGTCATTCGGGATTGGCCAACCCCAACCACTCTAACAAAGCTCCACAACTTTCTTAGTTTTTCCAATTTCTACCGTAGGTTCATGTTAGGTTTCTCTGATATCACTTGGCCTTTAAGTCAAGTCACCAAGGGTAGAGCGAAAGCAAATATGTTTTGGTCTGAAACTCAGCAGAATGCGTTTGTCGACTTGAAGCATTGCCTCTGCTATGTGCTAGTGCTCACATTACTAGACTCGCATCAACTATTTGATATTGAGACGGATGCCTCTGACTATGTTATTTGATGTAGTTCTTACTCAGCAAGGGCATCTAGTGGCTTACTGCAGTGAGACATTTTCATACAAAATACAAAATTATCCCACCTATGACAAAGCAATGTATTCCATTATGTAGGCCTACCTTTAATGCAAGCATTAAATTCTGGGGAAGGAAACGGTGATCCACACAGATCATCGACCCCCGCAGTTCATACAGACACAAGGGAAGTTACAGAACAATCACCATAAGAAATGGTCCACATACCTGCAACAGTTCCATTTGAACATTAAGTACAAGAAGAGGAGCACCAATAATGTTGCAGACTGCCTCCGCCGACCACCAGTCATGGCACTGATCACAGTGCTCGACTCCAGTGGGTACGAGACTTTGGGGTGGCTGCATCTTTACAAGAGTGATCCTGAATTCGGCAACACAGACTAGACACTCCTGGAAGGTAAGCAAGTTCCAATTTTTCATCTCCAGGATGCAGTGTTATGCCACCTGGGACACATCTGTGTTCCTTCAAGAAAGTGTGTCGAGATGATTTGGGAGGCGCACTATAGTCGGGACGCTAGACATTTCGGAGTAGAAAAAATAGTGGCAATACTACATAAGTATTTTTATTGGTTGAACCTTCATTAGTATGTTGGTAAGTACATTCAATCATGCACTACGTATGCCATTTCCAAACCAACCATCAAGAATCAAGGCCTATATAATCCTCTGCCTGCTCCTAGTTGACCTTGGGAATCCATCTCCATGGATTACATGTCGGGCCTTCCTTCTACTAAGCACGATAATAACTGCGTTTTCGTGGTCATCGACAAATTCTCTAAGATGGCCATTATGGCAACTTGCAACAAGAGTATCATGGCAGAGGCCACCGCTAAGCTCTTCTTTAAGAGAGTGTGGATAGAATTTGGGATCCAACAGTCCATTATCTCAGATCGAGACAACATATTCCTAAGTGTATTTTGGTCAAGTCTTTGGTCAATGCTAGATATCAAACATACTAATTCCACGACTTTCCACCCCCAAACTGTTGGCCAAACACAGGTCGTCAACAAGATGATTGTACACATTTTGCGCATGTACAAATCGAAGCATCCACACACATGGGATGAAATCCTCCCCTATGTCTAGCACAGCTACAACAAATCTCTCCATAGCTCAATAGGTCATAGCCCCTTTCAGGTAGGGCTAGGATTCCAACCATTATGTCCCATTGATGTGTCCATACCATTTGCAGCCACTCAGGCAGATTCAGCTCACATCTAGTCTCAAGCCAATAGGGTTAACAACTTCATTGAGTGCATTCAACACATCCACCAGTAGGTCCATGATATATTGGACAAAGCCAATGCAAAGTACAAACAACTCCATGATCAACATCGGGTGCCGCATAAGTTTCAAGTGGGCGACAAATTTTGGCTACATTTGCAGAAGGAGCACCTCACTAGACCCCACCACAAGCTTCACCCACTCTGATATGGGACATAAATCATCACCAAGGTTGTAGGGGATAATGCCTTCGAGATCAACATTCCACCTTTAACTGGTCTACACCCAATGTTCAATGTAGACCATCTTCGATCATACTTTTCACCATTGTTGGACACCTCCGACATTGCAGAAAAACTCACACCAATAGAGTTAAACCCAGACTGCATGGAACAGGACACAACTGATCGAATCATGGACACACAAATCAAGAACACTCACCATCGAAATATCCAACTATATTGGGTTGTTAAAGCTGGCCAACTCTTGCACCAAGGAAAGTGGCTAACCAAGGACCAAGTTCAGCAGAAGTTTCCCCATCTCATGCAAGCACTCAACATAATGGGGACCATTGCTTCCTAAGGGGCGGGAATGATCCAGGTGGATATTGGTGGCCACCCGCCTATTCCACTTGGACCCCCACCACAGTCTCTTTCAGTTTTTCAGTTTCCTTAATTGTAGCACCATTTACTATTTTTGGCAGTTTTTTGAGTCCCGAACTTTTGGAGCCATTTTGAGGCCCTAAATGACATTTTTCTGAAAATAGGGCCTTATATTTTCATATGAAAGTTGTAATCCTTTGATAGATATTACTAGCAAGCTATTGTGCAGGTCAAACAAAGATCATATGCCAAAGTTGCAACCCCAGAAAGTTGATGCACCAATTTACCCAAACAGGGCCTATAGTTTTGGCGCTTCATCTCCTAGGGTAAGGTTTCTAGATGTTTATGGTTTTCCATTGTTTCTCAATAGTAAATATTCCTTCAAGCCTGATTGTAAAACAATTTAGAGGCATGTAGCCACCACATGTTTCATCAAAGATAAGCTACCATTGTCCGAGCTAGTTTTATTTCTTTTCTGTTTTAAGAATATTTCAGTATTTGATACTAATGAAATGAAGTGTTATTTCTATTGCATCTCTATATTTATGGTTATATATGTAATTTGTTGCATTCCTATTTAATTTCATATCAATGGTATCAAAGCAATCTTCTCTTTCTATGTTTTTCTTTGTATGTCCCCAACGAGGTCACAATATAAGGAGTTAGGCACTACAAGAAAAAAGGACATTGGTGAGGGTCGAAAAATGTCACCATAAGCTCATTGGTGACAGTCAAAAGAGCCTTCGTCCCCAAAAATTGAACATCACCAAAAGTGGCGTCGCCAAAAGTATAGGTGTTGTAGTGGCATTCAAAGTCCATCACCAATAATGATTTATAATGACAAATAATGATCGTCACCATTTCATATGAGCAATGGTGACGGCCCATAGCCTCCATCACCAAAGATGGCGTCGCCAAAAGTATAGGTGTTGTAGTGACATTCAAATCTTATCACCAATAATGATTTATAATGACAGATAGCGACCGTCACCATTTCATATGAGCAATGGTGATGGACCATAGCCTCCGTCACCAAAAACAGAATGTCACCAAAGGTGGTGTCACCAAAAGTATAGGTGTTATGGTGACATTAAAGGTCCATCACGAATATTGATTATAATGACGGATAATTACTGTCACCATTTCATATGAACAACAACAATTTATTGTGATGGATCTTTCATGGCTGTCGTTATTGGTGCATATATATGGTGACATTCATTAACCATCACCAAAAGCCGCATTGCCAGAAGTATAGGTGTTGTGGTAACATTCAAGGTCCATCACGAATAATGACTATAATGACGGACATCGATCATCACCATTTCATATCAACAACAACGATTTATGGTTACAAACCTTTGAGGTTCGTCAATATTGATGCATATATATGGTGGTGTTCGTTGACCGTCACCATTTCATATTTTGGTGAGGGTCGAAAAATGTCACCAAAGCTCATTGGTGATGGTCAAAAGCTCATTCCATATGGATGTCAGGGCATGATGGAATCGAACCACCAACCTACTGCTTGTAAAGCAGGTGCTCTTCCATTGAGCTAGCACCCTATAAAGAATTAGACTTTTAAAAATTAAACCTTGAAACTTCATAAATTGTAAATTCTACAACTTTCAATAAATTAAAGTCTCAACAATATTTTACTAAACAAGAAAAGAAACATCGAAGTTGCAGGTCACTACCTAATGGTTATGGAAGTTATGAAAAGTGGGTGGAGGGAAAAATAATTATGTATAAGAGAATCAATATGTTCAGTTGAATACTCAATTAGAAGTGAAACTTTGAAGACATTTATAATCTATAAATGACCTATAACTAGAAAATACACCAAATATTGCAAAGGAAATGTCATAAGTTGATAAAATATGGAAGAAGAACATTGATGAAGACAGATGCAATATGTTATAGGTTGAGGGAAAGAAAAATCTCAATGTTGTTGTTGTTTGGTGTTTAGATATTTGAATGATATCTAAACTTCTATGCAAATGTAACACGGATCTCCGGAAACAATGAACGACATATATATATATATATATATATATATATATCCCCTTTACATAAACCAACATGCAATTTGGAATTTCACAAGTCCGCACTCAAAACATGACAACAACCAACAAATAAAAGAAATTGACTTGGACAGAAAGCAATAGCTTCACCTTCATTCTTGAGTTGCTTCTGTTTATTTGAATTTGACTCGTGACATTCTTTATTTAACAAGGAATCAAAATCATCACTAGTATTAAATTTATCGAACACGAACTTTGGATATCCCACTAACATTTGCGTTTTTGTTGCCATGCCTGGAAACCATGGAGTTTCCTGTCGATAGTAGAATAAGATGTGTGCATGCTACTCAAGAACACATTCCTTATTAACCATTGTTAGCTGACAGAAACCAAAGAGACAACACAATATCAGCGTACATAAAATCCCCTACTGAAATATAATCATAACTTAGCAAAGAAGTCTAAAAGATGTTCTTAATTAATAAACTTTGTATTTGGAAATACAGTTTCTTTAGATTTAAAAAAGACTATGTTGTACAACACTTCTACCTATTTGTCCAGGAAATTATATCATAGCACATGTCACATAGTAGCAATCTACAATACCTAAAGTAAAAAGACAAATTTGCTCAAGAAAATAGATTTAGAAAAGAGCTTTGAAAACTATAAGTTTGTCATCAAATCTTTAATTAATTTAACAACAAACTAGTTGGAGTTTGAAAATCAAAATCATTCATAGGAAATGAATAGGACAATGGCCAAAGTTGTTATTCATACAAATAAAGCTAGAGTCACTATTTCCATTGCAGATAACTAAAATTTGGGCAATGGTCTAACAATTAGAGCTTATTTTCTAGGAACACTCACCAATACCATCATTTTTTCCATGGTCTATTGTGTCTCTGGATCTATATCAGATAGCTTGCCATTCTCAAGTTCTACCTTTCAAGCACTGATTTTTGGCTCACCCTTTAAAACACAATTCTACCACTCCATTTTATTTTGTTTTGTCAAGAGAATTGGCAGGACCTTCCCATCCTCTGTTTTACATAATCAATAACCATCCATCAATGATATAAAGAATAATAGATAGACAAAAATGGCAAAAGATGTTCTTGTTGTATACCTATGTTCTAGGACTTATCTGACCTTATTGGTCCAAAGAGCTCACCCTGAAAAAATAACATCCACATGGAATTTACAAAACTTTTTTAAATCAAGCTCCAAGTAAACCAATCAAAATATGAACATCCTTCTAATCAATAAAATCTCTTACTTAAAATAAAAGTGGCCTAGAATTGAATGTTATATCAACCATGTCAAGTAACTAACATCGGGTAAGAAATAAAATCCATGCATATTGGATTAGTGAAATAATTGATCTGGTAAAGCTCAAAAATAGATCACCTAGAGCTAAGAAACGAAAATAAATGACTTAGAACTAAGACATGAGGTTGCCCTTTCAACCCTATCGTTAAATAACTCTTCTTTATGTCACTTATCATTAAACTTTTTCTGATACCAAGTGGAAGTGGTATTGTAACATTAACCTCTGATAGTCTGTTTCCACGACTACTCAAGATCCGCTCCATTACCAACATTTGGGGCTAGATAAGATACATGCAAAAACCATCAACATGAAAATGAAATCTACATCCTTGTAAAAAATGGGAGGAAAAAAAATATCCACAAATTGAAACAGACTGTAGGATACCTCATTCCTAAAACATGATTATCTTGTCATGAACAATAAAAAAATAAATCAGGAGAAATGTAATTTTTGCCACATTTTGACAATGAAATCTTTTGCATATTCTATGAACAGTTGATGAAAAAAGTCAGCTAAATCTTGTCAGCATCAAGATTATAGTAAAACATAAAGGAACCGCTCCAACACATATATAATCCTAAACATAAGTATCTATACATATAAGTATTTATTGAGGACATCATATTTTGTGAAAATATGGAAGTCAAATCTTTGAAATAACACAATTTATGGTACCACTGCCTTATGAAGTCCATTCATTCGAGTATTTACGAAGTCCATTCAGGAATTTATTCAAAGTTCAAAGTTCAAACAATTAACATGTAGACTAAAAAAGCTCAGATTTGAATAGGAGATAACCCAAAGATGTAGAGTATATATCTCACATTTATATATCCTAATTTACAGACATTGAAATGACACCTTTTAGCATACTATTGTGAATTCAGCCCAAAATGCTAGAAAAAAATATTGATGGTTATTTTGCTAATATAGAAGTTTTATACATGCATTTATTTAAACAGTTAGCTTGAAATCTCAAACATATCTAAGGATGCACACAATACGTTGCATCTTTAGCACTGGTGTGTGAACTTGAGACAACGAAGTCCAACATTTAACAATTTGCCTACAATATGCACTAGCCGAATAGGTGAACAATAGTATTGTAGGTATGTGTTATGAATATATGTATTGCATGCCAATAAGAGTATGGTTGGAACAGTCATGTCCAACCCTTCCAAGTTTGCCTATAATTTGCACTGGTCTAATAGGTGAACAATAGAATTGTAGGTGTGCATTCTGTATCACTTACCTAAATCCAACACCTTCAGCATAGAAATTTCAAAGAATATGTCCAAAACTGGTAGGTAATTTGCAAAATGAAAGAGTTGGCTTGATTTTTTCTGGAGAAGGCTAGATTCTTACATTGTTCAATGTAAATTCATGACACTTTTCCAAGCTTATATGGAACAAAAAGGAACCAAGCTATAAGGTTATTTAAAGAATCCTTACTTAGCCAGGGTAAAATGTTAGCCATTTTTTGTCAAAAAGCATAAATGTAAAAACTTTAAGAAATTCAGTGAAGAGACTGTAGAAATGTTCTTATCAAACCACTAATGTAAACAAAGCTAAGAAATATTGCTTTGTAAAAGAGATATTCATGGCCAAATTAACAAGAAAGTGACCTTTTATCATAGTTAATGCACTAGTGCTCATGTCGTAGTGTCCCAGGGCATGCCAGGGACTACAGGGAGTGCTCATGTACATCTAGGGAAGAGGTGGGGAGACATCGAGCTGTAGTCAGGAGGGCTACAGGCAATGAGGGGCAGATCCTTGAGGTACCCAACCTCTTGAAGTATACCTTGCTACAGGAGCCCCAAAGAGAGAGTAGCAAGACTTGCGGATGTGGGTAGAGACAGATGCGAATGAAGTAGCAGAGAGTGTTGCAGTGCAAGACTCCCCGGGAAGCGCGAGGCTAGCAGACTACAATAGTGCGATCCCTAGTTGCAGTCACAAAGAAGCCCTAGCTGCAGTCATGAAGGGAAACCTAGCTGCAGTCTTGAAGGAGCTCTAGCCACAATCGAAAAGGAAGCCCTAGCCGCAGTAAAAGGCAGCCCTAACTGCAGTCAAAAGGAGGCTTATCCAGAGCAAGAGATAGGCCTAACACACAATATAGAGAGAGGCCTAAGATGTAGTCAAGAGAGGCATAAATATGCAGTCAAGAGAGGCTAGATACGCATCAAAAGGAAGGTTCTTATCCACGGTAAAGGAGGCCCCAATCCATAGCAAGAGGGAGGCCCTTATCAGCCATCAAGAAGAATCATATAGCCGCAGTCAAGGAAGTTCTAAAGCAGCACTCAAAGAGGCCCTAGACACAGTCAAAGGGAGGCCCTAGCCACTGCAAGAAGGAGCCATAAGACAATAAGAAAGAAGCCCTAGAAGCAATGTGGAAGTCTTATGTTTTGCTGTAGGTATAACGTGTGAAATAGAGGTTGTTTTGAGTGTTGTTCTTAGGTTCTCTTGTAGGGAGAAAGGCTAAAGTTTGAAGTTTAAGATCACAACAAGAAGAGGCATTCAACGTGGGTGAAATAGGGTTGTTTTGTAGCCATTCCAAGAAGACTGAAGGGCTGAAAAGAGGTTGAGTATCTTGCTTGAAGCTTCAACTAAAGGATGAAACTCAACTAAAGGATGACTTAGCTTAATAAAGTTCATGATGGCCTTTTAAAATTAGATACTTATGAGCGAACCCAACTCTTATTATTGGGACTTATCCCAGTGTCCTTATAAGTGCGATATAGAGGACGAATACAATATCCCTTTCTCCATTGCATTCCTCCCACCTTGAAAATCAGAATGGGACATAATGAATTTCATATACACATACTTAATAGATATATATTCCCAATCTCTTGCCATCTGCTAGTTGCGCCTGCTTGAGCTAGGCTCAAGCAATTAGTCAATGTGGCGCATGCATATCCCTACTTATTCTCCACATGCCTTAGGGTGGATCCCTCTATCCCTGCAGTGCCAACAAAAGGGTTTGGGTATGGTAAGGGTTGCTATCTAGTTTTTTGAACCTATGTATTTACATCTATTTTCGCCTGGCCTTACCCTACTCTCATCTCTATGTATTCTCAAATTAAACCAACTACACAATCGGAAACTTTGTTCTTGTGTGGTATCTCGAAATACTTTTCAAACATAAAATTACAATGTATTGTCACAAGGAGACTACTCATGGTTTAACAAATCAAACTTGACATCTTACATTAACAATTTCCTTTTACGTGATGCCAGTCTTCTACCGAGGCCTTGGAACCATGGCTAAAGGGGTGTACTACATGACTGGGGGTTTGCACTATCAGTAAACTTAATTATAACTAATTATGAGAAAAAGATAGCATTGTTTATATACCAGATTGCTTAAATTAAAGATTAGATTCCTGTATGAATTATAGTGCACTGATAGAAACAGAGATAGTTTCCAACAAAAAGCACCCAAAAAAGTAGCAAAAGTCATAGGAGACACTTATTTCGCTTCTTTGGTGCTGGTCTTTGAAGACCTCCATGATCATCATCACTTCCACATTTATCCTCCTATACCTCAAGAGTTGTAGGTACCACTCTGCCCCTATTTCTTGAAATCTCTCTAATAGGAGTCTCTGCAACCTTCTCAGAACAAGGAATCATAAGTGGACTGGTTCTGTGAGGCATCAACTCCTCACCACTTTCAACAGCTTCCATCATCATCTTCTAGTCTTTAAAATCATACCGAAAAATAAATTGGCTATAATAAGCTTCTCCAAATGCCATTTTTGTAGCTCTGGGAGCATTTATGGGGACAACAAAATTCCTTCCATTTTCATCGACATTTATTTCAACTATACCATCCTTTACTAGAAATGATAACGCAAAGATGTTTTCTACTGTCTGGGAAAATGATATTCTATTTAGAACCAAATTCTCTAATCTGGCTTGCTTCTGTTTTCGCAAAATGTTAAATATGCTTGCCCTATTCTTGTCTGTTTCTGATTTTCCGTCTTCCGAGGACTCTTTCACTACTTCAAGTCGAGTGATTTCTGTCGACTTAGTCTATTTTCTTTTTACTATAGCTCTCCTTTTCTTGGGTTCATTATCCATTTCTCCAAGCATAGTGAAAATTCCTACTGCATCTTGGAAAACAAATGTAGCTAAAAGCCCAAGATTTATCCATGATATTTGGGTTTGATGATCATTTCCCTCCAAAGACCTACTTCCATATTCTTAGTCACTATAGTTTCTTAGAATATCACTACTAATAAAATCAACTGGAGTAGCACCATCATTGTTTTGTGATCTGCTAACAGTAGCGAGGAGTGTGGATGTGAGATCAAAGAGTGTATCAACATCTGCAACTTGCTCACGAGGTCTCTAAACAAGATTGTGCAAGCTTTCTACTTTGCTAATTATAGCCTCAAATTTACCAGATTCTTCTTTTAAAATATTTTCTCTCTCCTTAGCAATTAAAGTCTTGAGGGCATGATAATGGGACCTTAATATACGGTGTTGCACCATACTCTAGTTGTTACCACTGCATGCAGTAGCATCTTCTTTCTCACTCGGGGGCTTACTGTGGCCTTGTTGTGATCCTTTTACCCCACGAGAGGAATCTTGCAATGTCTTACTCAATGTTTCTTCCTCTTACTTTAGCTTGGGTACCAAGCCTTCTACCCATCCTTTTTATCAGCTACTTTTCGAGTTGAGAGAAATGCAAATATTCAACCAAAGCTGGAAGGAAGGGCTTGAAATTGAGATTTCTGGTTGAAGAACTGTCGTGAAATGGAAAGAGAGCAAGAAAATATTTTCGTGTCGCATTGAAATGAGGGAGGGCAGGAAGTTGTGATTTCCCCTACCCTAAGAAGTTTGCTTTGTAATAGAAGAGGGATGAAGGCCCACTACAGTGGATACAAGGTCCCAATACATACGCAATGTCAAATGAAATAGGTTCAGTGTGCCAATTAAGTGTGAGGATTGGGAGAAGTGACACATGTGGGAGAGTGGCCATGTCATTGAAGAATTGTTTACATTGAGGAAGGACACCATTTGAATATGGTAAGAATTTCAATTTTAAATGGTACTCATATTTCCCTCACCCTTTTAGCGTGGAGAGTTTCCAACACCACTTTCTCATCTACATGAGGGAGTTTACAATTTATATATCTTTGTCTCAATCCCATGGCGAATATATTAGTGTGAGGATCCACTGTTTCATGATCCATATGTTGGATTCTTTGTTGAACTTGAGCTTTATAAGGAAATCTCTTTAGATATCCAAAATGTCTCAGAAATTTATTTGAACAATTATTGTCTTGCAACAATGTTTATTGATGATAAATTGCTTGGTAATGTACACATGCATAGAAGAGTGTGACTGATGGCATGGATACTCGGCCTTTCGGGTCGAAATGGCCACCTCTAAAGATAATATTTGGAATATCCTTTGAGCCTTTCTTTGAGATGGCATCCAAGAAGTTGGAGTGAAGACATCAAGGAACTCTATATTTTGACATATTCCATCTGAATCGCCAAACATGCAAGAGAAACTAAAACCAGGGATTATATAAGTAATAGGCCCAGTGTATGGGAAATCCAGGCTTTTAGAGGAATATTTCTGCATTTAATAATTGGATGAGGATGAATATTTATGTTAAACTATGTGTTGTTATTGATATGTTTGGGTTTTGGGTGAACACTTGGCCCATCTTCAAGAACATCCAATAACTTTTGAGTCCAAGACAAATTTAAAGGGATAATTTATCAAATTAGTTGTCCAGCTATGAAATACAATCAAGTTTTGGAAGAGATACATCGTAGTACTATCAAAGCAAATTATGGACCATGTTAGAAAATGGATCAAAAAGGTTTTCAAAATGTCTGCTAAAATTTGACATTTAGCATTTCCTTAGCATTTTCTTATCAACATTCATGGAGGCAAAAAGTGACAAGAGAAACTTGCACAATAATGGCAGCCACTAGAATGAGAAACGCAATGAATTAGAAAAATGGAATATGTTGCTATGATGACACATGGGAAGATACTTATTACTCTCAACGTGGTTGTACAGGAAAAATAGTTTTTGCCTTTGAGTATAGTTGATGTATGGTAATGTAGCGGTTGTTTTCCTGCTACAATAAAACAAATATATATCCATCTCAAGGTGAAAGAATAACACCAGTATATCTCCGAATGATATGGGTTATGTGTTGTGCTCAATAGCTAGGAAAGTCTCTATCGGTCATAGTGTGATGAAGCGAGGGGTTTAGGTTTTCGTGCCAGTCTTGTCAAAGTATATCAATACAAGTGATGAAAAAACATATGTTCAATTCCCTGGAACATATCTTATTTTCATTACTTGTCCAAGATAAATCCACGACCATAGTTGAGAAACTTAATCAAAATAAAATAAATATGTAGTTTATTTAAACAAATGTGGCCTGAGCGGAATACACATGCACCAAATTACAAAATGTGAGAGTCAAAGTTCTGTATAAAAGTTTTAAACTAAAAAAATTTCAAATAGTTGCCAGGAAGTTTAACGAATGTAACTTCCCAACACTCATCCAACAGCCATTCGAGGAGGGTCAAAGCCATCCATCAATATGAAGAGATCTATAAAAGCAAACAGGGACTTTGAAGAAGGGATTCCTGATTTTTCATACCCAAATGTTGTCCGATTATTGAGCAAGGACCTGACGAGTTAGTGAGGATTTCCCTTTTGTTTTTGTTTCAATCTATTTTAATGCTTATATTTTTGCTCATATGATGTCATTGGTGGACCTTAATATATTGCGCTGCACCATACTCTAATTATTACCACTACATGTCGTAGCATCTTCGTTCTCTCTCGAGGGCTTACTATGGCCTTGTTGTGATCCTTTTACCCCACAAGAGGAATCTTGCAGTGTCTAACTCAATGTTTCTTCCTCTTTAACTCTATCTCGGGTACCAAGCTTTCTACCCATCCTTTCTATCACCTACTTTTGGTGTTGAGAGCAATGTAGAAATTCAACCAAAGCTATAAGGATGGGCTTGAAATCTATGTTACTAGAAACCAGAAAGGGGAAACGAAACGAGAAACAACAACGAGACGAGAAATGGATTTTGGAGGTTTCACATTCAAGAAACGAGGAGAGAGAAAAAACAAGAAAAATATGAAACATAAAACCAAGCATTTGTTTCACATTCAAGAAACAAGGAGAGATAAAAAACTAGAAAAATATGAAACATAAAACCAAGCATTCATCATTAACATTATCGAATACTATGTTTCATAGGTAATTGCTCATAGGATTTAACTGCTCACATGGGTCATTCCTTAATACTTATAGTGATCAACAAAGCTTCCATTGTTCACATAAGCCATTCTTGAGTACCCATGTTTGATCCTCTAGGCTAGCAAATACAATAGTGAAGAAACACTTGGCACCGAATTCAAGTTTGATTTAGCCTTTGCATTTTCCAAATGAGTACATGATCTCACTTACATTGTATATATTCTTGGATGTGACTTGAGTGGACCTCAAATTTGGGATCTATTGTAGCATTTGCCACACAGTTATTGGGTTATTGTTTTCATGGTTGGGTAACAAGATGGTGGAGATTGAGTCGATCTCCATTGGATATAGAGCCAAAAATAGAGGGTTGTCTCGCCACTTTCAGAACCATAAATACTACAACGTGTGTTTGTAGACAAAATCTAAAGAGAAAACTTTCAAAACTTTATCTTTAATCCATTATAATAGAAAACTAATCTTTATAATAATAAAAATAATATATTTTAAAAGTATAGTTGAACTAGATATTAAATTGCTAGTTTGTGAGAAAAAAAAATAACTAAATTATTTAACTACTAATTTATAAAAATATATATAAAATATCTATATACATTACTAATTTATAAAAGAGATTTGATCCCTTCAGGGTGTTGGTATATCCGAAATTAAGATGGATCTAGGCTAGTATGTATTATTTACCATAATTATTGTTAAAGTGTATAATGGTTGTCTCATATTTGTATTTGCATTGATTAAATGATTAATATATGTAGTCATGTTTTATATTAATTATTTTAATGCATCATATATATGGTTTTGTATAGTAAATTTATTTCTATGTTAAATTTTAATAGTTAAATTTAGATATTCTTTCTTGATATTAGTTATTTTTTTATTAATTTTGATTTTATTCTTTTGGATCCATTAAAATTTGTTATCTGAGTCAATGTTTCCAATTAACAAGTGTGGTTGATCAATATAAATAAGTGAAATAAATTATTAAATTGTGATTTTTTAATTTCTACTTAGTTAAATATTATATATAAATATCACTTGTGGTTATAACATACCAAACCATTCATTTTTAGTTGTTAAATGTGATTATGTTAAAATAACTTTTAAAAAAATGTTATCACCCATGGTTAGAACTTACCAAACCATTCTTTTTTAGTCCCTAGATTTGTTTATGTTAAAATAACTTTTGAAAAAATGTTATCGCCAATAGTTTTGTTATATTCCATGGTTTTGTACTTTATATTCATTTAATTTACTAGTTTTTGCACATGGTTTTGTTAGATTCCACGGTTTTGTAGTTAATATTTATTTAATTTATTAGTTTTTTCTCATCAATTTTCCTTCATAAATTAAAACGAGCCAGATAGACCTTGAAGTCTTGAAAAGAAATGTCATAATCTAGGTATTTTATTCTAGGCCCCTCTTAATATATTTTTGGTTGTTAGATTTTTGCGCCAAGAGACCCTTTCCACCTGGGGGATATGTTATAATATTTGGCATTTTAATTCAGTCAAAATAAAACAAAATCAAATCAAATAAAAAAATTAAAAAACATAAAATTCTCCACTACATGGTTTTTTTTCTTGTCCATGGGTTTTTCCCATGGTACTCTTAACCCATGGTTTTTGTCCGTGGTATTTTTCTGCAATGTAGCCTATTCGAAGGCTAATAACTAAAGAAGCCTAGATCCATTTTAACTGTGGATCAAGCATTGCGAGGATCAAATCTCTTCACTTAAAGAGGTTTGTAGCTCGAGAGAGAGAGAGAGAGATTTAATCTCTTCACTTAAAGAGGTTTGTAGCTCGAGAGAGAGAGAGAGATTTGATCGCATTGCGAGGATCAAATCTCTTCACTTAAAGAGGTTTGTAGCTCGAGAGACAGAGAGAGATTTGATCTCTCTCTCAATGCTCGATAGAGATAGCTCTATGCTGGTTATTTATAAATGAAGAGGAGTGTTTTCTTGTAGTAGTACTCCTATTTGTTTTGTATTTAAAATTTATTAAATGATGGATTTCTATTTTGTATTTTGATTTTTGAGACTTGTTTATTTTTGTAAATTTACAATTATTTCTATCACTATTTTTATGTAATTATGAAACTTTCATATTTATCATAGTTGAAATTATGTTTGTATTATAGACATATTAATCAATAGCTTGTTGTTCTTAAGCTTTATTATTGCAAATTACCTAACATAATCTCTCTTATCACGGATGAAAAAATTATTTATGGGATAAAACTGTTAATGGGATGGATAATAGATAATTATTATTTTATATATATTAAATTAATGTCTTTGGTTGATGATATTTAATATTATAGATAATCTAATAGTTGATAAAAGTTTCTATAAGATGGTTTTAACAAAATCATTTTCCAATCATTTGAGAGGTTGTAAACCAGACCAATGGCAAAAAAAATATTATGTCCCAATATTTATATAAAATAATAAATTAACTAGAAAAATTAACTAAATTATTTAACTACTAATTTATAAAAATATATATAAAATATCTATATACATTACTAATTTATAAAAATATATATAAAGAAATCTTATACATTTAAATTTATAATTTTATATAAAAATACACATTTTAGATATTAGATACAATCACTAAATCCACTTTTAAATAAAAGCAACTCAAAAATAACAATTTTTTTTGTAAAAACTTAACAATACACTGCTACACATCAATGGCTACAATTAAAAAAATAGCATAACTTTCACTAAGAAAATCCATAAATACTCAACGTTGTTAAAGATATATTAAGCATTATTGCAAGGTGTTGTCACTAGGGAGAACGCCCAACTAACTTGCAACAAAGAAGGGACTCATATTGCAAATGAACCAGATTAACGTTTTCCATAAAATAGTTTCAAGAAACGAACCGTTTTTGGAAAACCCAGTTTCTTGCATTAAAAAAGAAAACTACCATATAAAACACCATTTTCAGTACCGTTCCATTTTTTATAAGGTTTTTTCAGAAACGAAGACTTCCGGTCTTGTAACAGAGCTTGAAATTGAGATTTATGATTGAAGAATTGCCGTGAAATGGAAACAGAGCAAGACAATATTTTCGTGTTGCATTGAAATGGGGGACGGCAGGGAGTTACCCTGAGAAGTCTGCTTTGTTGTTTTTTCCACTATTTTTTTTTAGCTGTTTTCTATTGGGTTTTGTCGTTTTTTATAATTTCTGGTGTGGTATACTACCAAATTACTATAAAAGTTCAACATATATTTAATATAAATTTCATTGTCAATATAGTAATTGTGGGCCTAGTTCATTTGAAGCTAAATTCTTGAAAAAACAAAACCCAAATAACCTAATTTCAGGTGAAAAAGTTGGTAGATTGTCTGAAGTAATTGAATTAGAGGAAGGAATTAAAGGAGAGAAAGGGTACCTGTGCAAGTATTTTCTTGGGCTCTTGAAAGAAGATCAAGGCTTTTGATCCTTCCATTGTGGTCCAAATTTGTCGAACGAAAATAGATCCATGTTTTGTGAGCAAGCCAGTGAAGAGATCCTCCTCAATCTTATCCCTCAACACATCCAAATTCAACCACGAAATAGTAACTGCCACCGAATCACCTCAACATTTCATGTGAAAATATAAAACAAATTTGCAAATCGATTCTAAGAATGACAATCAATCTAGAAACCTTAAAAATCGATCTAGCTACCAGTACCCATTTCCATATAGCCATAGATCGGATTATTTTTTCAACTATGCAACATTTATTTGAATACACTAAGGCGGGAGAGAAAACTTCTCTCCTCTTTTTTCAACTACTCAACATTAATTCGAATACACTAAGACATGCAAGAAAACGCGCCAGAATGGTCTTTCCTTTTTTTCAACTACACAACATTCATTTCGAATACACTAAGACGGGAAAGAAAACGCACAGAAATTAAATTTTTAATTTGGATGATCGTTAAATTTTTTAATTATAATTATTTGTTTTTAATATTTTTTATTTTTTTTTAACTGAACGGTTAATTCTTATTGTATACTCATTTCAAAAAATTATATTTTTTATTTTTCAAAATTACAAAATAATTAACCATGCTGTAAGTTGTAATTTTAAACAAATTCAGATTTGGATTTTATATAATTAAACAAAAAAACTATAAATATTTTTTTATTAATGTTTAACTATCTAATACTAATATTATGGGTTTCCATGTTATTTAAACAAATGAGATTTGGTTTTATAATTATTATGTCAAAATTTAAAGCTAAAAATTAACTTTTAACAATGCAATATTTTATAACCAATTTGGATGTAATTCATTGTTATGGCAATAAAAAATGAATCTCATGAGTTCTACCTTGGCATAAATCCTTTGTAATCAATTTGTTTGTAGTTCATTGTGATGATAGTAAAAAATTAATCTCATGAGCCTGGTCCCACCCACACATTGGTATAGTTCTACCCCAGGAACCATTGATCTTTCTCCATGAATCGATAATATTGTACCAAGAAGCACCATAATGTATGGCATTTCTATTTCCCACAATTGAAAAGCACTATAAATCCTTCTACATGAGCATTTTTCTTCCGTGTTGTTGAACTAAACATGGCAAGACCTTCCTGTGGCAACAAGAATTTCCGAAACCCTCGTCCCCCCTATCACAATAAATCTTAGAATTCGTCATGTTGGAGTGTAGTATCCCTACTAAGCATATAGGAGTGTAGGGGAACATAACCTCAAATTCAATGGGAAGCCAAGGGGAAAGGTTTGTGCATCTAAGAGGGATACCTTGATTACATAGATTTGGTTTTCTAAGCTTTTTCATTAATCAAATGTATATTTGAGGGGGAATTCAACCATAAAAAAATTCTTGACTAAATTTTCATACACAAGGGTTGATTCTACTTCGAATTTTGATACTTTGTGTTTACTCACTTTAATGTCATTACATATAACTAATAATTTGTAAGTCCTTGTCTCATTTGATCTCATTTTATTTCAATTGTGAAGTGACTAAGCCTTGAACCCCAAATCCTTGTAGCTAAGATTTACAAAGTATGCATTGCCTCATTTCCTCTCATTTTACTTCAGTTAAATGGAGCAACTATGCCTTAGCCCCAAACCCACACAACTAAGCTTTCCACACTACAAATCCTCTCTCTCTTAAGCTTTGCACACTACAAAATCCTCTCTCTCTTAAGCTTTGCACACTACAGAATCCTCTCTCCCCCTAGCATTGCACTTGGTTTAGATATACTTTTCTTAGAAGAGAAGCAATGTCTCACTAAATACCTTACATGTTAACTTATCATCTAATCCCATTACATTTTACAAGCATTGAGGACATTAATAGAATTTCAAAATTCAATTTCACACTCATTTTATGTAATCACCATGTTCCATCAATTTCAAGTAAACTCTACAAATGAATGTAAGTAATTATTTTGATTTTTTTCATTGATTCTAAATTAGCAAGTGAGAAAACTGCAGATGCATCTTTATTTTTAAAGTACAATCATCCAAAAAAACTCATTAAAGATTAAAGATAGGTTAAAACCTTTATGGAGTGAAAAATATTGTTGGCATCCTCCAGAATAACACTACTTTCAGAAGCTGGGTTCATATTTTACCACAAATGCAAGAACCAAAGTGAGAAGCTTATTTTAAAGTTTTTATAACATGATGTATTATAAAAAAAATTGAAGAAACACACAATACAAAAAAAATTTGTATCTAGTATCATTCTAGCTAGAGAAAAGTACTCGTTAGGATATTTATGACACGAGTAAGAATTACTACCCACCTACTTTCGAAATCATCATGGACATTTACAAATTAAAAAACGAATTGATTAGGCTACCTATGACTAAATAAGAGTTATTCCCCACCTTTCCAAACTATCATGTACATTTAAGCTATCATATTTTATCAACATCCTTTCTATGATGCAACATGTTACAACTTTCCATTATATTTATGTATTATATGAGTTGATGTACTTGTAAGGTGCATAAATTCCAAAATAATTGTCCAAATACCCATGTTTCCACTAAATTAATTGTTTAAGTAAGAGACACATTTTATTGTAGGAAGCATGCATCAATCAAGCACTTCTCTACTCATAGTTTACAAACCCAACCAATTTTGCATACACAAACACATTGAAGACTAATCCATAATAACAAACAATGCTCAAAACAATATTCTTCATCAAACATCTACCAATGCATAAACAATGAGAGAAGAGACACATCGAATATGCGATCAACTAGTTCCAAAACCTCTGCAACATGAGAGGAAAACCCAAATGAGATCTTGTTCTTATATAGACTTCAATTGACGAATACCAAGACCATTGCCTAGACCCTTCACTCAATGACCTCTCCAAGACCAAGTCACAAGCCTCCTTGATTCAAGTTCCTTCTTTTTCCTTGAGTCAACAATGATCAGGCTTCTTTCTTCAATAACTCAACTATCCTTCTTTTTCCTTGAGTCAACAATGATCAGGCTTCTTCCTTCAATAACTCAACTATCCTTCAAATTCCAGTTCCATGGCCTAGATCTTGGCCCTCCTGCATAAACCCTAGAACGTGTGGTTGACCAACCTTTTGAACCTTGATCTTCTTCGCTTGGATGGTATGAACTCTTATTATAATTTGGCGTGTAACCTTGCTTATCTTCTTCCTGGATTCAACTTCTTGGACAACAACAAGATCTTTTACCTTTTCTGTCGTAGATAGTTCTTCCTTCATTCGCATGTGTGGATCTATTAGCCCTAAAACAGACCCATAAACAACACCAAAATCTTCTCTCTTTGTTTCCTTCTCTTGGTTTGTTATCTTCACACTTCTTATTAAAGACTTACTTAACCAAATTTTCTTGTCCACAAATGGAGGATTAAATGCCCTATATATAGTGTTTTTTCCATAAAAAACACGTGCTAGGAAGTGTTAAGGAGTGTTAGGGGAACACAAGGGAGCAATAGGTGAAAATAATAAATGGAAACGAACAATTAAGATTTTGTGACAGGAAGTGTTAGTGAGTTCCAGATGTGTTAAGGAGAGAGTGAAAAGGTATGCTAGATAGTGTTAAGGCATGTTAGAAGCCAGGGAAACATGCCAAAATGTGTCAGGTGCTAGGGTGTGCCAATGCATGCCAGGGAGTGTCATGGAGTGCCAGGAAAACACAAGGGAGCACTAGTTTCAAATGCATGGAAATGAATGACTAAGAGTGTGTGACAAGGAGTTTCAGCGAGTTCTAGGTGTGCTAAGGAGGGGATGACATGGTATGTTAGGTGGTGCCAAGAAATTTTATAGTGCTAGGGCGACATGCTAGGGTATGCCAATGCGTGTCAAGGTGTGCCAATGCATGCCAAGGAGTGTTATGGAGTGCAACATAAACACAAAGGAAAACTAGTTCAAAATGCATGGAAATGAACGAATAAGAGTGTATGATAGGTGTTACACGACATTTTTTCACTGTCCCCGTACTCCCCATTCCTTGATCCTAGAGGACCTCTACAGTGAACCCCACATGCTTTGCCTTCATGGAGAAACTCCCATTATGTCCCTCTTCATGAGAAGATCATTTCCCTTTTGCACCATTTCCACTTAAACTTCTATTTTGCCCAGTTTACAAGGCTAGTGCTAATGACCTTTGTCTCCCCGTGCCAATGTGCAGAGATTAGCACTATTTCCTGCGCCGACCAGTGCGACTAAGTTGTGTTCCAGTCGTGCTGGTCCTGTTATGGAAATTTTTTTAGAATAGAGCTAAAGCTTCCAGCTCTAGAAGCTCCATAACAGAAGTTTGGTAAATGTTTTAGCCGGATGGGGTCGAGGATGAGAGTTTGGGCTCTTTTCCCCTATAATGATGGAACTACCTCAAGGGATAAGTCCTTCCCCCATGAGAAGAGGATCCATCTCCCATCCATATTTCCTATATAAACCTCCCTTCTTCCCAAGCACAAGCTAGTTAGAGTTTTAGCTGAGTGTGAGTATACTATTTTTATTAGACAAGCAAGCTATTACTAGTTGTAGCCATCTAGTTGTGTGAGGGAGAAGTGTGTTTGGTTTGGAGTGAGGCCTAAAGGGAAGATCCTTTAAACTACTATTGTTTGAAGCCATCATGAAGTGCCAACAGAAGTGTGTGGGAACCTGGTCTTGTCAGAGGAAGACTGCGACATCAAGATGAATGGTTGTAATCTCTCTTTGATATTAATATATGCAACTATAGATTGATTTCCTACATGTTTTGTAATATTACATATTCATGGCTTAATGTTTCTTGAATCATTAAGTAGGTTGAATTGCGATTTGTCTATTATTATGTTTGTGTGTCATTGTTATTTACTTGTGTCAGGAACTTGAAGAAGGAAGCGAGAGATTGTTGAAGTGAGCAAGCGAGGACATCACCAAGCAGGATAAGCGACCAAGAGGTAGGCACTCTTGATTGATTCTAACCTAAAGAAATCTTGCATAGAATGTAACTGTTGTGGCTAGACCCATTCTCGGGCTAGAGGAATTTGTTCGTGTCCGCACTTATAATTTTTCTTCACCACAAATTGGCGACTCCGTTGGAGAGATCCCATCTTTTGTTTGTTTTGGAATTCATGATTTTGTGGGAACTTTGCTAGTTTCATGTTTTCCCTTTGGTTTTGTTTCTTTTCTCCTGCTTAATGGCCTAAGTCTAAAATTCATAGTAGCAGATATGGTCCCTGTTTTAATTTTTTTTTCCTTATTTCTCTCGGACAACGCATTTATTTGGCTAACAGTCGCGCCGACCAACACGAATTGCAGAGGAACAGTCACACCGACCAGCCTCTGGCGCTTGTTGTCAGTTAGGCAGTTGTGTTGATCCCTGTAAGTGAAGATTAGGGCTAGACCCCAATCTTGGCCAGTGTGTTTCGTTCTTGTGTTTTTCAACCCATGAGCTCGTTTGGTTGTTTTCTCTCTGATTAGGAAGCTACTTTTCATATGGTTTTGCTTGCTTGTTGGCCACGATCCAAAACATCCTGTTAGTTTTTTGAACAAATCGTGAGTTCCCTTAAAAGGAAATTTTAAAGCCTTGAAGTTATTTGTTTTGTCAATTAAGATAAGGTCATCGTGGTTGAACCATCTAGTTCACCCAATTCCTCTTCCTCTCCTCCATTTGAAAGATTGTCCGAGGAGTTGTTTCCTGAGTTATCAGAGTCACTTGAGGACCAAAATCTTGAAATCGCAATTGTTTTGAGTGTTCAACCTTTGTCATCTCGTCCTCCGCCTACTTTCGATTGAGGGTCATCTGTTGATCTTGGCCCAAAATCTCCAAATAATCCCATTCAAACTCTAGATAACTCGCCGACCACTGACGGTCAACTTGGACTGGTTATCTATCCCCCGAACTCTCTGTTTAAAGCTACTGAGATATCACCATAGTGTCCTTACAGTCTGTACGATCAACCAAGTGTTCCTTCGGAACTATCCCCCATTACACGTTCGTCCATTCATCGTCATTTGTTTAAAGACATGGAACCCGAAGGCGATGCTCCAAGTCACTTCTCCAGATGAGTCCAAAGTCTCTACTCCACACACTATTGAGGGGGAAGAATTGCAGTTGCAGTTTCCTCCCAAGGGTTTCCCTTATTCGGGGGTATTCTTGCTGGCTTGCTACCCGGCTACGTGTCTTTAGGGCACTTAGTTTCAGGCACACCTAGTGCCTCATCGCTCTACCATAATCCTGTTTGGGCGTTAGGTGTCAAGCCTACGTTAGTTCCGTTCGTCACGAACATGACTTCCCAACCAATTTTTACTTCAGTACCGGTGCAACCCACAATTCTGAATACTCTTGAATCATCAATCTCAGTTACACGTCAGTCACAACTGACAGTTTCAAAGATTGTTTCCGTCATTTCTTCTGTCCCATCAGTCAATGGCCAAATTGTACCACCGTATGGGGTGCAGAACCTGAATGTCTCTATAGTGTCAGGTTCCACTAATGTGAGCGGCTCACAAGCTCACATGCTTGGTATAAACCAACCCTCTTCTGGTATTATCTATAACCCTACTGACCCTACTAGATCAAGTAATGTCCAGTACCAACAGGTTCAGAATCCTGTTGGTCTGTCTAGATCAAGCAATGTTCAATACCAGCAGCCCTATGGGGCTCAAGTCCAATACCAAAATCCTTATGTTCCATATGGTTCTTAGGGATTGGTTAATCAACCTTACACCCTCCAGTCTGGGTAGTACATCGAGCCTGGCTATGGCTAGATTCAGTTTGGTAATTTCCTGGGTACTGTTCAAGTACACTTGCAACAGCAAGGACAACCTTTACAACAACCAAGGCAGCCTATGTTACCAAAAGGGCAACCTTTGTTGCAGTAAGGGCTTTCCACACAACAACAAGGGCAGACTATCCCACAGCAAGGTCACCTACAACAACCGCAAGGTCAATCCTTCCAACAGTTGCAGCAGGCTGCGCAATAGCAAATGCAATATGCTCCACATACCTTTCAACCCATACCCCACAAGGCCAACCTCTACAAACCCTGGGACAAATTTTGCAACCGCAAGGTCAACCCTTGCAACAACAAAACCAACCAGGGCAACAACAACCCTTGTATACGTATCAACAAGGTCAACCCTTATAGGGATAGGGTCAAGGTCAAGTCCTGCAGCAACAGGTGTAGAATCCTCTTGTCCAGGGTCAATAAGTTTAGAATCTTGCCAGCCAAGGGCACCAGCTACAAAACCCCTACGTCCAAGGGCAACAAGTGTATCAACCTTATGCCCAAGGACTGCAGGTCCAGAACCCTCTTGTTCAGGGACAATAGGCTTATGGCCAAAGACTGCAGGTCCAGAAACCTCTTGGATTTCAAGGCCTCATGAAAATGTTCAGCAAGTAGGGAAGATATGCTTGCCCCGACTGGACGTGACCCATACAAGTTCACTGGCTCACCTCTGTGAGACAGTACAATGATGAAGTAGATGTTTCAAGTCGCCAACTCCAGCTCGTGGTCCCCAATGACAAAAATCTAATGATTGATGTCCCAAAGGCTTATCAAGTATCTAAGCAATTCGGGTTGGGCCTGCATCCCTGGGGTAAGGAAAATTTGAGGAGCCTGCAAGCCCTAAAAGCCTCCAGGTAATTTGGATCATTCAATGCCTAGGTGTTCACATCTTCGTGTTCTCTTTCCTTCCAATCCACCATTTTCGACAATTTCTCTCCTACAAAAGCCATTTATTTAAGTCAATAATCGATTTTGGCACATAAAACTCAAGTTTTAATGGTCAGTTCTTGAGAAAAAAATGGTTTTTCCCTATCCTCAGCATCGGCACACCTATTTTAGAAACAGTCGCACCGGTCGGCATGGATGGTTATGCAAATCACCCTCAGCGGCACAATACTGTACTCGGAAATCGCACCGACCAAGGGCAAACAAATTTCTCAAAAAACCTCCCTAAAAATCCAAAAAATGGCTAAAACCATAAATAAATGGCATGAAATTGGAGCTCAGGGCTTCGGCTGTTACTTGGAACTGACGGCTTGTCGATTGACCTCCCAGATCTCCCGCAATCCGCTCCGCAACAACTAAGGAAAAAGTGGGTAAAAAGTCTTCACTACAAAGGTAAACTGGTAAATGGTAAAAATAAATTTACTTTCCCCCCTTTTATTCATTTTTTCATGAAAATATCAAGTTTTGTAAATAATTTTGACCTATTTTGCCTCAAGGACTCGATAATACACGGTGCCTTACTATGCAGCAACAGGTGATGGATGTTCGACAATGATGAGTCACATTTCAGCTCTTTTCTCGACTCGTTAAACTCATATGAAAAGATTGTCGAGTATTTTTTCCCTTTTTGACTCATTAAAGAGAATACAAATGGGGGGTTCACTTTCAGCTCTTTTCCAACCCTTTAAAAATGAAAAGATGGACGAGCCCTTGTCGTTTTGAACTCGTTAATGGATGTGAAGCGTCGTGTGCCCAATATAAGTTTACCCCTTTTTCAAGCTGGGAGGCACTATTTATGAAAAATGCACTCCTTGACTGAAATGGTCAAGCGGTTCTCACAAGTATTGTTTTCTACCTTTTCAGGCTCGAGAGACACAAATGTGCGAAAAGGGAGCATGTGGAGTTTTCTTTTACGTGTCTTTTTCAAACTCTCTAAACATGAAAAAGATACAGAGTTGCACCTTTGTCAGACTCGTTAAACTATTAAATGACATCAGATTCGTCACCATGATGAACATGAGCTTCTCCTTCCTAGGGCTCGTTAAACTTACTAGTTCGGATTCATCTGAAGGATGAACTTATAGTGCAAGCATATGATATCCCCTTCTAGCTTGCGATTAAAAAATAATTGGGGTACTCACCAGAAATGGTGGGGGAGAATTTGGAAATCTATTAGTCGTGTCGGCAGCTCATTCTTGAACATGACACTCTTTTGCTTCGTGTCGGGTTGGGACATCCTCCTTTGTATCGTTGACCTTCCTGGCTTTAGGCCATTTATTTTTCCTTCCATCTAATCTATGACCATCGATCCTATGGATCCAAAAGCTGCCAAACTTCCAGTTGTGTTGCTAATATGTTCAAGAGTTGTCCTTCTACAGTTACACTTACCTCTGATTCTCTATATCACCTAAAATCATTTTGCATCCTCTCATGTCATGTAGATGATGTGGGATTCATTATGGCCCTCCTTCGACATGGTCGCTTTCCGTCGACTTCAACTCATTATCCGGGAAGTTGACAAGAGACTCCCTTCCAGTACCTTAGAGCTTGCATGCTTTAATGGCAAGTTCTTCACACTCGATGACAAGATTCACATCATTGGATTTTGATCGAGTGATTTCATGGGGGTTTGACTTCAGTTCTTGTATTCACATTTCGTGAATTATACTGATAGTACCTTGAGGACCATTTCATTATTGGTGGTTTCTCTCACGCTTGTTAACAATTTACATCATTGATTGGTAATCAAGCGAATTTCTAGCATGTTCGACGTCAACACATCTATTTGCATGCTAGTATTTGTACTTTGATCGGGTCATGTTGGAGCGCAAGACCCTGGACCCTGGAGCGAAGTGGTGTGACATGGTTAAACTTACTAGGGTTTTGTGCCATTGTTGCTTACATGTTTTAGGAACTTGAAGAAGGGAGCGAGAGATTGTTGAAGCAAGAAAGCGAGGACATCATCAAGCAGGATAAGCAACCAAGAGGTAGGTCCTCTTGATTTAGTCTAACCTAAGGAAATATTCCATAGAATGCAATTGTTGTGGCTAGACACATTATCGGTCTAGAGGAATTTGTTCATGTCCACACTTATAATTTTACTTCACCACAATAGGGATTGTCAATGAATTCCAAGTGTGACAAAGTTATATGCTAGGTAGTTCCAAGGCATGCAAGAGTTCCATGACATCTCAAGGAGTGGTACGGTATGATAGGGAGTGATAAAGCATGCCATGGAATGCAAGGAATGCCAACGTGCCACATAGTGCTAAGGGATTGTTAGACATGCCAGGTGTTATGCCATGTCAAGATGTAAACTATGTTGCTTAGTTGTTTTATGGCCATTTTTAGATGTGAGCCTTGACTTGGTAACTTGTTTAGTGGGATGAGCTAATATTGGGCATGAGTAGCCTAAGATGACTTATAGGCCATTATCAGGTGAACAAGGGATAGTATAGTTGTAGTAACTGTAACTTTCTCAAGATGTTGTAGTTGAGGTAGGACTTGGTTGGTTCCCAAGTCTTAAAACCAATAAGGGTAGCTATGAGGGCATGATAGATAAGGAGTGCCACGGCATGCCAAGGAATGAAAATGCATGATAACACATGCCAGATAGTGTCAATGCATGTCGAGGAGTGTTGAGGAGTGTGAGGGCATCACAAGGGAGAACTAGGTCAAAGTGCATGGAAACGAACGAACAAGAGTGTCTTCTAGCTATCCCAAGGACGAAGTGTATTAGGAGAATTTTAGAATAAGACTTGCAATAGGTAAGCCTATGATTACGATAAGGGGATGGAAAAAGCAATTTTAGACAAAGGGAGACTTTTGTCTAGGGACAACACTATTTTTTCAATGACTTGGTTCGGTTCCCAAGTCACAAAAATAGTAAGGCTATCTATGAGGGCATGACAACTAGGGAGTGCCAAGGTGTGCAAGGAATGTCAGGAAGTGATAACACATGCTAGAAAGTTCTAAGGCATGTTAGTCATTCCAAGACATGCCAAGTGTTAAGGCATGCCAAGAGGTGTTAGGTGCTAGGGTGTGGTGCCAACACATGCTAGGGAGTGCCAGGGAAACACAAGGAGGAATAGTTTCAATTGCATGTAAATGAATGAATGAGAGTGTGTGATAGAGAGTTTTAGCAAGTTCTAGGTGTGCTAAGGATGCATTGACAAGGTATGTTAGGTAGTGCAAGGGAAACACAAGGAAGGACTAATTTCAATTGCATGGAAATGAATGAATAATAGTGTATGATAGGGAGTGTTAGCAAGTTCTGGGTGTGCTAAGGAGGCATCTCTGGACAAATTTTGGGATGGTTTGGAGAAAATTTTGTGTTTTGGTGCAGACTTGCAATTTTTTGGCAATTTTTTGTCTAGAACGCATCGAGCTCACACTATGCTTCTTCCTCAGGGCTCCAAATAATGTATAATCAGCATTTTTGGAAAGCTTATGACCCCATCTCAAACCCCATTTTCCCACTTTCCTGGTCTAGGGCTCAGGTTTTGATTAATTTGTAAAAAAGAGTCCAAAAATCACCTTTCTGCCCCTCTTTTTCCATTTCATTGCGCACCTGGAGACACCTTGGGAGAATGGCCATATCTCAGACAAAAATGGGTCATTTTGAGTGAACAAATACTCTAAAGACATCTAAACTCTCACATATTTCCATAAAAGGCTTCCGATCTGGATTTGGACTTCAGAGAGGCACTCAAAAATGACCTCCAACAGCTCGTTGTACACCTAGAAAGTTCTAAGATTTTTGTAAAATTTTCACTGTGTATTGTTTTGTAATTCCTAGTTTGACTTTGGTAAAAGTCAAGAGGGTGAAGTAGATGAATGTGAGGGGTAAAATTAAATGTAAATAATGGGTGGTTATATTTGTAAAATGTTTTGATGTAAATTTGACCTCATTTATGAGAGAGGTTGGAGTCAAAATTAATTGTAAAAATCGTTTTTTAACTTCCCTAGACATTAGGGTTTGGTTAGAACACCTCATGGAACAGTTCTTAGAGTCATCGATTCGACCCCTGAGAGTGGGGATATGTTTTTTTGGTCTTTATGTATCAGTTTCTTAGTGATAGAATGGGTTGGATTTCAGAGGAGAGAACTATTGTAGCTTGTACTTGGACATTTTCTCGAAATCAAAGGACACAATTTGCAACTATTATCTAGGAATTCATGTGCAGTAAGTTTGTGATGTTATTTTTTCTCTATTATAGATTTATATGAAAGATATTCATCTTCTATTTCCATTCGTCAATTATTCAATGGTTTTCCTTATAGTTTATAAACAAAATTCTTTGCATAAGGCTCTGTTTTTATTTGAAAACCATTATGTGTTACTTTATTTCTTGCTTGATGAATTCATGCTTCATGCTCATTAAGACCTTTTTCTTCTTCTAAACACTACACTACACCAACAAACCATAAGATCCATCACAAAAGTAATGCTACCTTGCTCATTTTTATATTTTCTGTTGTAACCCTTTGATCCTCTAACCTAGCTACCTAGTTTTTCTCCCTTATCCAGCAACAAAACCCTAAATTTTCCAAAACCCACCTGAGCCTAGCTATCTAGCCTAAAATACTTTACATTCCAGTCATCTCTTTGTTGTGATTTCATAAAGAGAGACCTATCTAGTTTGGTAGGGCTAGCTACGAAACTAAAAGCTTGGTCTGTGGTTACCTCTGTCAATCTCCTCATCAGCCTAGGACATTGTGTAGGATAATAGAGGGCATGAAAACTAGGGAGTGCCAAGGTGTTCTAGTGAATGTAATGTTCGTAAGTCATGGAAAAATGTAATGCTAGTTGTAAGGTCATGACTGTCAAGGTGTGTTAGGGAATTCTAGGGAATGCTAACATACGCTAGATAGTATGAAGACATGTCAGACAAGATAAGACGTGCCAAGTGCTAAGGCATGCCAAGATGTACAAGGGTGTGACAATGCATGCCTGGGAGTGTCAAGGGAACAAAAGGGAGGAACAAGTTAAACTACAAGGAAATGAGCACATAATAGGGTTAATAACTCATCAATTTACCTTTTCCATGAGGGGCATGCTAGGCACACCAACACTAGGTGCCAAGTGCCAAGTGTCAATGCATTCTAAATGCCAAATCTTCCTATGTTTCTTATCATCTAGTTGCCAATAATTGATCTCAAATAACTTTAATAGTAAACCATGCCAATTCATACCCAATCATCTCAACGCATGCCAAACATGCTAATACTTGCCAAGTGCCAACACGTGCCAAGTGCCAATGTGTGTCAGGGAGTGTGATGCATGCTATAAAGTGGAATAGCATATCGAAGAGTGATAAGGTGTGCTAGGGAGTGCCAATTCATGTTGAGGAGTGTTAGGTAGTGTTACACAGTAACTTGTCACCAACTCTACATTCCCTGATCCCGGATACTGCCAGTCCATATTACTGATATCTGTGTTGTGTCATGTTTCCAAATATGTGTCATTACCTTCCTTGCAATCTCAGGAAGAGTGTCTCATTTCATTATCCCTGAAGAAGACCCTTTCTACCTAAGTTTATGGGTCGTCGCGAGTAAGAAGTTATCCTCCTTGCGACGATTTACAAGTTAACACTAGCCCTAGCAAAGTCTTCACTTTGTCCATATGTTGCACCCGCGACGAGCCAGATTTGGCAAGTTTTTCAACAACTTGTTGAAACTTCTAAATGAAATTGCTTTATGGGCGGTCCTAGGGCTGGTTATTGGGTCAGTTGAACTCGCCTTTCTCCTCTAGGATAGTTGTTCCACCTTTTGTGCAACCTCCCTAGGAGATAAGCTCTTCCTTCATTCTCTTATGGGACCTCTCCCTCCTATAAATATCTCCTCCATGAATAACATCAGCTATCTTGGATGTAATGAACAATGTAAACTTTGAAACGGGAACTGATACTGTTACCCGTTTCGTAGAGGTAGCAAAAAAATGACCCGATTTTCAAAAGTGGTGATCCAGAATACACATGTTTTTTTTAGAACATGGTTTTTGGAACTTTAATTTTTTTCATGTTCAAGGATTAAATCAAGTTTTAGAATGGTAGTGATTTTCATGCTGATTTTAAAAAGTGAGTATTCTGCATCACACCCTTTTTTTAAAAGACCTATTTTTTGACTTTTAATTTTCTAGTGTGTGAAATGTAAAAAATTATTTTCTAAATTTGATAGTTTTTGAAGTCGTCATTTTATTCATATTTTCTTGTTCTCTATCTTAATTTTTTTTTTTTTTTTAGGGGGGTTTTTATTGTTTTGCGTTTTTAAATTAGAAAGTCGATAGTTTGAATTTTAGATAATCTACATATTTATACATCCTCAATTAATTTTTCAATCCACATGAAATAATTGTTTCTAAAAATCAACATTTTTTAACAATGGACATAAAAATAACCATTTTTAACATAAATATAACAAAAAAACTAAACGTTTTGATAATTTTTTGCTAGAATTAACATGTCAAAATCACAATTTTTATACAAAAATATTAACTAAAAATGGTCAAATAATAGTTTTTTTTATGAATTTCATGTCAAAAAAATAATAATAACAACTTTTTTTTTCAAAAAATAATAATTAACTTAAAAATCAATGCGAAAATCACAGTTGTGCTCTCTCTTTCTTTCACATACCAGACTCTTGATGGAAATTTCACCTCTTTTGAACTTTTCCAATCTGAGATTAGCTTCTTATCACTTAAAGCACTTGAAATATTTGTAGGCATGAGCTCAGGTGGAGTTCGTTCACCAATGTTTTTTGAAGATACACCTTTAAGACTCTTTGGTCCAGAAAGATTCACAGAAATTTTCCTTGATGCAATTTTCCTAAAAAAAAACACATAAATTAGTAAATAAAAAAACATATTAACTTAAATTAACAACAAAAATATACCGTAAATTTTTTATTTGTATAATCAGAATTGCCCAGCCACCTCTAATGGGCAGGCGGGTCGATGGGCGAGCGGGAGGTCAGGTGAGGGATAATGAGACTAAGTGCACAATTATGCAAGTATGGGTGAGCCCCTACCCATGCGCCCCCCACAACCCCCTGACGACTACATTGAAGCCCCGGCCCCATTAACTTATTCCTCTCACGAGAGATCTCTTGTCTGGATTCACTACACATTAATAATTAAAGTAACACGCCTGATCCAATCTCCGAAAATGATGATGATGACAAATCCCTCGATATGATTACCAAGTTATTGTACTCCCTGCATCCATCAAATCTGTGTTTTCTCTTTGTTTCACTCGCCAACTCTGTATTTCTTCGTGGTCCATCCTTTGCATGCCACGCTAGATGTTTGTTTTTAGCTGAATTTTCTGTTTGAACGAAGCTTCCTAAGCTTCCCCCCCTCCCCGGCCCCCCTCCCCTTCCCTCACCCTACCCCCTACCGTCCCCCCACACTCCCGCGCCCCATCCCCCCTCGCCCCCCGCCCCCGCCCCCCTCCATCCCCCCAAACCCCCGCCCCCTCCCCCATCCCCCCAAACCCCCTACACCCCCCAACCCCTCCCCGCAGCCGCCCCTCGCCACTGCGCCCACCCCCCCAACTGTACCCTTCCCCAGCCCCCACCCACCCCTACCCCCGTGCCCAACCCCTACCCCCCCCCTTACACCCTACCCGCGCCCTACCCTTACCCCCCCCCCCAACACCCTACCCGTGCCCCCCTCCCCCTTACCCCCGCCCACCCCCTACCCCCCCTCCCCACCTTACCCCCTACACCCCCCCATCCCCCCCCCCCCCCCCCCCCCAACTTACCCCCTACCCCCTACCCGCACCGCCCCCCTTACCCCTCCCCCAACCCCCTACACCCCCCCATCCCCTACCCTTACCGCCTCCCCCACCCCCGCCCACCCCCTTCCACCCACCCCCCCCTCCCCGGCGCACCCAGCCCCCCCCTCCCCCTCCCCGGCCCACCCCCGCCCACCCCTCCACCACCACCGCCCCCACCCCGCCCACCCATCCCCCCCCCCCCCCCCCGCCACTGCCCCCCCCCCCCCCGCCCACCCCTCCCCCGCCATCTCCCCCTCCCCGGCCCCCCCGCCCACCCCGCCCACCCATCCCCCGCCACCGCCCCCCCCCCCCGCCCACCCCTCCACCGCCACCGCCCACACCCTCCCCCCCCCCCCCTCCACCGCCACCGCCCACACCCTCCCTGCCCCCCCCTCCACCGCCACCCCGCCCACCCCTCCACCGCCACCGCCCACCCCTCCCCCGCCACCGCCCCCTCCCCGCCCCCCCCGCCCACCCCTCCCCCGCCACCGCCCCCTCCCCGCCCACCCATCCCCCACCACCGCCCCCTCCCGGCCCCCCCGCCCACCCCTCCACCGCCACCGCCCCCTCCCCGCCCACCCCTCCCCCTCCCCCGCCCCCTCCGCAGCAGCGGCACCCCCGGGCCGCCCGACCGGCGGCGGGTCGATTCCCGGAATCGACCCGCCGCCGATCGGGCGGGGCGAGGCAGCCCGGGGGTGCCGCTGCCGCGGAGGGGGCGGGGGAGGGGGAGGGGAGGGGTGGGCGGGGAGGGGGCGGTGGCGGTGGAGGGGTGGGCGGGGAGGGGGCGGTGTGGGTGGAGGGGTGGGCAGGGTGGGCGGGGGAGACGAGGAGGGGGCGGTGGCGGTGGAGGGGGGGGCGGGGTGGCGGTGGAGGGGGAGGGGGAGGGGGGGTGGGCGGGGTGGGGTGGGCCATGGCCGGGGAGGGGGCCGAGGATGGGCGGGGGGGGAATGTGGGGGGTAGGGGTAGGGGGTAGGGGGGGGTGGGGGGGGGAGGGGGGTGTAGGGGTAGGGGTAGGGCGGGGGGTAAGGGGGGTGCAGGGGGGGTGGGGGGGGGAGGGGGGTAGGGTAGGGGGTTGGGGGGGTAAGGGGTAGGGCAGGGAGGGGGGTAGGGTAGGGGGTGGCAGGGGGGGTAGGGGAGGGGTAAGGGTAGGGGGCAGGGGGGGGGGTTGGGGGGGTAAGGGTAAGGGGTGGGAGGGGGGCAGGGGGGAGGGGGGGGGGGCGGCCGGGGGGGGCAGGGGGGTAGGGGTTGGGGGGGGGGTAGGGTAAGGGTAGGGGGGTGGCGGGGGGTGGGGGGTAAGGTAAGGGTGGGGGGTGGGGGAAGGTAGGGGGTAGGGGTAAGGGTAGGGTGGAGGGGGGTAGGGCGCGAGGCCCATGGGGCCGGCGTTAAGGAAGGGGGGGAGGAGTTGAGATTGGAGGGGAATGGGAGTTAGGGGGTGGGCTTATGGGGAGGAGAGTTGTGGGGTAGGGAAGGAAGAGTTGGGGAAATGGTGCATGGGTGGGTGAGTTGGGGGTAGCAAGGGCTGGCGCATGGGTAGGGCAGAAGGGGGAAGAGGGCATGGGTGAATGGGAAAGATCGGTAATGGGTTGGGGGAAGGGGGCACGACGACGACCTACCCACGGTTATTGGGTGATTGAGTTTGAATAATTGTTTAAGACAGTTTATATAACTGATGTATGCATCGTATCTTCAAATAAAATTAATGTTTTCCATATTTTGTTAAATGAGAAGTTATGAAGCATTTTCATGTTGTTGGATTATGTCTTAAATATGATAAATTTTATTGTTTAAATATCTACAATGCAATATCAAATTAGAGATATAATGTCTGTTTTATTCAGTATACAAATAAAGACTTTTGAATTCATTCAGTGATATAATTTGTTCATAATGTCATGTTTTTTTAGTTTTATAGTTGAAAAAATTTCAATTTCTTTTGTATCTAGCATGTTGTGGTTGAAAACATGTTAAATTTATACTTAGGAAAGAAAAATGATATTCTACCAGAAACATTAATGTGTTTTTCCTTAAAATTTAACTTTGTTTGAGACATAAAAAATTGGTTTTATTAGCATTGTTTAAAAAGTATGAAAATTGACCCTAAAAAAAAAAATCATTATTCTAGTATCAACACTTTCGTTCTGAAGCTATATTTTGCAGGAAAATTTCGTAGTCACTGCCATTTTTAAAACAGCCGCAAAATTGACACCTAAAAAAAAAAACATCGTTCCAGTATACACACTTTTCGTTTTGAGCATTGTTTTTGTGGTTTTTTTGGGGTTTTTGGGCCAGAGTTCCCGTTTTGAGTTTATAGTTCCCGTTTCAAAGTTTACATTGTTAATGGAATGATAGCTACATGTAATTTGATAGTTTCAAGTTTCTAAGAGAGGAGTAGAGGTAGAGAGTGTTATTGGGGTGTGGAAGTAGCCTCATTTGTATTGTGATTTGAGAGATGCTTGAGTAGAGTTGGCTTGAGAGCTTTCTAGTACCAACCCTTTTGGACAGAAGAGAGAGGTATATGTTTCCTTGGGAGATGGTTCAAAAGTAAATGCTTACAGAGACATACTGACAGGACCCTTCAAGGAGGCTTATGACGTCAAGGCTCGGTTGTAAGTTTTACTTTGATTTATATTAATAAAAATCAATAGCTTGTTTCCTATATCGTGCGTTAAATTATATGTCGATAGCTTGAGGTTCCTTGACTCTTCAAGTAGATTGTTTGGTTGTTTTATATTTGCATTTGTGGTGTTTCTCTACATGTTGTTTTCAGGTATGAACGACTAGAACAACAAAGAGTTGGAGCAACACGACGAGGGATTCATCGAACGTCGGATTGAAGGTAGGTCTTCATAACACCAACTTTCTAAGGAAATTTGCTTTGGTATTGTTTGTGCAGTGACTAGACCCACTCTAGGGCTAGAGGGGTTGCCTATGTCCGTAGAGGGAACCTGTGTCACAGGGAGTCCTAGGAAAACACAAGGGAGCACTAGGTCAAAATGCATGGAAGTGAATGAATATAAGGGTGTGTAGGGGAGTGTTAATGACTGCTAGTTTTCATGCCAAGGAGGGAGTGACAAGGTATGATAAGGACGAGTAAGGCACGCCAGGGAATATTAGGGAATGTCAAGAAGTGATAGAGTATTCTAGGTATTTTCAGGGTGTGCTAGCATGTGCCAAATAGTGCCAAGGCATTCCAGGTGCTAAGACATGCTAGGATGTGCATGGTATCAAAGTATGCCAATATGCATCAAGGAGTTTCAAGGCAACAAAAGGAATAACCAAGCTCAAATGCAAGGAAATGAACACATAAGAGGGTTAATAAGTTAGGACTTTATCTTTTTCAAAAGGGGCATGCTAGGCACACTCATAATATGTTCCAATACATGTCAAGTGCCAATGTGTGCCAAGTGCTAATGTTTTTCAATGCAATATTATGCCAAGGTGTTCTAGGGCATGCCAACACATGATAGGTGAGTGCTATGCTATGCTAGGGCATGCCAACATGTGCTTGGGCATCCTACTCATGGCAAGATGTTCTAGGTATAAAGATGTTCCAAGACATGTGAGGTGCCAAGGAATGTTAGTGTACTATTCCAAAGCATGTTAAGGTGTGCCATGAGTGTTGAGGAGTGCTAGGTCTCTCTCATTAATAGAATTGACAAAGCTTGATTATGTATTAAATAATATAGTTCCTACACACACTAGTGGAACTTTATTTAAAGGAAATTTTCTAGATAATAAACCTAATAGAGATGAATCATGTGTTGACTCATAGGAAAACTATATTCTTATGACTTGAGGGAAATGATACACACTAATTACTTCTTAACAAATTGACTGACTATTATAACCACTATGACCTTGGACACATAATAAAAAAGACTCCACAACAATGGTCTTAAATCGTTATCTTTTGACAAAAAATATAGTAACAAGTACATAGCGTCATCAAAAACTCATTGGAATAATCAATGATGACGAACATTTTTTGACCGTCACCAAAAGTAACCAAAAAGAGCATTGGTGATGGTCAATAAAATATCGTCACTAGAAGTGTCACCAAAAAGAGAATTAGTGATGGGCCTTTAACGACCCTCACTAAAAGTGTCACCAAAGAGAAAATTAGTGACGGGCCTTTAATGACCCTCACCAAAAGTGTCATTGAAAATGGATTTTGTGACAAACCTTAAAGGACCACCACTATATACACTTACAACAATGATTTTTTAAAGACCGTCACCATATGTGACATTGGTGACAGACCTTAAATGTTTGTCATAAGCATGAAGTGTCATAAAAACTCATTGGAATGATCAATGATGATGAACATTTATTGAGCATCACCAAAAGTAACCAAAAAGATCATTGGTGACAGTCAATAAAATATCGTCACTAGAAGTGTCACCAAAGAGAGAATTAGTGGTGGGCCTTAAACAACCCTCACCAAAAGTGTCACCAAAGAGAGAATTAGTGACGGGCCTTTAACGACCCTCACCAAAAGTTTCATTGAAAATGACTTTGGTGACAAACCTTAAAGGACAATCACTATATACACTTACAACAATGCTTTTTTAAAGACCGTCACCATATGTAGGCATGACCCTCACCAATGACCTTTTTTCTTGTAGTGAGGGGTCAAACTAGTCAAACCTCTGCAAGACCAGTCTCGCAAATCCCAACGACCTCCCATGGCGGAAGAGAAGAAAGATGAGGGGGCAGGAGATACTTTCAAAATCTTGCTCAAAGAAGTCCTCGTGTGATAAAGGAATGCAATGACAGACAAATTTTTCGAGATCCTTCAGCGGCTACCCAAAGGTGGCACAACTCCTTCCATAAGCTACTCTAGAAGCGCCATGCCCTTTTAGGTACAAGATAACTTTAACATTCCCATATTTGAAGGCTATGTTAGAGTCATTATTTGCATGCTTCCATCAGTAATCAAAACTCCTCTTTTCATATTCATATTAGGGTCTCACTCAGAAAATTTTGTCACTCCACCTAGGTCCTCATTCAAAAATTTACTCATTGATGGTAGCCCTAGTTAAATAAACCTCACTATCCCTCAAAAATTCATACTTGCGGGCCCACCTTCATGTCTTACTGAGCATACATCAATCATGAAAGTTCATGTCATCAGGTCATCGTATCAGTTATGAGGTCATTATGTCATCTTCAAATTCAATCCTTCAAGGTCTCATTAGGTCTTTTAGGGTTTTTCAAGGTTCCAATAAAACTCCATTCCACTACATAAGACCAGCAAGTAAAGGGTGATCAAGTAACCTCTCTTCACCATGTGAAGATGATTTGTAAAGAGAAATGCTTATTTCATCATGTAATTTTGAGTTCAAATGTAATATTTTTAATTTTCATTTTGTAATTTTTTGTCATTTAAATGTAATAAGTACAAGGTTCACAAGTTGTTAACTTGGTGTTCCAAAGATGCCAGACCATCAAAAGATCAATTTTCCAAAGGAAATAGTCAAGTGAAAGGGTAAACTTTCAAAATTTTATGTGAATGCCAAAGGGAGTTGTGTATTCACAAGGGTGCCTAAATCATCATTTTCTACAAGCACTAAACCCTCCACTGAGCTAGGGTTGGCTATGGAATCAGAGATATATGAGTAGAGGAGGTATAAGGGAGGTCATTTCAGCAAGTATGAGGCCATTCTAACTCATAAACATCATGTATCCATCATTTTTCAAGAAGTCATTCCAAGGGACAAATCATTTTCCACACATAGGGCTAGTTTTTCTTCAAACTATGTTTTTGACCAAATAGAGATGCATTTGACAAAAGTGAGAGAGTTTTTTGTCCATCATAGGCCAAGGATGAAATAACCCCTTCATTTTTTACACAGGTGTCATGGGTTTTGAGAAATATCAAAAATACAGTTCCTACAAGAGAGTTGCTGCACTTCTGGAGTGACCTTGGGAAAATCAATTTGTTTCCTAGTTGGATTGTCCAAATGACTTGCTTGATGAGTTAAATGATAACTAGACATAAATATCTTTCGAATGCACTATCATGGGTTCAATTTTGACACCAGGAAGGCACTAAAAATCATGCTACAATATGGATGGCGCACTTGACACTGTGAGGGCGCATTTCGCAGTAAAATGGTCAAACACGCAACACCCTAGGTGCTACGTACTTTTTTGGGGCACTTTTTGAGAAAATGGAGACCACCACTAGATTAATTTTGGAAAATACATCTAATAAAACAATGTTTCCAACCTTAGCTTTCAAAAATAGCAAGTGAAAATGGCAAAAAACCAAGCAAAAAAATCATGTTTTTGCCTCAATTTTGACTTAGGCACTGCGAACAGACTAGTCTTGGGAGAATAAAATTTTGGAGGGTCAAATCAAGCCCATTTTGGAAATGGAAGGCAGATTTGGAAACTAGATAGGACAAGATTTCCAATGAACTATCCTGGGCTCAATTTGGACACCTAAAAGGCAGTCAAAAGCAGCCTGCAAAGTGGAGGGCGCACTTGATAGAAAGATGATGCACTTGACCATTTGCTTGATTTTTCACTGTTTTTCTCCAGATTTGATTTTCATCCTTGGAAATCAATTTTTTACTGATGTAATTGATATTGCAAATTTAATTATGGTATTTTTACTATTAACTAGGGTAAATAGACTTCATCAAGTCAAATGAATCAGTTTCAATGTAATTAGGGAGGAGTCACTCAGAGCTCCCTACACTCCAGGTATCAGTGCAGATTTTTGTGGATCTCTTCCTCAACTCAAGGATTTGACCCCTGAGGATGAGAGAAGGTTTTTTTCATGTATATATCTTCCCTTTCTTCACTCTTTTCATAGGTTGGACTCAGTTGGATGTTGTACTAGTGATTAGAGACACTATTGTATCGGATTTTGGCTAGTATTAATAGATGAGTTGTAGCTGTTTCTTTGGGATACATGTGGCATGGATGTTTAGAATTGTTTCTTCTTTGCTATCATTTGTATGAATGTTTTTTAAGTTCATAAAATATTTCGTGTCTGTTATATGGTAATTTTCAAGTTGATAGGCAGAATACATGTTTTCTCATGCTCTGTTTTGGGAAAGTTATCATAATTTGTCCATTTTTCTTCAGTTTAGGAAGAATACATCTCCTATGCTCTTCCTAGCTCCTCATCAGTCTTAAACCATCACACCAAATCACCTTTTAAGTGCTAAGCCTCCTACCTATCTTTCCCCTTTGAATGTCTGCAATCATATCTGATTTCCCTTGACCTAGCCTCTTTGACCTAATATCCTTATCTAGCAATAACCCAATCAAATCGAATCAAAACAACCTCTACACTTTATACCTAGCCTAAAACCCTAATCCATCCAGCCCTCTTGGCTGTGATTCTTTGGAGAGAGCCCTCTCTAGCTTGGTAGGGTTAGCTACCAAGTCAAAAGGTTGGTCTGTGGTTACCTCAACTGGACTCTTCCTCAACCTTGGAGATCCGGAGGAGTGATAACAAGTTAGATAGATGTAAACAACATAGATAAATGGTTAAATTTGCTAGAAGGATATTTTTCTATTCATGATTTTTCCAACAGGGAAAATATCACTTTTGCGCTTCTCAAAGTCACCCCCCACGTTAACGACTGGTGGGAAAGCCTACTGTGAGAAGAAGGACCAAAGTACACCCTCACTATTTTCAGTTGCAACCACTTGGAATTTTTTTTGGGTCTCCATTAAGGAGCAGTACTATCCTGTCGAGAGCTATGAGGATAAATACATAAAGTGGACCACATTGCATCAGGCAAGGGACCAAGACGTGTTAGAGTTTACCAATGTTTTTCATACCCTTCACACAAAGTTGGGTATCAAGGATTCTAAGCGAAATTTGGTACTCAAGTACCACGACTTCATACACAGTTACATCAGGGATGAGATGGAGTTCCTGGACATCTCCTCACTTAGCACAACGTATGGATACACTGTCAAGATTGAGCAGAAGTTTAAATAGAAGAAGCAAGACTTTGCATCTGCGAATTGAAGCAAGGGAAAGATGCCCCCAAACCATAGAGCAAAGGACAAAGCCAAACGGAGGTTACCCAGGACATCCACCGAAGTTGCAAGAAAAAAACAACACCACGAAGACAAATAAAGACACGAAAAAAATGGTGTGAGTTCCATAAGAGCTACACTCACAACACGAGTGAGTGTTGGGCCAAGCAGTGATTGGTGGCCGAGTTGAAGGCTTCCGAATTAGACACATGTTCTGACTCTGAGTCAAAACTCAACAAAGTGAATGAAAAAGGGGAGAATATCATTGATGTGAATCCCAACGCCACTGTGACCACCACCAAGATCCAAAATAATGAGCCTGAAGATTCAAAGGAGGGGGGGAAGCCTCTTCCACTCACAAATGTGGGTGAAGGTTTCTCCATTATAGTTCAATGTCGACAACGAAGCCAAAAGAACCTCCTTTCAAAAAATTTCATGAAGTAGATGGGCCTACCGACTACATCACATCCATAGTGGTACACCATTGGGTGGCTTCACCAAGGATGAGATCTCTGCATCAGCTAGCAGTGTCGCCTTCCCTACAGTATCAAGCCCTTCACAGATGAGGTGTTGTGTGATGTTTCCCCTCTTAAATTTTGTGATGTTTCCCTCTTGAATTTTGTGATGTATTATTAGGACAACCAGACTTATGGAAGCGACATGTTTTATATGAGTCTAGACCTTTCTCTATGATTATTACTTTGAGAAATAAGTTGTACAGGATACCGAAGGTAGCCTCGCTTACTGTCATCTCTTTGATCACTAGAAAGCAATGCAATAAGATCATTTCATAGACCAGCAAATTTGTTTTCCTTATAATTCACCCACGGGTCGAGAAGATTATTGTGGCCACGACTTCCAGATAGGGCTCCTCCGCACAACAACAATAGATGGAAAACGTCATGGAGGAGAATAGGGACATTTTCTCTTCACCTACGAGGGTGCCTTTGCACTTTCAGGTCAAGTACTCCATCAATCTGTCCCTGGGCACGCCGCTACCCAATGAACTGATCTATTGACGCTCTTTTATGGAGAATTATGAGATCAATAGGAAGATTCAAGATTTTTTGCAAAAAGGGCACATCAGGCCAAGCTGATCACCCTATGGAAGCCTGATTGTATTGGTACAAAAGAAGGATGAGACTTGGAGACTCTATATTGACTATCAGGCATTGAAAAAGATCACTGTACCGAATAGGTACCTAATCCCACGATTGATGAACTTCTAGACCAAATCACAAGGTTCCAATTGAAACCTCTGATGTGTGGAAGACTACCTTCAAATCCAAGGAGGGCCTTTTCAAATGGTTGGTCATGCCTTTCAAGTTGATGAATTCCCCCGCAACCTTAATGAAATTGATGGACGACGTCTTTTGACCCTTCACCAATGAATTCATGGTGGTGTATCTAGATGACATCTGTATCTTCATCCAGAGTTGGGAAGAGCACCTCCACCATATTCGATAGGTCCTCCAAACCCTGTGACAACACAAGTTGTGTGCCAATTTGCAGAAATTCACTTTTGGCATGACCTAGGTTCAATATTTGGGGTACATCATTGATGACGAGGGTGTACATGTGGACCCAGATATGATACAAGTCATTCAGAATTGGACAACCCCAACCACTCTAATAGAGATATGTAGTTTCCAGGTCTTGCCAATTTCTATTACAGGTTCGTTTATGGGGTTCTCTCATATCACTTGACCTTTAAGTCAAATCACAAAGGGCAGAGTGCAAGAAAATTTATTTTGGTATGGAACCCAGCAAAATGCATTCTTCGAGTTGAAGCATCACCTCTGATTTGCACCAATGTTCACATTACCAGACCCGCAACAACCATTTGATATTAAGATAGATGCCTCCATATAAGTTATTGGTGTAGTTCTTACTCAGCAGGGTTATCTAGTGCCTTACCACAGTGATACACTTTCAGACACAATCTGAAATTATCCCACCTATGAAAAAGAAATGTATTGCATTGTGCAGGCATGCTGTCAATGGAAGCATTACATTATGGGAAATGAAACGATAATCCACACAGGCTACCGACCCCTGCAATTCATACAGACATAAGGGAAGTTGAAGAACTATCGCCATCGGAAATGGTCCATATACATGCAACAGTTCTATTTGAACATTAGGTACAAGAAGTGCAGCACCAATAATGTTGCAAACTGCGTCATATGACCACCAGTCAAGTCACTAATCACTGTGCTCGACTCCTGTTGGCACGAGACTTCAAGGTGGATGCATCTTTACAAGAACGATCTAGAATTCTGCAGCACACACCAAACACTCCTAGAAGGGAATCAAGTTCCAAATTTTCACCTCCAGGATGCACTGTTATGCCACCTGGGACACATATGTGTTCCTTCAAGCGAGCATGACATGATGATTTGGGAGGTGCACTACAGTTGGGCCATTGGAAATTTCAGAATAGAGAAAATAGTGGCAGTACTACAGAAGTATTTTTATTGGTCGAACCTTCGTGAGGATGTTGGGAAGTACATTTGACCCTGCACTTCCTATGCCATTTCCAAACCAACCATCAAGAAGGAAGGCCTATATACTCCTCTTCCTAATCCTAATCGACCTTGGGAAACCATCTCCATCAATTACAGGTCGAGCCTTCCTTATACTAAGCATGACAACAACTGGTTTTTCATGGTCGTCGATAGATTCTCTCAGATGGCCATTATGGCAACCTACAAGAAGAGTATCACAGTAGAGACCACATCTAAGCTCTTCTTTGAGCGAGTGTGGGTACACTTTTGGATCCAACAGTCCATTGTCTCAGATTGGAATAGCAGATTCCTAAGTGTATTTTGGTCAAGTCTTTCGTCAATGTTGGATACCAAACTTACTAAGTCCCACGACTTTCCACCCCCAAACCGATGACCAAATAAAGGTCATCGAGAGGACGATTTTACACATTTTGCGCATGTACAACTTGAATCATCCACATAAATGGGATGAAAGCCTCCCCTATGTCCAACACAACTACAACAGAGCTCTCCATAGCTCAACAAGTAATAGCCCCTTTCAAGTAGGGCTGGAATTTCAGCCATTATGTCCCATTGATGTGGCCATACCATTTACAACCACTCATGTAGATTCGTCTCACATCCAGTCTGAAGCCAACAGGGCTAAAAACTTCATTAAGAGCATTCAACACATCCAATATCAGGTCCATGATATATTGGATAAAGCCAATACTAAGTACAAACAGCTCCATGATCAGCATCGGGTGTCACCCAACTTCTAGGTGGGCGACAAAGTTTGGCTACATTTGCAGAAGGAACGTCTCACTAGACCCCACCGAAAGCTTTGCCTGCTTTGATATGGACCATACACAATAACTGAAGCTATAGGGGACAATGCATTCAAGCTCAGCATTACACCTTTCCTTGGTTTGCACCCAATGTTCAATGTAGATCGCCTTTGGCCATACTTTCCACTATTGTTGGACACCTCCGACATTCTAAAACAACTCACACCAATAGAGATAAACCCCGACTGCATGGAACAAGCCAAAACTGATTGGATCAAGGACACACAGATCAAGAACACCCGCCAATAGAAGATCCAACTATATCGGGTTTTCAAAGTTGGCCAACTCCTACACCAAGGCAAGTGGCTCACCAAGGACCAAGTTTAGCAGAAGTTTCTCCATCTCATGGAGGCACTCAATGCAATCGTGACCATTGCTTCCTAAAGGGGGGGACTAATCTAGGTGGATATTGGTGGCCACTCGCATATTCCACTTGGAACCCTACCACTGTCTCTTTCATTTTTTCAGTTTCATTAATTGTAGAATAGTTTACTATTTTTGGCAGTTTTTCGGGTCCTAAAATTCTGGGGTCGTTTTGAGACCCTAAACGACGTTTTTTAGGAAAATCAGTCAAACATGAGGCAAGCACTCATGTTTGCATTCAAAATTTGTATTCCTTGGATAAATCCTTCTAACGAGGTATTGTGTGCATCAAACAGAGGTCATATGTCAAAGCTACAACCCCGAGTAGTTGATGTACCAATTTACCCAAACGGAGCCCATAGTTTTGGTGCTTCATCTCCTAGGGTTAGGTTTCTATATGTTTAGGGTTTCCCATTATTTTTCAATAATAAATAGGCCTTAGAGCCTCATTGTAACATACTTTACAAAAATGTAGCCGCCACATCTCTTCTCAGAGATAAGCTACCATCGCCCGAGCTAGTTTTATTTCCTTTATGTTTGTAAGCATATTTCAGTGTTTGATATTAATGAAATGAAGTGTTATCTATTTTTATGTCTATATTTATGGTTACATCTGTAATTTGTTGTGTTCCTGTTAAAGTTCACATCACATAATCATGATATTTGGTTTTAACACCATGGTTAAAAAATTGCAATTTTAGCCCTAAAATGAAAAATGTTGAAAAATGCAACAAGAAAATCCTAATTTAATTTTGTCCTTGAATTAAATTAGGAATTAAATTGTAATTCCACATCTCATGACAGCTTGTAATAGTTAACTATGTTAATTTGACTTAGTTTCCTTAGTTAATTCAATTTGAGAGTCTAACTATAGTCATGTAGAGTGTTTCCTACTTTTTAGGATCCATCGTTGAGTTTATTTTGAGTTGTAATTATTTAATTCAATTTAACGGAGTTAAATTCAGTTAAACTAGTTCCAACTAATGGAGGAATTAGTGGGAGATCCAGTAGTGAAGTGTAACCTGCAGTAATGGGGTGTAACCAACACTGATCAATGAGTAAACTGAAGATTTACTCATAATTAACTCATGCACATCATATCAGAGAAAGACTAAGTTGAGATTTGAGTTCAAGGACAGTGTACTATTAGTTGTATAATCATATGAATTGTACAAATGGTGCATGAAATCAGAGGAAGGCCTATGAGGATTGCACAATTCATATTTGTGGAATTTCCCAATTAAATATGGGCTAATTCCCAAGGGAACAACGCAAGGAAATAGAGGCTTGGTAGGCAACATAATTGGCTAAGTATTGGCTTGATATGGTTTGTGAAGTAGTGAGATAGATTGAGATTGTGCAGAGATTGCTCGGGCTTGAGAAAATCATTTTAATCTTCTCATACTTTCTGATTAATGCAATATACATATAGCAGGAGTTTTTAGTTGTGGCTTTCCCCAGAAAATCATTGTGCTATGTATGAATGAATTCTTTCTCTTTTATGCTTCTTGATTTCATAGATCGTTTAATTGTTTCCATTGATGAGTAGAGTAATGTAGATTTTTCTGTAGATTCAACAACTTATGTGATATGCTAAAACACAAGAAAAGAATCTACTCTACTCTTCAGTAGAAACCAAAATTGATCGATGAAAATGATAAGTAGAAAAGGAAGAATATCAATCGCACATAACACAATATTTCTCTGGAGAAAGCATATGCTAAAAACCCCAACTATCTATATTTCATTAACCAGGAGATCTGAGAAGAAAATACAATGCTTGTTCATCCTAAACAATTCCTGCATTAGTACAATCTAACTCTCTACTTCCTATGATGACTTTGGCCAACACTTAGCAAATTTACTAGCCTTCCAAGCCCCTACTTCCATATGAAATCCCTAAGGGAATTAGCCTCTATTTAATGCGGAAATTCCCTCTCTACAATTGCGCAATTCAAACATAGGCCCTCAACTGATTGCATGCACCATCTGTAAAATTCAGAAAATTATACAACTGATAGTACATTGTCCCTGAACTCTAATCTCAACTGGGTCTTCCTCTGAACTTACATGCATGATTTATTTATGATTGAATCTTCATTTAACTGGTGTGGTACTGGTGATGCATTGGTGCACTACTCCACTACTAGACCTCTACTAGTTCCTCCAACAATTAGAACTAGTTTAACTGACTATAACTTAGTTAGACTGAGTTATCTAATTACAACTCCAAAGAACTCAACATGGACCCCTAAAATTTAGGGATCACTCTACATGACTCTAGATAGACTTCCAACTCAAATTTCCTACGCTAACTAAGTTAACTTAACTTAGTTAACCATTGCAAGTTGCTATGAGAAAATAATTACAATTTTAATTCACAATTTAATTCAAGGACAAATTAAATTGGAATTTCTTGTTGCTATTTTTAGCACTCCCTCTCAACAATAAAGGGATTATCATCTACCCCAATCCTGTCTATGTGAAACTCGAATTTACGTCTTAACACTGCCTTTGTCAAAATGTCAGCATCCTGCTCCTCTGTGGGAATGTACTCCAACAACATAATCTACCTCTAAGCACAATCTCAAAGATGATAATATCAGATATCAATATGCTTGGACCGATAATAAAAAACAGGATTTTCAGAGAGTTTGATACAACTCTAGTTGTCACAGTAAACCACAGTTGGATCTACCTGCTAACCAAACAAACCAACCAGAATCTTTCTCATCCAGATGGCCTCACAAGTTGCTTGAACAATAGTAATGTACTTTGCCCCTGCTGAACTAAGTGCAATTGATCTTTGTTTCCTGTTGTACCAGGAAATATTTGTTGACCCAATACTAAAGATCCCCCTGATGTGCTCTTCCTTTCGAATGGACTCCCTACCTAATTTTCATCGGTGAAGCCTTGAAGCTTCACTCCCTCTATCCATTTGTACCACACATGCTTGGCCGCCTTCCTAGACAGCTTGGTCAGCCTAACAATCACTTAACTAAGCTAGTTAACTACATAGCACATGCCTGGTCGTGTGTTCACCAAATATATGAGTGAACCCACAAGATGCATGTAAATGGTAGCTTCCACTAATTCATCGGAAATAGCATCCTCCTTCCTCCAGTTACCTACTAGAGGAGTCTCCATGGGTTTACTTCTCTCCATGTGGAACCTTTTCAGTATCTCATTGGCATACTTTCCCTGAGAGACAAAAAGTTCCCCATCACCTTGCCATACTTCCATGCCTAGAAAGTAGTGCATGAGCCCCAAGTCCTTCATTTCGAACTCTCTTGCAAGATCCTCTTTGCAAGACTTGATCAACTTATCATCACATGTCAGAATCAAATCATCAACATATAAAACAATAATCAACAATTTACCTTCCACCACAATATGGTACAGGTTCGCATCTGCTTCACTTTTGGTGAAGCCCAACCCGATGAAGTAGCTATCGATCCTGGTGTACCAAGCACGAGGTGCTTGCTTCAACCCATACAATGCTCGCTTGAGTCGACACACATGCAACTCTCGACCAAAGGTCTCAAAACCTTCAAGCTGCTCAATATACACCTCTTCCTCAATCATTCCATTAAGGAAGGTTGTCTTTACATCCATATGATGTATCTTCCAACCTATCTGCACCGACAGTGCCAAAATGGATCTGATTGGTGAGTACCTTGCAACATGAGCAAAGGTCTCATCATAATCAATCCCTTCCACCTAAGAAAATCCTTGGGCCACAAACCTAGCCTTATGTTTCTCCACACTACCATCCACTGCTTGTTTTACCTTGTAAAGCCATCGGGAACTCACCACTGACTTGTCTACCGATCTTGGGACCACATCCCAAACAATGTTACGAACAATGGAGTCATACTCTACCACCATGTCATCAATCCAAATAGGTTATTGCACTACCTCCTCAAAAGAACAGGGCTTTGTCTCAACACATCCACTCATTAGAGCCATGTATCTAGTGTACCTCTCAGGTGACCTCCTCTGCCTGCGCTGGGATGTGGGTGCTTCCACATTCTCTCTCGCATCCTATAATAACCTGTCAACCTCTCTGGTGTGCTTTCTCCCATCTCTGGAAGACTCTTCCTAAGTGGATGTCTCCACTCTCGGATCCTCTGCATGTGGATGCTCCACATCAATCTGAGGTTCCTTCTTAGGTTGTTTCTTCTTTGCTTGAGTGGATCTCTCCACTCAGTCTCCTCTCTGCTTCTCTAATTGTGGCTGCTCCACAACTTTCTGGGGCTGCTTCTGGGGCTACATGTTGAGAGGTAATTCATGCTTCCTTTCAACCACTGAGTCTCTAACCTTTGTCTTGCTCCTCAAGGCCTTTCATGCACCTTCGACCTCGAGAGAATACAGGTTCTTGACTTGCACACCAATTTGTTTCACCTATCCCATGGCAACGTGTCTAAGGAAAACCTTCCCTTTGCTAAATATCACATCTTCTGGGCACTTTGAAAACTTAGATTCGCACTGTAATTGTCCCACCATCACAAAATTTTATGAAAAAAGAGTTGATTTTAAATCAGCAATATCTCCCTCATTCAAACCTCAATTCGACTAATTTTTTTTGAATTTGGGTATATTTTTCACAAGGAATCCAAATTTGCTATTTTTTTTGAAAATTTTCAACAAAAATTTTCAAATCTTCTCTGCAAAATCGCCGCCAAAAAAATTCCTACTCCTCAATCTGCCAATATCAATGATCACAACTCCTTTTGTGTCACTAAACATTGGCTCACCGATCTTCCCATACCATGCATATTTTTATTGTAAATTCAACAGATTATGTGATATGCTAAAACATAAGACAAGAATCTACTCTACTCATTAGTGAAAACTAAAATTGATCGATGAAAACACTAAGAAAAAAAAGAACAATTTCAATTACACACAGCACAATATTTCTCTGGGGAAAGCAACTGCTAAAAACCCCGACTATCTATATCGCATTAACAAGAAGATTTGGGAAGATAATATAATGCTTGTTCATCCTGAACAATTCCTGCACTAGTACAATCTAACTCTCTGCTTCCTAGGCTGACTCTGGCCAACACTTAGCTAATTTACTAGCCTTCCAAGCCCCTACTTCCTTGTGCCCTTAGTCAAAGAATCTGGATGAATAAAATATGCTCTGCTCAACCTTGAGCTCAACCTACACAAGTATTTTCTATCCTCTACCTGACTGACTTCCTTTGGCCAATACTTAGCCAAATTTCCAAGCCTCCAATCTCTTGATTCCTTTCCCAATTCCTGAGAGAATTAGCCTCTATTTAATGTGGAAATTCCCTCTCCATAACTGTGCAATCCAAACATAGGTCCTCAACTGATTGCATGCACCATCTGTACAACTCGGAAAATTATACAACTGATAGTACATTATCCCTAAACTCTAATCTCAACTAGGTCTTCCTCTAAACTGACATGCATGAGTTATTTATGAGTGAATCTTCAGTTAACTAGTGTGGTATTGGTGATGCACTGGTGCACTACTCCACTACTAGACCTCTACTAGTTCCTCCAACAGTTAGAACTAGTTTAACTGACTATAAATGATTTGAAATTCACTCGTGAGTGATCTCAGTTAATTAATTAATGAATGAAGGTATTACATACTCATGTGTTGGTGTATGCGTCTGTCATCTTGGGCAACGGATCGATCAGATTGCAAAAAACACAGACACTAGAAAAATGAAAACAGTAAGCGAACAGAGTAAGCAAATGCAAGAACACAACAAATTCATAAGGAGTTCACCCTATTCTCCAGGGTTACATCTCCGGTCTAGCTTTCAGTGGTGGCCTTCTTTTATTGTGTCTTTAAAGCAAAGATTACAATTAGGAGCTCAACTTGAGTCTCCTGAAACAGAGGATGCTTAGTAGGGTGGTTCTTGGATTCCCCAAGCCACTAAAGCGCACAAACTCTTTCCTTACCAAGTCTCGACCTCTCTGGTATTTAATGGGAGGATCCCAATGTGGTACTCAATTCCTGACAGATCCTCATAGGGATTGCTTGAACCTCTCAAGCCTTCTGTCTGCTCAATGCTACCTTACACTGTAGGTCAGCTCGGCTTTCTATTTTTTGCCTCTTGCTTCACTGCCTCTTTCGTCTTTTTTTCACTGTTCCCTTCTTTGGTTCTTCCTTCTTCGTTCTATTCTCTGTCTTTTCATGGCTTAAATCCAATTTGTCCTTGATTGTTCGCTTCCTCTTCCGCCCCTTCAGATCGCCCACTGTTGTTCGCTTGGAGTTCCCTGCCTCTGCGTCATCGCCAATGTCTCACAGGGAGGTGGCCACTTGTCCTCTCACGAACTGTGCCATCTCTTCCTCAACGGTTTGGTATTTCGGTTACACTATGGAATCACTCATCCGCGAACTTAGCAGTCAAATCGAACTTCGGACTTTTATATGATGCGGCTTAATTCCCCTGTCAAATCCGGTTTCTCCATCAAGCGCAATCTCCGCCGTCAGATATAGAGCCCTCAGATCCTACGATGTTCACTCATATCGCGTGGTTGACTTGCTTGACTGTTAGCCCACGATGAAAGGCAGTTTTGTCTCTCATCCGGCAGACACGCGTCGTGCAATGAATGGAATCGCTCGCTTTCTACCAAATCTGCTTACCACCCAAGGATGCCTCCGATATTCAACCGGTTTTGGAGTGCGGGACCCACCTTTTGCCTTAGCGCCTTCCCTACGGTTTCCCGGCCTCCCATGCGACCAAGCACTTCAGGGCTTTTCCTTCTTGAGGGATTTTTCCCAGTGATGCGCGATTAGCGCTAATAGCAATGGCCTCTGTTTCCCGATCCAGGCTTCCTAACTACCAGTTTTTCCTCCTGCGGGGTCTCCATGGGCCTTGGTCAATGCACTTTGACCGAGGTCCTCGTTGTTCCTTACTGGCTGCAAACTTCCACTGTCTAGAGGTCTTCCTGATAGCTCTTTGTTCATAAATTCTAAGTCTGTCCTGATTTGATACAGTCATGGCACTTTGATAATTTTCATGGATCCAATTTGGATCACGGCCTTCCCACTGAAAAAGCTTTTGGACCACCAAAAGTTGGTTTTCAAGCATCGACTAAGTGAGGGTACAATTGTCTCACTTGTCCAATCTCTATCCACTTTGCACTGCTCGGCTTTGAACCCTTGAGCCCAATTCTGAGGTACTCAACATCTCCCCTGCGCGTCGTCCTCACCTTCCTGTCCAGAACTGTGTCTTCCTGCAATTCATTAAGATATTCAGGTAACAGGTCATCAATAGAAGGCAATTGACTCTGCTCTTTGGGATCCTCAATTAGTGAAGGTTCAAACAATCTCAAGCAATCTGCATTTACGACTGAGTAGATGTGCATGTAAGCTGGTAGATCAAGGCAAAAAGCATTCTCACCAATCTTCTCAAGTATCTTGAAAGGTCCATACCTGATAGGCTTTAGCTTTTTACCTTCACCTTGCATCCTGTCCTTGCTGATATATAGCCAGACTTAGTCACCAACTTGGAAACTATGCTCCATCTGATGCTTGTCATGCCTTAATTTGTATTTGTCTTGGCTCTTTTCCAGTTGTTCCTGTACTGCCTGGTGGATCTCTTGGATCTGTTCAATGAACCTAGTTGCCCTATCCACATCACTGTGTCCCTCAACTGTGGTGTCCTTACCAAAGACAAAATCCAAAGGAGACCCTGGTGTGAAACCAAAATATGTCTCAAAAGTAGATCTCTGTGTAGAAGAATGTTTTGCCCTGTTGTAAGCATGTTGCACATAACATAAATGTTCATCCCAAAGCTTAGGATACTTGCTACAATATCCCCTGAGTAACTGGATCACTGCCCTGTTAACTACTTCTGTCTGGCCATCAGTTTGTGGATGAAAAGTTGTGCTTTTCTTCAATTTGGCGTCCATCAGTTCCCACAGACTTGACCAAAACTTCACCACAAATTGGGTGTCTCGATCAGATACAATGGAAGTGGGTAATCCAAAATGAACCCATACATATTCAAAAAATAGTTTTGTAGTTTGTTTAGCTATAATCTGTTTATTACAAGGTATCAAAATACACATTTTGTTGAACCTATCCACAACAACATATAGATAATCATGACCTTTCCTAGATTTGGGCAGTCCTCCAACAAAATCCATGGAAACACTTTCCCAAGGGTGAGAAGGAACTGGTAATGGAGTGTACAAGCCTAGTTTTCTGTTGCTGGGCTTGCTTTTAGCACACATAGTACACCCTCTTACATATCTAGAAACTGTCTCATTCATTTTTGGCCAATAACAAAATCTTTGCAGCTGTGCAACTGTTTTACTTACCCCAAAATGACCTGATATTAGAGAAGTGTGTGCTTCTCGAATTATCTTTACTCTTTCAGTTTGTGGAATGCATAACTTCCCACAATGATATAAGAGTCGGTCCTTTACATGATAATCCAATTCTTCTACTCGTTTGCCTTGACTTAAAGTTGCATATACATCTTTAAAGTCTATATCTTGAGCATATTGTTCAATGTAACTCTCATGTAACACAAAATTATGCTTAAGTATAGTAGATGCATTTATAATGGGTCTAGATAACATATCTGCAACCTTATTATGTATGCCCTTTTTATATCTGATGACTAAATGAAACTGTTGTAGCAAACCCATCCATCTATGGTGTCTTGATGCTACAACTTAGTTTGGGAGTGTAGATATTGAAGTGGTTGATGATCAGTATGTATGACTGTCTCTTTGCCCATTAAGTAATGTTTCCACTTTTTCACACTCTATACTAATGCATACAATTCTTTATCATATGTAGGATAGTTAACCACTACATAATTAAATGTCTCAGAATGAAAACATATGGGTTTACTGTGCTATGTCAACACTACTCCCATGGCATAGTCACTGGCATCTATTTGGATCTCAAATGGTCTTTGAAGATCAGACAGTGCTAGTACAGGTGTTTTACTAATCTTTTCTTTCAAGGTGTTGAAGGCTTTCTGTTGTTTTCCTCCCCACTAAAACACCTTGTTCAATCCTGTTAAAGCATGTAAGGGAGCTGCAATTAAGGAAAAGTTAGAAATGAACTTTCTCCAATATTGTGTTGCTCCTAAGAAGCTTCTAACTTCTGTAGCAGACTTGGGTTTGGGCCAGTTTACAATGACTTCCACCTTAGAGGGATCTATCTTCAATTCACCACCCCCTACTATATGACCCAAATAATTCAAAGATGTTTTGCCAAATTCACATTTTTAGAGCTTAACATGAAATTTTTCTCTTTTCAAAACATCTAGTGTCTGCTTAGCATGCTTCAAGTGTTACTCCCATGTTTTGCTAAATATCAGAATGTCATCCAGATACACAATAACAAAATCATCAAGAAAAGGTCTGAGTACATCATTCATTAATCTCATGAAAGTAGCAGGAGCATTAGTTAAGCCAAAAGGCATAACCAACCACTCATACAATCCCTGCTTTGTTTTGAAAGCAGTCTTCCATTCATCTTGTTCTGCAACTCTGACCTGATGGTATCCATTGTGCAAGTCTAACTTGGAAAAATAAACAGCTTCTTTTAATTGATCTAACAGATCATCTATGCGAGGAAGGGGATAACGATTTTTGATTGCTATCTTATTCAGTGCTCGGTAATCAATGCACATTCTCCATGAGCCATCTTTCTTTCTCACCAAAAAGATTGGTGACCCACATGGTGATGTGCTAGGTCTGATGAACCCTTCTCAAGCAACTCCTACACCTGCCTCTTGATTTCAACATTCTCTAAAGCGGACAACCTATACATTCCAATGTTAGGCAATGGAGCATCTTGCTGCAAAATAATATCATGCACTATTTCCTTTTTGGGTGTCAGACCTTTAGGTTCTTAAAACAAGATATCATACTCTAAAACAACCTTTTCTAACTCAACTTGTTTTTCAGCATTACAACCCTCAAATACATTGGTTTTATTAGGTTTCTTTTCCTTTACAACCATCAGTAAGAATTGTTTACATGAATTTATCATTCGTTTCATCTGCCCTGAGTTTATGAGAATATAATTATTCTTGAGCGTATGAGCTCTTACAAAGTATTCGATTCCATCTTTGACAAGTAGATACTTGTTCTCAACTATATAGAAAATAGCTTTTCTGTCATATAAGTAAGGACTTCCTAAAATAATTCCACATATATCCAAAGGAATTATGTCTAACTCAACCTCATCTACAAATGTTGATCCAAAAGAAAACTTGAGTTTGCATTGTCTAGTCACTTGTAGTTGTGCTTTATCATTCAACCATCCTAATGGGTATGGTTTCTTGTGAGGTGTAGTCACTAATCCCAACTTCTTTACAATTTCTTCAGAAATTAAATTTACTTGTGAGCCACTATTGTCAGGTCAGGTAGTAACTCCTCTACCAAAAATTGATTCGTATATTATTCCATCAGGTAGGTCTTCATTATATACATGAGGGAGAGGTCGGTCACTTCATCTCCTGATGACTGTTCATATTACTTATTTATCTATTAACATTATATTCACCCAATCCTAAGGATTAGGTGTCAACAACTATCAAACAAAGTATCAATCTTTTGATGTTTGGAAATAACTCGAATATGGAAAATCTCATGTCTTTTTCTCTCATTTTCTTCATCAATAATAGATTGTGCAGAATTACTAGTAGATGCTTCAGAATTCTTACCTTTTATACCTGTGGCTGCAATAGTTGTTTCATCTCCTGAGTCTGACCCCAAATCTTTCTGAATAGCTGCAGCAGTCTTCTTCTTCTTGCCCTCGAACTTCTTAGGTCTTAGCTCTGGATGTAGAATCCAATAATGCTCATCATCATGCCCATCCTTTTTACAGTGAGTGCATGAAGCCTTGCTTTTCTGTGCAGTGTTAGCCTTCCTTGCTTTCCATTTCTGCTTTCTTTTCTCCTTATTCTTGCTTGCAGTGGGTTGGGATGATCCCCCAACTTCTGGACTTCCATTCTTTCCTCTAGCCTCTAGATGAGTAGCTTGTACAGATACCTCATCTATACTAGTGGGATTAAACATGAGGATAGTGTGCCTCATGTAGCTGTGTAGACCACCAATGTACTTCAACAGAGTCTTAGGTGAGTCTAATGAGATTCCTAGAATCAATGCTCTCTTTCTAAATTCTTGAGTGTAACCTTGCACACTTTTCCCTTTCAACTGTTGAAGAGTTTTCCAGCTCATCATGGCTTGCTGCATGTAGGCCTTTTGATTGCAGAAACAAATTCACTCTAGATAGAGATAGTCTTACCATGTCTTTTCATGTCAGCTTGGGTCCTGCCTTCCCACCAAACCAAGGCAGTGCCTCCAAGGTGTAGGCTTGCCAGCTGAATCTTGCTTTTGTCTGAGTCGATATTCTGCACTCTGCAATAAACATCAATTTGTCTAATCCAATTGTCCAGCTTTTCTGCATTCAACTCTCCATCATATATAGGTAAATCAAATTTAACATCTAGTTTGATCAAATATGCTTTCTTTTTGTGTTTAGGGCTATTAGGAGGTGTGAGAAAGCTTTCTTCTCTCCCTTTTCCTTTTGAGTGGTCATGGAAGTGAGACTCATATTCTCCTTTGGAGCCTGATGAATCTTCCTCCTTATGTTTTCTAAAGTCCTGTTGAAGCCCCGAAAATCGGGTCTACAACAAGGGGGATACCCACCCGGTCTGGACCTTGGTTAGCAGCCCCTTTTCCGTTTGGTATAGTGGGTCCGACTGGGGATATGGGACCAATTTCCCAATTTATGTGTGTGTGTGAAGAATTGATATTTCCCTTCTAAAAGTTCCTAAGTGAGATGCTCTAATTCTAACTCTAATCTAATAAAATGTAAATGGTATTCTAATAAGCAGAAATATCTAAGTCTACACTAACCCAGGCTGTAATCCTTCTGTTATGCGATCTAAAATTATTTCAGATAACAATTGGTAATAAAGATCATTCAACTGTTATGAGAAAAGAATTCAATATAGATAAACCACTTCGTATAAAAAGTTAGACGAAACAGTTGTGAAAGGCATACCGCATAATAATCTATTCATACATTAAGCATAAATAAATAGCTATCACCGTACAAAAGTACCAAATGATAACTCAAGCATTCACGCATCAATATATAAACAACTGAACTTGAATATCACTTTAACCCAAAGGCATAAATAGTTAAGAGATAGAAGTACCATTTATAACTAGTCCTACTCATGAGCTTCAAGCGATAATGATTTATCTCTTCATAATCCAACATCCACTAAGAGTACAGAAGTGCAACATCAGTAGCAGATATTAAATACAGATATCAGTAGATCATGTTCCATTCATTCATCAAAACCTCCTCAAAGGGTACAAAAGTGCATGTTCTGGGGATAAGTTTTTGACAAATTTCAGGACCCTTCTCTAAATGCATGAGAAGGGTTTAAATACTACTAACTAAACCTAAAAATAACTTATTAAAAAAACGTAGGATGCGGTTTAAATGATCGTCCTCATTTTGGGCAAAAATAAAACAAAATTTAAACTAAAACTGAATCTAAAATTAAAACTACTAACTAATTATTTGTGTATCTTCTCCTTGAATTCGCAGGCGTTCAGCATCTGTTTGAGAAGAGTTGGCTGGCCGACTTCCGATTTTAGCTGTGCTGCGAAAACAGAATCGGCAAGAGCTGGCGCCATCTTCTCGGCAGAATTGATGATATACTTGAGAGTCATCCACTGGCTATGTGGCTTTACCAAGTACATCCAGTAACAATCCCAATTCAACTTGGTTAACCTTTGGATTGATTATGCCTTTTCTTGAGCTTTCTGTTTCCAATCTGTTTGTAGTTGTTGTACTTTACATACATACTATTTTGAAAATATTTCTAACAAATACCACAGGTTTTAGGATTTAAGTTTTACTTCTTTACCTCTAGCGTTAATTTTTACAGATTTTTGGGCTTATAGGTGACTGAGCACTCAGAAGCTTTCCTTTTCAAGAAGTTTTACCCAGCTAATCACGCATCGGGAACTGCCTCCGTTTCTTGATCCGGGCTTCCTTGGTGCGTTTTTTACCCTTTACATGTTTTCTTTTAGCGGATATAAAGCTCAATTTTTTGTGAAAATAACGAATTCGTAAGCTCTTGACCCTGAGTCTTAAACTGTCTATCTCTGATATCCGTGTTGTCCAGTATCCCTTTAACCAGGTCTGTGTATGGAAGAATTTTGGGCCTCGCGACTATCCTGTGTAAGAATGAACAAGCCAATTCTGTAATGGACACCTCAAAAGAACTATGTGAGCCTGCAGTAGCCTCGACCTCCATTACTCTAGGATTCTCTTCCTTAAGTAGATTATACATGCCTTCCCAGGTAGCAATACCAGCGTCTCTGTTACAGGCGGTGTCTATATACAAGGGCACCATTTCCTTCTCTTCAAAGCTCGGGACTTTGCCTTTCTTTCTCATGATATCCTGCATACTGCTTCGTGTATTTCTCTGCTCTTCATTCCTGCAATTTGCAAATGAGATGAGAACAATGATATGGAAAGGTGACGGGAAAGTTTTAAATGTTGCAGACATATAAAATATACCACCTTACGTGAAATGACTTTTCGATAAGCACGAAACCATAGTCCATTAATAACTGGCAACTAACTCATTAATCAGAATTAAAGCGCATAACCAGGTGTCAATTTATGGAAAATACTTCTTTTTGAACAATGAGCCCAAAAGATCTGCGATTTTGCGATTTGTTTCGCAATATTGCAAATCGTAACATCGCAGAATCGTAACATTGCAAAATCGCAACATTGCAAGGTTGCTAGCTCGCTATATCGCTACATTGCAAAATCGCAATATCACAACATCACAAAATCGCAATATCGCAAAATCGCAATATCGCAAAAACGAGACATATGACAATTTTCGTTAATCTGTTTTCTGCGAAATGCGATTTGCGATATGCGCCATCGCATATCGGCAGTTTAAAGTTTTTCAATGTAAGCGGTCTTTGATGCATGCGATGCGATATATGTTTGTAGTCCCGTATCGCGATCTCGCAGTCTTAGAATTCGGCTTGCAAGGAGGTATCCTATTATCCTTTTGCGATGCGATATTTCCTAAGGAATAATTCTACTTTATCATAAAACTTAAGCTTTTTTAGATTTTTCAAGGGTATTTTCTTAAGTTTATGATGGTAAGTTTTATTAAAAAGGAAATACAAGCACTAATTGATTTTTTAAATTTTTGACTAAGGGTCCCCACTTATTTAGTATTAGTAATAACACCAAATAAGAAGGGGGGTTGTTGCTGGCCACAACAAGTCCCTATACATTTCTTCTACCATTGACTTTATGCCTAGGAAACTATCTAGAATTGAGGGACTGGCCCCATAGAACCTTCTTCTAACATTTTCTTCTGAGGATAGACTCTCCCAATTTTAAAATTAGTTTCGACCAACTCTCCTTCTCCTAATTTGAGCTTTGATCTAGTTAGCGTTCAACAGCTAAACCAACACAAGCTTGTCTAACCTTAACAGCCTAAAGCTTTGATACCACTTGATCTGAAAATCACTCGTGAGTGATCTCAGTTAATTAATTAATGAATGAAGGTATTACAGACTTGTGTTAGTGTGTGTGTCTGTTATCTTGGGCAACGGATCGATCAGATTGCAAAATACACAGACACTAGAAAAATGGAAAATAGTAAGAGAACACAGTAAGCAAATGCAAGAACACAACAAATTAATAAGGAGTTCACCCTATTCTCCAAGGCTACGTCTCCTGTCCAGCTTTCAGTGGTGGCCTTCTTTTATTGCGTCTTTAAAGTAGAGATTACAATGAGGAGCTCAACTTGAGTCTCCTGAAACAGAGGATGCTTAGTAGGGTGGTTCTTGGATTCCCCAAGCCACTAGAGTGCATAGACTCTTTCCTTACCAAGTCTCGACCTCTCTAGTCTTTAATGGGAGGAGCCCAATGTGGTACTCAATTCCTAATATATCCTCACAGGGAATGCTTGAACCTCTCAAGCCTTCTATCTGCTCAATGCTGCCTTACACTGCAGGTCAGCTTGGCTCTCTGTTTTTCTACCTCTTGCTTCACTGTCTCTTTCGTCTTTTTTTTCACTGTTCCCTTCTCTAGTTCTTCCTTCTTCATTCTATTCACTATTTGTTCATGGCTTAAAGCCAATTTTTCCTTGATTGTTCACTTCCTCTTCTGCCACTTCGAATCGCCTGCTGCTGTTCGCTTGGAGTTCCCTGCCTCTACGTCATCACCAACGTCTCACAAGGAGGTGGCCACTTGTCCTCTCACAAACTGCGCCAGCTCTTCCTCAACAGTTTAGTATTTCGATTACACTATGGAATGACTCATCCGCCAACTCAACGGTCAAATCGGACTTCAAACTTTTATATACCGCGGCTTAATTCCCCTGTCAAATCCGATTTCTCCATCAAGCGCAATCTCCGCCATCAAATCTGGAGCCCTCAGATCCTACGATGTTCGCTCATATCACGCAGTTGACTTGCTCCACTGTTAGCTCGCGATGAGAGGCGGTTTTCTCTCTCATCCGCTGGACACGTGTCATGCGATGAATGGAATCGCTCTCTTTCTGCCAAATCTGCTTACCGCCCAAGGATGCCTCCGATATTCCGCTGGTTTTGGAGCGCGGGACCCGCCTTTCACCTTAGCGCCTTCCCTAAAGTTTCCCAGCTTCCCATGCGACCGAGCGCTTCGTGGCTTTTCCTTCTCGAAGGGTTTTTCCTAGCGATGCGCGATTAGCGCTAATCGCGCATCAGAAATGGCCTCCGTTTCCCGATCCAGGCTTCCTAACTGCCAGTTTTGCCTCTTGCACGATCTCCATGGGCCTCAGTCAGCGCGCTTTGACCGAGGTCCTCGTCGTTCCTTGCTGGCTGCAAACTGCCACTGTCTAGAGGTCTTCCTAATAGCTCTTTGTTCATATATCCTGATTTGATACAGTCACGACACTTTGATAATTTTCATGGATCCAATTCGGATCAATAACTCGGTTAGATTGAGTTATCTAATTACAACTCCAAAGAACTCAACCTGGTCCCCTAAAATTTAGGGATCAATCTACATGACTCTAGATAGACTTCCAACTCAAATTTCCTAAGCTAATTAAGTCAACTTAACTTATTTATCTATTACAATTTTCTATGAGAAAAGAATTACAATTTTAATTCACAATTTAATTCAAGGACAGATTAAATTGGAATCTTTTGTTTCTATTTTTAACACTCCCTCTCAAAAAGAAAGGGATTATTAGCTACCCTGATCCTGTCTCTGTTAAACTTGAATTTACATCTTGACAATGCCTTTTTCAAAAATTTAGCATCCTGCTCCTCTGTGGGAATGTACTCCAACAACATAATCTGCCTCTACACATAATATCGAAGATGATGATACCGGATATCAATATGCTTGGACTAATCATGAAAAACTAGATTTTCAGAGATTTTGATACAACTTTAATTGTCACAGTAAATCACAGTTGGATCCATCTACTGACCAAACAAACCAACTAGAATCTTCCTCATCCAGATGGCCTCACAAGCTGCTTGACTAGAAACCATGTACTTTGTCTCTGTTGAACTAAGTGCAACTAATCTTTGTTTCTTGTTGTACCAAGAAATAACTATTGACCCAACACTGAAGATCCCTCCTGATGTGCTCTTCATGTCGGATGGACTCCCTTCCCAATCCGCGTCGGTGAAGCCTTGAAGCTTCACTCCCTCTGTCTGTTTGTGCCACAAGCCATACTAAGTAGTGCCTTTGAGGTATCTCAACACATGCTTGGTCGCCTTCCAATATAGCTTGGTCGGCCTAACCATTTCTTGACTAAGTTGGTTAACTATATAGCATATGTCCGGTCATGTGTTCACCAAATACATGAGTGAACCCACAAGATGCCTATAAATGGTAGCTTCCACTACTTCACCGAAATTAGCATCCTCCTTCCTCCGGTTACCTGTTAGAGTCTCCATGGGTTTAATTCTCTCCATGTGGAACCTTCTCAGTATCTCATTGGCATACTTGCTCCAAGGGACAAAAATTTATGCATCACCTTTCCATACTTCCATGCCCAAAAAGTAGGCATGAGCCCCAAGTCCTTCATTTTGAACTCTCTTGCAAGATCCTCTTTGCAAGACTTGATCAACTTATCATCACCTATCAGAATCAAATCATCAACCTATAAAACAATAATCAACAATTTACCTTCCACCACAATATGGTATAGGTTCACATCTGCTTCACTTTTGGGAAACCCAACCCAGTGAAGTAGCTATTGATCCTAGTGTACCAAGCACGGGGTGCTTACTTCAGCCCATACAACACTCGCTTGAGTCAGCACACATGCGACTCTCGGCCAAAGGTCTCAAAACCTTCATGCTGCTCAATACACACCTCTTCCTCAATCATGCCATTAAGGAAGGTTGTCTTTACATCCATCTGATGTATCTTCCAACCCATCTGCGCTGACAGTTCCAAAATGGATATGATTGATGAGTATCTTGCAACAAGAGCAAAGTCCTCATCATAATCAATCCCCTCCACGTGAGAAAATCCTCGGGCCACAAACCTGGCCTTATGTTTCTCCACACTACCATCTGCTGCTTGCTTTACCTTGTAAAGCCATCGAGAACTCACCACTAACTTGTCTACCGGTCTTGGGACCACATCCCAAACAATGTTACGAACAATGGAGTCATACTCCTCCACCATGGCATCACCCAAAATTGATCAATGAAACCAATAAGCAGAAAAGGAATAATATCAATCGCACATTACACAATATTTCTCTGGGGAAATCAACTGCTAAAAACCCTGACTATCTATATTGCATTAACCAGAAGATCTGAGAAGAAAATACAATGCTTGTTCATCCTGAATAATTCCTGCACTAGTACAATCTAACTCTCTGCTTCCTAGGCTGACTCTGGCCAACACTTAGCCAATTTACTAGCCTTTCAAGCCCCTACTTCCTTCCGTAATCCCTAAGGGAATTAGCCTATATTTAATGTGGAAATTCCCTCTCCATAGTTGCGCAATCCAAACATAGGCCCTCAACTGATTGCATGCACCATTTGTAAAATTCAGACAATCATACCACTATTAGTACATTGTCCCTGAAATCTAATCTCAACTGGGTCTTCCTCTAAATTGACATGCATGATTTATTTATGATTGAATATTCAGTTAATTGGTGTGGTATTGGTGATGCACTGGTGCACTACTCCACTACTAGACCTCTACTAGTTCCTCCAACAATTAGAACTAGTTTAGCTCACTATAACTCAATTAAACTGAGTTATCTAACTACAACTCCAAAGAACTCAACCTGGGCCCCTAAAATTTAGGGATCACTCTACATGACTCTAGATAGACTTCCAACTCAAATTTCCTAAGCTAAGTAAGTCAACTTAACTTAGTTAACTATTGCAAGTTGTTATGAGAAAATAATTACAATTTTAATTCACAATATAATTCAAGGACAAATTAAATTAGAATTTACTATTGCTATTTTTAACAAGTAGATTTAATTCAATTGTTTTAGCATATTGGAATATGCATTTTGAACACACAAGGAATTTCTATATGGTATCAGAGCTGAAATCACTGTAAAATATGATAATACGAGTTTGTCTTTTGCAGGAGAAATCAACTTTGCAATATCCTACTTCAGAGCCAGCAGGATGTCTTTTTACGGATTGAGACTCGAATATGCCCTTGAGGGTAGTTCGAACTATATTGTTTGTAAGGACGGGATGGAGGTAGTGTTGGAGGACAACATGCTTAAGGAATTCATGGACAAATATATTCCTAAGCTAGCTAACACTCAAGTTCTAGCAAAGTGGAGAAAGTGTGTGGCAAAGGCAAGAAGGATTATCCTAGAAGGAGTTCAAGATCATATTGTCTCAAACCTCCAAGGTAAGGAAACCCCATTTTCAATGTGGAAGGCCTTGACAGACCTGTTTCAAAATAGCAGTGACCAAAGGAAGTTAGCATTGAAGGACAAGCTCAGAAATATCAAGATGGAGAAGGGCGACCCAATACCGAAGTACTTGACCAAGTTCACCCAATGTCAGGATGAGCTTGGATGTGTCGCTGTTATAGTTTCTAAAGATGACCTGATGATCCTAGCACTTCTAGGCCTTCCCAAGATCTGGCACAGTTATCAGGACTCATTTAATGGGAGGGAGAAGCTACCAGAGTGGGAGCAATTATGGTCTGACATGGTACAAGAAGAGATTCGACAGAACACCAGAGATGGATCATTATCCAAGCATGATGATGAGGAGAAATTCTCCTTAGCTGGAAACGCGAAGAAAGGGAAGGGGAAGTCATCCCATTCCAAAGCAAATTCTAGTCAAGGAAGCAACAAGAATGACATGTTGAATATTAAATGTTTTCACTATCATGAGTTGGCACATTATGCTACAAAGTGTTCACACAAGAAGGTCGGTAATAAGCCCTCGGGAGGAGTAGAAAGTGAAGCTCTTGCTTCACAATTCGAACTGGATTTCACCCTCATCACTTGCATGGTGACATCGGTGATGGGTAGTGTGTGGTACCTGGATAGTGGAGCATCATTCCATATGACCAACAACAAAGAGTTCTTCAGTGACTTGTAGGGGAAGGAAATCCAAATGCATATCGAGATGGGATATGATGGGAGGTATAGTGTGACCGACATCGATATTGTTACCTTTCAAAGGGAGTCTGGTACTCCTCTCACATTAAAAGATGTCATGTATGTTCCAAGTTTGAAGAAGAATTTGGTTTCAGTTGCCATGTTGGAGGATCATGGCTACGATGTGATATTTAGCAAGGGAAAAGCTTTCCTTTGTCACATAGCCTCAAGACAGGTGAAGTGGATCGGGGTTCTAGTGAAGAACCTCTACAAATTGGATGTAGAAGACTGCATTGCTTTGAGTAGAAAAGAATAGAAGGTGTAGAGTAGAGACATCAGTGAGTTATGGCATAGAATATTCGGTCACTTGCACCATGGAGATTTGAAGATCATGCAACAAATTTCTACATGACTTCTCAATGGTACACTAGAGTAGAGAGACACATGAAAATGGTGTACATTGGGGAAGTACATCAAAGCCTCCTTTCATGATAAAGATAATCAAGCACAAGTGATCCTTGATAGAGTTCACTCAGATGTGTGTGGACCATTCTTGACAGCATCCATGACCAAGCACAAGTATTATGTAATATTTGTTAATGTTTTTTGTCATAAGTGCTCGATTTTCTTCATGCAAAAGAAAGATCAAACGTTCACTAAATTTTGTGAATTTAAAGCACTTATCAAGAAAGATACTATAAGGAAAGATAAAGCTCTCAGAAGCGATAACGATCGAGAATATGTGTCAAATTATTTCAAGCACTTATGTGCATCAGAAGGAATTCGACGGGAGTTAATAGCACCTCATAACCCACATCAGAATGGGGTGGCTGAAAGGAAGAAAAGAAGTATTGTGGGAGCTACATGGGTGATGTTACATGAGAAAGGCCTATCGTTGCACTTGTGGGTTCAAGCATGGAACACAACTGTTTATTTCCAAAACATAAGCCCTCATCAAATTCTTGAGATGAGTACACTAGAAGAAGCTATTTTAGGTAAGAAATCAGATGTGACACTTCGAGATCTTTGGTTCATTAGTCTATTTTCATGTTACCAAGGATGCACGAAAAAAGCTAAAGCCAACAACTAAGTTGGGTATATTTGTGGGGTACACTGATACACCTCACAACTATCAGGTGTACCTTCCATCCAACAAGATGACAGTGGTTTGTAGAGATGTGAAGTTCGATGAAGAGAAGTCCATGAGATGTTCTATTAAGAGGGAGCTTTAGTTACATGCAGATGAGGATATTTTAGCTCCAAAGGAGGAACCTCAAGATGATGTGGAGCAGCCACATGCAGAGGAGCAGAGAGTGGAAGCACCCACTCATGTAGAGACTTCTAGAGATGGAAGGAAGCGCACCAGATAGGCTGAAAAATTGATGCATGATGTTAAAGAGAATGTGGGAGCACCCACATCACAAAGCAGGGAAAGGATCTCACTAGATCGGTACACTTGCTACATGGCTCTGATGAGTGAGAGTGTAGAGGTTGAGCCATACTCATTCGACGAAGTAGTGCAGCAACCGATATGGTTTGATTCCATGGTTGAGGAGTATTACTCCATTGTCAGAAACAATGTTTGGGAAGTGGTCCCAAAAGCAACAGACAAGTCAATGGTGAGTTCTAGATGGATTTACAAGGTAAAGCAAGCAACAAATGGGAGTGTGGAAAAACAAAAGGCTAGATTTGTGGCCATAGGGTTCTCTCAGGTGGAGGGAATTGATTACGAGGAGACATTTTCTCCAGTAGCAAGGTCCTCTTCAATCAGATCTATTCTAGCACTGTCAGCACGGATGGGATGGAAGATGCATCAAATGGATGTGAAGACAACATTCCTCAATTGTATGATTGAGGAAGAGTTGTATGTTGAGCATTCAAAAGGATTTGAGACCTTCAACAGAGAGTTTCATGTTTGCAGACTCAAGCGATCATTGTATGGACTAAAACAAGCACCCTGTGCTTGCTACACTAGGATTGACAATGATTTCACCAGGTTGGGCTTCACCAAAAGTGAAGCAAATGCAAACCTTTACCATATTGTGGTTGAAGGTAAATTGTTGATTATAGTATTATATGTCAATGATTTTATTCTAAAAGGTTATGAGAAGATGATAAAATATTGCAAAGAGGATCTTGCAAGAGAATTTGAGATGAAGGACCTGGGGCTCATGCATTAATTTTTTGGTATAGAAGTATGGGAAGGAGATGAGGAATTGTTTGTCTCTTAGGGAAATTATGCCAAGGAGATACTGAAGAAGTTCCACATGGAGAGCAGCAAACTCATGGAGACTCCTCTAGCACGTAATTGGAGGAAGGAATATGCTACTTCGGGTAAAGTAGTGGAGGCTAATATTTATAGACATCTTGTGGGTTCACTTATGTATTTGGTGAACACACGACTGAACATGTGTTTTGTAATTAACCAGCTTATTCAAGCCATGGTTAAGCCAACCAAACTCTATTTGAAGGAAAATAAATATGTGTTGAGATACCTCAGAGGCACCACTCAGTTTGGTCTTGGTATAGATGGACAGAGGGAGTGAAGATTCAAGGTTTCACTGATGTAGATTGAGTAGAGAGTCCATCCGACAGGAAGAGCACATCAGGAGGAATCTTCAGTATTGGGTCAGCAGCAATTTCTTGGTACAACAGGAAACATAGATCAGTTGCACTATGTTGAGCAGAAGAAAAGTACATGCTTGCTAGTCAAGCAGCTAGTGAGGCTATCTGGATGAGGAAGATCCTTGTTGGGTTATTTGGTCAGTAGATGGATCCTACAGTGATTTACTATGATAATCATATTTGTATCAAACTATTTTAGAATCCATTTTTTCATGATCGGTCCAAGCATATCAACATCTGGTATCACCATCTACGAGATTATGTGTAGAGGAGAATCATGTTGTTGGATTACATTCCTACAGAGGAGCAGGATGCAAATATTTTGACAAAGGCATTGTCAAGATGAAAATTTGAGTTTTGCAAAGGTGGGATTAGGGTAGCAGATAATCCCTTTCTTGATAAGAGGGAGTGTTGAAAAATGCAATAAGAAAATCCTATTAGACATTTTTGGGATTCAACTGCGTTAAGTAAGTCATTCAAACGTATGACCATTTCCATGAGAGGTAGTCGTAACTGACTAATTTCTCATGATTTTTGAATAGTTCACTTAGCACTCATTGCATCAGGTGATGCTCACAGGGGTGAAGAAGTGGGATTGAAACTAGTGAAATGTGGAGAACGAATCACATAGCATCAATCATCACTTCCGGGGCTTGCACCCGGTAACCAGGACTTCCCAGGAGGTCACCCATCCCAGAACTCCTCTGGCTCAAGCGCGCTTAACTGTGGAGTTTTTCCACAATCAAGCCCACTTAGCTTGCTACCCCATTTGCAAAACCTTAGCAAGTATTGTGCCTCATGAACCATTCAAGTAGAGATCCCTTGACTCTTTTTGAATTTAAGTATGGGGGATTTACGCAGTGCATTATATTAGACATTTTTGGGATTCAACTGCGTTAAGTAAGTCATTCAAACGTATGACCATTTCCATGAGAGGTAGTCGTAACTGACTAATTTCTCATGATTTTTGAATAGTTCACTTAGCACTCATTGCATCGGGTGATGCTCACAGGGGTGAAGAAGTGGGATTGAAACTAGTGAAATGTGGAGAACGAATCACATAGCATCAATCATCACTGCGTAAATCCCCCATACTTAAATTCAAAAAGAGTCAAGGGATCTCTACTTGAATGGTTCATGAGGCACAATACTTGCTAAGGTTTTGCAAATGGGGTAGCAAGCTAAGTGGGCTTGATTGTGGAAAAACTCCACAGTTAAGCGCGCTTGAGCCAGAGGAGTTCTGGGATGGGTGACCTCCTGGGAAGTCCTGGTTACCGGGTGCAAGCCCCGGAAGTGATGATTGATGCTATGTGATTCGTTCTCCACATTTCACTAGTTTCAATCCCACTTCTTCACCCCTGTGAGCATCACCCGATGCAACGAGTGCTAAGTGAACTATTCAAAAATCATGAGAAATTAGTCAGTTACGACTACCTCTCATGGAAATGGTCATACGTTTGAATGACTTACTTAACGCAGTTGAATCCCAAAAATGTCTAATATAATGCACTGCGTAAATCCCCCATACTTAAAAAGAAAATCCTAATTCAAATTTGTCCTTGAATTAAATTAGGAATTAAATTGTAATTCCACATCTCATAAAAACTTGTAATAGTTAACTAAGTTAATTTGACTTAGTTGGCTTAGTTAATTCGATTTGAGAGTCTAACTAGAGTCATGTAGAGTGTCTCCTACTTTTCAGGAGCCCTGGTTGAGTTTATTTTGAGTTGTAATTATTTAATTCAGTTTAACTGAAATTCAGTTAAACTAGTTCCAACTAATGGAGGAATTAGTGGGAGATCCAGTAGTGGGGTGTAACCAACATTGTTCAACCGTTAAACTGAATATTCACTCATAATTAATTCATGCATGCTAGATCAAAGAAAGACCTACTTGAGATTGGAGTTCATGGACAGTGTACTATCAGTAGTATAATCATCTAAGTTGTATAGGTGGTGCATGCAATCAAAGGAAGGCCTATGAGGATTACACAATTAAAATTTTTGGAATTTCCCAATTAAATATGGGCTAATTCCCAAGGGAATAGTGCAAGGAAATAAGGGCTTGGTAGGCAACAAAATTGGTTAAGTATTGGCTTGAGCTGGTTTGTAAAGTAGTGAGATAGATTGAGATAGTGCAGAGATTGCTCGGGCTTGAGCAAAGCATTGTAATCTTCTCATATTTTCTAACTAATTCAATATATAGATAGTAGGGGTTTTTAGCTGTGGCTTTCCCCAGAAAATCATTGTGTTATGTGTGATTGAATTCTTTCTCTTTTATGCTTCATGATTTCATCGATCGTTTAATTATTTCCGTTGATGAGTAGAGTATATTCAAGTCAATTGTTTTATCATATTACAATCTGCAGTTTGAATCGACAATGAATTTCTACAAAAAAAGTGTGATGCTGCATCACGGCTTTTCAAAATCAGCATGAAAATCATAATTTGATGCGAACTCCAAAAAAATGAGAACTCAGTGAAGTTCTCACCAAGTTGGTAACCTTGTTTCTAATCCTCCTACTCCTAAATTATGGTGCTCCTTGTGCTATCGAGTAACATAGGTTTGATCTTGGAAAAGGTCCTCCCATTCTTGGGATTACTCCTCCATATATCTCCATATATCTCAATAATGGGGGGTAGGATCCAATCTTATCTTCACTCTCCTCAAGAAGACACTCCAACTCTAGATCCTAAGGCCATCCATATAACTTTGATGTCTCTCTAGAAGAACTAATCTCTATGTCGGCTCTTCTATACTAAGGCTCATTTCTTTGGCCATCACCTTAGACTGCTAATGTAATAGCCCTGGTGAAAATTCCATATAAAAATATATAAGGCCATGGTGATGGGACATGTATTCTAAGTTGAATGGTGGGGGAAACATCCTAATGAGTTTTGATTTGGTTTATTAAGGCTAAGGAAATTGGCAAAGGCAATGGCTAAGGCTTTGGAAAGGCATGAGACATTAATTGGCATTTTATTTATGAAAACAATGGAAATTAGGAGAAAAGGAAGGTGAAAGGTCACAGGTTGCATGTGAGGAGGAAATTGAAGGAAAATAATGGAAAATGAAGAAAATAGAGGCCTCATTAATAAAAAGGCTTCTGAGGATCAGTGGGTAGGACTTGGCCAGTGCAGTTTTGGAGCTTTCTCATTATTCTCTCTCTCTTTCATAATCTTGGATACTTAGATTTTTCTTGGAGCACTCTTGGAGGGTGTGGCATATTTCGATTCTTGGAGAAAGAAGGCGAAGGAAGAGAAGGAAAGTGCAAGAGGGCATCGAGATCAAAAACTACATCATATTTTCTTGTAGGTACTGAGTTTCATGTATGATTTCTTCACTAGTTTTGGCATGCATGGCACATGCATGTGGTTTCTTGGTCATGATTTGTTACTAGCATGGAGGATTCCCTGGATTGGCAGTGGATTTCCTAGCCTTGTCATTTCCTGGATATCCATGGTGTTGTGGGTTCATTTGTTTGTTTTCTAGTTGGCTCTCATGTTTCCTTAGCTTGGGTTGAGCTATTAGTTACTGGAAACCTTGGTTGGAAAAATGATCTAGAAGCCATGTAACGGATTGGGTTGAGTTACTAGTCCTGGAAGCCCAGGTTAGACAAACACTCTGGAAGCCCTGTAACAGCTTGGGTTGAGTTACTAGTCCTGGAAGCCTTGGTTGGACAAACACTCTGGAAGCCCTTGGTTGGTTTACTTACTAGTCCTGGAAGCCCTGGTTAGACAAACACTCTGGAAGCCCGATAAAAGTTGTGGGTTCAGTTACTAGTCTTGGAAACCTTGGTTGGACAGATGCTCTAGAGCCCAACAGCAGTGGTGGGTTGAGTTACTAGTCTTGAGAGTTGGGTTGGAACAAACGCTCTGGAGCCCTGGATGGTTGGGATAGAGACCAATTTGATGATGGTTTTTTGATGTCCGACCATGAGGTGGAATCATTGTTTGATGGGTTGAGGTGGATGGCCTATAGAAGCCCTGTATGAGTTTTGATTGATGTGTTCTCTAAGATCCCACATTTATGCTTGGAATATGGAATGAGGGTGAATGGATGGAGAGATATTTGGCTTAGCCATTCTATGGTCGAGTGGAAAGTGGAAGTCCCATCCCGGGCTTGGATTTTGCATCATTAATGAAAGGTTATTTCTCCTTGTATTTCTCTGAGTATTATGAAGGATTATATGTGGTTTATATGGCTATGATTTCATTGATATTTTTGTCCCTATCATGATGGTTATATGTATATTTTATGGCAGAATCTATGTATGGCTCTCGGCATGTGTTTACTTGTATGTGAATGGATAATGTATCTATGACCTAACAGATGAATATCCAACGAATGACATGAGGAGTCAATGGTTCATAGCGATTCTTAGATAAATATGAGATCCCTACACTTAAATTTTTTGTTTACACCCGTCGGTTACATGTTTATGATATGTTTGATGAAATTCTTGTCATGACTAATAGGGGTTTAGCTAAGGTCTTGATCATCTCATTGCTTTTGCATCATTTTTTCCCTATAATTTTCCTAATTCTAAGCATTCATTCCATTCTAGGCAGTGGCCTGGGCTCTGGGCCTGAAAAGGTGGCTTAAATCCTGAGGTCGTTGGCACAGAACTGGAAATTTTGGTCCATAGTCATTGGTAGGCAGGCCTATGAGAGTGACTTTTGGTTTCTGGTCGCTCAGTTGCCCATAGCATGAAAGCGACTATGACCTAAGAGGTCCAGAATAGGAGTAGGACCCAAGGACAGGCTATCTGAGTGGCTGACTTGTCTTCTGAGGTTTTTGTTGATGATGTTGGATGATTGTGTGTGATGTTCCATCGATTCCATTTTCTTAAGGTTACCTAGGAGGTCGAATCATATCATTGTGACCTCTCATCGCATGTTTACCCTAGCTGGCCGATTGCTTGGGTAGAAGTGGGGGGAGGGTGTTACAGAGTGGTATCAGAGCATGGTTGCGCTCTCCTTGGGTTGTGTGTTGTTCATGCATTCATGATTGGTTGTGTATGTGTTCCTTATCCATGTAGTCCATGTCATTGTTGCACTTGCATGGTGGCTATCATGGTTGTAGTGATGTCGCCATGTGAAGGTTGAAGGTGTTGTCATGGAGTATGTCTTCATGTGTGTATGATTGATTATGAATTTTTATGCACGTCAGTGTTCACATGCTATCAAATGCACGTGAGGTGGTTGTTGTTGTCATGCATGAGGTCATGGTTTATGTAGCTGATATGGTCATGCATTGATGACTCGACTCTAGCTAGAATGGTGTGTATATGGTTTGGTACTCATGTGTTATGTCTATATGCAGTTGTTATGCATGTATGGTTTTGGTTATAGTTATGCATGTATAGTAGGTCAAAATGCCTTGTGAAGTCATTGTATATAATTTAGGTCATCATGATGCTATTGGTTGTTATGACGCTAATGTGTTGGTTGAGATAGAGAAGGAGATGCAGATCATCATAACGAGGTTGTAGCATTAGACTTTGGGGTAAGAGCAGATCATCATATAGGTCTTGTATGTTTGGCATGCATGTATGTAAGTTAAGGATATTTATATGCATTAGGTTTATATACATTAGGTTTATGTAGATGTCTTTTGATGTTATGGTTACATTCATGATCGATGTTATTGATTAGTGTAGTCATATGCACATGAGTAGGATAGTCAAGAATGATAGTAACATTTGGTTATAAGCATTGCTATTGTTGGTTAGGTTAGATAAATTGATGATTATGTTATATGATATGTTGTTGATGAGTATGTTATAGGTTGACTTATTGTTGATATATGATAGTTAGCTTGACGATTAGGTTTTAGGTTATTGATGAGCATGATATATAGCTTATTGTTATCATGTGCTATTAACTTGATGATTAGGGTTATTTCATTGAGATCTTGATGTTGTAATTCGGATTGGTCATATGCATGATGGTTATGTTCATTGCACTGAAGATCTTGATGTTATATGTATTCTGTTAACATGGTTTGACCTATGCAGATGGTTATGGTTGCGATATTCAGGTATGAGCCAACATATTTGTGATATGGTGTCATACTAATCTAGATTGATCGTACATATGTGATTGTTATGCATGAATGGCAAATGATTATGAGCTTATGACGTGAACATGTTAGTTAGTTATTGTTATGGATATCATGATTTATGTTTGAGTTGATATGTTGTGAAGTTGTATCGTGTTAACCTAGATTTATTGTGTAGATAAGATAGCCTCCCCTGATATACACTAAGGTATGAGTTTTCTTATGTCGTATATTTGGTGCTTGGTTGTTTGATTATGATGTCTATTTGGTGTTTGAGTGTTTGGTGCCTAGTTGATTTATTTAACATGGTATGTTTGCAAGTGGGTTGAATGTTTGATGAATTTCATAATATGAGTATGTGTTCCAATGATCTTGCTTTAAGATGGTTTTACTAACACATATGTGTTGAGACAGTTGATATGTACTTGTGTGTAAGTAGGTGATAGTTGTAGAATTATGTCTAATTACTATGAGTTGACTATGGATTGTGACATAATTGTTAGTCTTACTAAATGTTGATTTCAAACTGATAAATATGATGGTCTTGATATTTGGAACATGTGGTTGACATGTGTGAGAAGTTGTAGGGTGGCATGTAAGGTATTAGCGTGACAAGGTAACACTTGATGTGTTTATATAACTAACAATTAGGTGATGTGACAGTACATAGTAAGCCTCGATTGCAGCAAGGTAAAAATGGTGAAGGAAAGGAATTGGACAAGAATTCCTTTGGCTATGTTTGGAAACCCTAATAAATGAATGAGTGCCTTGCATACAAGGAATCTTCTTAACCTTGATTTTGTATGACATTATGTGGATATGTGCTACAGTCATTAACATGTACTTGACAAGTATATTAGCCAATCTCTAGTTGCAGGTGGATCTATCAAGGGAATTGGAGTCCTTTGAGAGATGGCATGGATGTGTTCAGTTACAAGCAATGTGCTTGGCGTGAAAAGGTAAGGTAACTAGCATATTGTTATATTTATTTATGCAGTAGCAGTTATGTGTTTATGGAAATATGATGCAGGGGACTGCATGGCAAAGATAATTTGTCATGAAATCTTAAAGAAGGCTCAGGTCGAGCTACTGAATCATGGTGTTTGTTGTTATTCTTGTGCTTTTGGTATTTTTGATTTGCTTGCGCTTGATTTGCATCTTTATTTATATCTAGAGTATGGCCATACTACTTCGTTTGTGGAGTCGTGTTGTAATTGGTTTTCTTCTTGCTGTTGTTTCTGTTTTTTACTTTTATGTTTTGAGTTTGTGGAATTGGTTAGGAAAGAGGAAAAGTTGATGGAGCTCGGGGAGAGTTGTGTGGTACCCAACATGTAATGTAAGACATGGATGAAGTTCGGTGTATGAGTAAGCACAACAAAAGGTAAGACTATGACAGTCAGTTGGATTGGTTGGGTCCATTGTGGTAAATGGATGGTGGTAGTACAATCATGAGAAAGGTAACTAGAAAAGGTAAAGTAAATGGATCTGAGGTGTCAGTTGCCTTGGCTATGTTGGGAATGATTGTTCTCAATGTTGTGTATGAATAAAGGAAGTTCTCTTAACCTTGACCTTGATATCTAGTAATTATGTTATGATCATGATTATGTTGATGTTTATACATGTAGGTGTGTATGTATGTCATGTTTGACAGGGTCGTCATGGATCATGATTATTAATGCTAACATTTATATGTATACATGTATGTATGTATGTCGTTGTCTGACATGATGATGATTGTTTTATGCTAATGATTATATATGTATGTATCTATGTATCTATGTCACTGTCTGACAAGGTTGTCAGGGATCATTCGTGTGGAGGAATGATTTCTTATGTAGGTGAATGACATGAAGAGATTCCTGGTTCATGAGGAATCAATTGGGAAGAGTAGTCATGACAAATGTACGAGGTAAGTATCATGTGGATATGAATTGAAATTGTATTCTTGTATTATGCCTATGTTTATGTTATGATAGGTAACGCTGAGGGATGCATAACCAAAATGAAAGTCGTGTGGTCCGTGGCATGCTAGGATAAGCATGGATGGCTGAGAGACACTAGAAGTAAGGCTACTTGGTAGAGGTAGTGTGGTTTCGGATGTGTGGTATTACTGTTGTGCATATGTCATACATGTTGTACAGGTTGCATCTATGATGATTGTGCACTTGCAGTATTGCGCATATGTAGTGTGTGTACATGTTGTTTATGCAATATTATGTACAGGATGTTAGTATAGATAGTGTGGTGTGAATGTTGCATATTTAGTGTTGGGTATAGATGGTGCTATGTACATGTTGGATATACAGTGTTGTGTACATATTGTATTGTGTGCATGATGGATATGCAGTGTTGTATGCATATGGTGCTCTGTGCGTGTTGGATATGTGGTGTTGTGTACAGATGATGCTATGTACATGTTGGATATGTAGTTTTATGTACATGTGGTGTTTCATGCATGTTTTACATGTGGTGCTATGTACATATGGTGTGGTGTGCATGATTGTACAAGTGGTGTTGTGTGCATGTGGTGTTGTGTACATGTTGTACAAGTGGCACTATGTGCAGGTGGTGTTGTGTACATGTCATGCATGTGGCATTGTGTACATGTGGTGTCGCATACATGTCGTGCATGTGGTACTATGTACATGTGGTATTACGTATACGTTGTACAAGTGGTGTAGTGTACATGTGGCATTGTGTACACATTGTGCAGGTGGTGCCATGTACATGTGATGTTGTGCACACGTTGTGTAGGTGGTGCAGTGTATAGGTGGTACTATGTACATGTTGTACCTATGGTACTGGTGCACGTGTGGTATTGTGTGCATGTCATACATGTTGTGTTGAGGGCATGTGGTACTAGATATGTGCATTGTGTACATGCATGTAATGTGTGGTGTTGTGCATCAGGTATAGATGTATTTTGTTATGTTGTACGCCATGTATAGGTGTATGTATTGTGTTATGAACTGGATGTAGGTGTATGTATTGTATTGTATACACTCGGTGTAGGTGTATGTGTTGTATTTCAAGTGTAGGTGCATGTATTTCATGGATTTGTATGTCATGTGTGGTTGTATGTGTGTGATGCACACTATGTATATGTGCAACTGGTTGAGGAGAAGGCACTGGGTGTTTGACGGGTGTGGAAATCAATTTGGTGTGCGTACAAAATAAGAACAAAGGCAGAAGTAAGGATCGATGAAGGATAAGTATCGGTATTGTATTTCAGTTTTACTATGCATATGATTTATGATTCTGGTCTATGATGATTACATGTGATCTATGATTCTGGTTTATGATGGTTACATGTGATTTATGATTTTGATCTATGATGGTTATGTTTTGAGCTAACCTGATGTGATGTTTTTATACATGATGCTAGTTTGACTTGTCGTGACAAGAAGTAAACAGGATTGCAAGTGTACCTTATTGACGAGCTACCAATGAGGTATGATGTGAATTTATTTCAATTTATTTTAAATCTAATGGAATTTATGTGCTTGGTACAGGAATGCATGAACATGCCCGATTGGGTGGTTGAAATCGACTACAAGAATTGACAGCAACAATGAAAGAAATTGGAACATGCAGCAGTATGCTAGTAAAGCATTTAGGAACAGGGCCGTTGTGGGACAATGGTACCCAGTAATATCCATTGATTGCCATGAGCATGCTATGACCGGTATGATGGTTTTGAGGCAGGTATATGCCTTGGTTTTCATATCTTCCGATGCGAGGAAGCCTTGCCAAGGGGTGAACTGCCCGGGATGGGGGTGCCAACAGAACTTGGAAGATGAGTGACTGCACAGAAGAGGTGACTGGAGTCCCGAGGGACTATGTAACAGAGAAGGGAAGTTTGTGGATGGATTTGTTTTGGTCATTAACATTACTAGATGGATCCAGATGCACATTGTGAGTGCGCCCTGGAACAATGATCTCGTAACTGTTCACTGAGAGGACAAGTGGTGTGGGATTATAGCGCCAGATATTGGATGCAAATCTGAATTTGCAATGGATTTTCGACTTCCTGCGAAGCAGGTGAATCCTGGTACTACTTTGAGGGTGGAGGTGTGAGCCTTTGGATTCCCTTGTTGATTGATACGGACAGCGTACATTTTTATTTGTTGGTTGAGAAAATGTGTATATGCATATATTATTGTAAATATTGTATCAAGGTGGATTTATAAAACTCCATAGACAGTATGGTCATTTGTTGGTTGAAGAAAATGTGTATGTGTATATGTGGATTGTAAATACTGTAATGAGGTGTTATAAAGCTCTAGTAAATGGTATGTTTGTCATGTTTTAGTAGGTGGTCATTGTAAATACTTCAACAAGATGTGTTATAAAGCTCCATGGGCAGTATGTTTGTTTTCAACAATCTTGTTGCTTATATGTGTCATTAAACACCAAGGATGGTGTTCCCCCAAGGGGAAGGGTTCTGTAACAGCCTTGTTGAAAATTCCATGTAAAAATATATAAGGTCGCAGTGATGGGACACGTATTCCAAGTTGAATGGTGGGGGAAACATCCTAATGGGTGTTGATTCGGTTTATTATGGCTAAGGCTTTGGAAAGACATGAGGCATTAATTGGAATTGTATTTATGAAAATAATGGAAATTAGGAGAAAAGGAAGGTGAAAGGTCATAGGCTGCATGTGAGGAGGAAATTGAAGGAAAATAATGGAAAATGAAGAAAATAGAGGACTCATTAATAAAAAGGCTTATGAGGATCAGTGGGTAGGACTTGGGTAGTGCGGTTTTGGAGCTCTCTCATTATTCTCTCTCTCTTTCATACTCTTGGATACTTAGAGTTTTCTTGGAGCACTCTTGAAGGGTATGTCATATTTGGATTCTTGGAGTAAGAAGGCAAAGGAAGAGAAGGAAATCGTAAGAGTTCATCAGTATCGACAACTACATCATATTTTCTTGCAGGTACTGAGTTGCATGTATGATTTCTTCACTATTTTTGGCATGCATGGCACATGCATGTGATTTCTTGGTCATGATCTATCACTGGCATGGAGGATTGCTTGGATTGATAGTGGATTTCTTAGCCTTGCCATTTCATGGATAGCCATGGTATTTTGGGTTCATTTGTTTGTTTGCTAGTTGGCTCTCATGTTTCCTTAGCTTGGGTTGAGCTTTTAGTTACTGGAATCCTTGGTTGGACAAACGCTCTAGAAGCCCTGTAACGTCTTGGGTTGAGTTACTAGTGCTGGAAGCCCTGGTTGGACAAACGCTCTGGAAGCCCTATAATAGCTTGGATTGAGTTACTAGTCCTGGAAGCCTTGGTTGGACAAACTCTCTCGAAGCCCTTGGTGGGTTGACTTACTAGTCCTCGAAGCCCTGGTTGGACAAATGCTTTGGAAGCCTGGTAAAATATGTGGGTTGAGTTATTAGTCCTAGAAGCCTTGGTTGGACAAACGCTCTAGAGCCCAGTGGGTTGAGTTACTAGTCCTGGGAGTTGGGTTGGAACAAATGCTCTGGAGCCCTGGATGGCTATGATAGAGACCAATCTGATGATGATTTTGTGATGTCTGACCATGAGGTAGAATCATTGTTTGATGAGTTGAGGTGGATGGCCTCTGGAATCCCTGGATGAGTTTTGATTGATGTGTTCTATGGGATCCCACATTCATGCTTGGAATATGGCACAAGGGTGAATGACTAAAGATAGATTTGGCTCAACCATTCTACGGTCGGGTGGAACATGGAAGTCCCATCCCGGGTTTGAATTTTGCATCACTAATGAAAGTTTATTTCTCCTTGTATTTCTGTGAGTATTATGATGGGTTACATGTGGTTTATATGGCTATGATTTCATTGATATTTTTGTCCCAATTATGCTAGTTATATGTATATTTTATGACAGAAGCTATGTATGTCTCTCAGCATGTTTTTACTTGTATGTGAATGGATAATATGTCTATGACCTAATAGATGAATATGAAACAAATGACATAAGGAATCAATGGTTCATAGCGACTCTTAGATAAGTATGAGATCCCTACACTTAATTATGTTGTTTACACCTATAGGTTACATGTTTACAATATGTTTGATGAAATGAATGTAATGGCTAGTAGGTGTTTGGCTAAGGTCTTGATCATCTCAGTGCTTTTACATCATTGTTTCCCTGTAATTTTCCTAATTCTAAGCATTCATTCCATTCTGGGCTCTAGGCTTGAAAAAGTGGCTTAAATCATGGGTTTCCTGGCACAAAACTGGGAATTTTTGTCCACAGTCATTGGTATATAGGCCTATGAGAGTGACTTTTGGTTTCTAGTCGCTCCCTTTCCCATAGCATGAGAGCAACTATGGCCTAAGAGGCCCATAACAACAGTAGGACACAAGGACAGGATGTCTTAGTGGTTGACTTGCCTTCTGAGGGTTCTGTTGATGATGTTGGATGACTGTGTGTGGTGTTCTGTCGATTCCATTTCCTTAAGGTTACCTAGGAGGTCGAACCATATCGTCGCATGTTTACCCTGACTAGCTAGTTGCTTGGGTAGATGTGGGAGGAGGGTGTTACATCTAATGTAATCCTCACATCCTCCTCATCATCAAGACAATCATCAAAATCATCCTCTATATCATCACCATCACCATCAACCTCAAGTAATCATGCCTCATTATTACCATCCTCATCTATTACATGAGATTCTAATGATAAGCTCAAAACCCTATTTATTCTTATTTGTCAAAATATCCATAATCTTTGCATTCTACAACCAAATAGACTCCACACGGTCTAATATCTAATGTGCCTTAATGTTCTTCTATCTGTCCTCCACATAAATATATGTCATCCTCAAATATGCATCCATGTTGGCTCTCATTGTTCACACTACCACTGGATCCTATCTTGATAGAATGAATAATCTCTCCATATGAGGAACTGGTCTAGCTCTCTCTCCAATCAAGAATTCTTGTCCCAATACAACATCATAATCATCTAGCTATATAATAGTGAATTCAAGCTTCCCCTTCCAATCTCCTATCTGGATGGGAACATCTTTGACTGTTCTAAGTACTCTCCTATTATAACGCCCCCTCCCACATCTACCCAAGTAATTGGCCAACCAGGGTAAACATGTGACGAGCAATTACTATGATATGATTCAACCCCCTATGTGTCAGTTAGGAATTGGAACTGATGGAAATACACCATAAATACCTTCCACATCAGCAACAGAACTTCTAGGAGCCATCCCAACCACTCAAGTAACCAACCCTTAGGTTCCACTCAATTTTTAGACCATTAAACCCTTGGACGCTCCTTTGATATGGGAAAGCATGTGTCCAGTAGGCTCCAGACACTCCCACATCATGGGTATGCATGCATCCAGGTATTTTTCTGCCTAGTGTTGTGCCTACATCTCCGAGATTTGAGCCACTTTTTCAAGCCTAGAGCCCAGGTCACTGCCCAAAACTCAATGACACTTTCAGAACCGAAAGATAACAACAAAATAAGGAAACAAATTCAGTTACTTGAACAAGGACTTGACTGGACCCCTACTAGCCATGATAAGCCTTTCATCAAACATGTCACAAATATGTAATCTACATGTTTAAACAATAGATTTGAGCATAGGGGTCTCATACTCATATGAGAATCACTGAGAAACATTGATGCTACAACACATTAACTGTAGTTCCATCCATTAGGCCATAGATACATTGTTCATTCATTTACAAGTAAAAACATGATGAGAGTCATACATATCCATTGCCATAATACATGCTCATAACCAACATAATAGAAATAGAAATACCAAAGAAACAACAACCATATAATCCACATATAAATTATTACAATACTCATGAAATAAAAGGGAGAAAAAACCTCATATTAACGATGCAAAATCCAACCAGTTGTGGGACTTCCATGAACCACCCGACCGTAGACATGGTTGAGCCATATATCTCTTCAGTCAGTCACTCCCGTGCCATATTCCAAGCGTGAATGTGGGATCTCATAAAACATATCAATCAAAACAATCTAGGGCTTCTAGAGGCCAAACCACCTCAACACATCAAACAATGATTCCACCTCACAATCGGACATCACAACCATCGCCAGATTGATCTCTACCCAAGCTTTCCAGGGCTCCAGAGCGTTTGTTCCAACCAATGCTTCTAGGACTAGTAACTCAACCCACAGCTTATACAGGGCTCTAGAGCATTTGTCCAACCAAGGCTCCAGGACTAGTAACTCAATCCACCAAGGGCTCTAGAGCATTTGTCCAACCAAGGCTTCAGGACGAGTAACTCAACCCAAGTTGTTAGAGGGCTCCATAGCATTTTTCCAAACAAGGCTCCAGGGACTAGTAATTCAACCCAAGATAAAGGAAACATGAGAACCAACCAAAAAAAAAAAAAAAAAAAAAAAAAAAAAAAAAAAAAAAAACCCACAACACCATGGCTATCTAGGAAATGGCAAGGGTAGGAAAACCCACTGCCAATCCAGGCAATCCTCCATGCCAATGATATATCATGACCAATAAATCACATGCATATGCCATACATTCCAAAACTAGTGAGGAAAAACTACATGCAACTCGGTACCTACAAGCAACACCCATTGTAGTTGTTGATCCTGATGTCCTCTTACACTTTCTTGCTCCAAAACTCCATGTATGCCACACTCTCCAAGAGTGCTCCAAGAAAACTCTAAGTGTCCAATAGTATGAGAGAGAAAGAGAATAGAAAAGAGCTCCACCAAAAACTTGTCAAGAAAAGCTTGAGCCAAAGCTTGCCAACTGATACTCATAAGTCTTTTTATCAATGAGGCCTCTATTTTCTTCAATTTCCATTATTTTCCTTCAATTTCCTCCTCACATGCAACCTGTAACCTTTTACCTTCCTTTTCTCCTAATTTCCTTTATTTTCATAAATAAAATGCCAATAAATGCCTCATGCATTTCCAAAGCCTTTGTCATTGCCTTTGCCATTTTCCCTAGCCATAATAAACTGAATGAACACCCACTAGGATGTTTTTCCCACCATTCAGCATGGAATACATGTCCCATGACTGTGGTCTTATATTTTTATATTTACATGGATTTTCAACCAAGGTTGTTACAGAACCCTCCCCCTTGGAGGCACACCGTCATCGGTGTTCAGTGACACCTATAACCAACAAGACTACTGAAAACAAAACATACTTCCCATGGAGCTTTATAACATAGCTCGTTACAGTATTTACAATGACCATCTGCTAAAACATGACAAACATATCATTTGCTGGAGCTCTATAACACAACTCATTACTGTATTTACAATAATAACCACATATACATCCATACACATTTTATTCACCCAACATATAATCATATTGTCTATGGATATTTATAAATCCATCTCAATACAATATTTACAATAATACACACATATACACATATGCACATTTTCTTAACCAGCAAATAAAATGATATGATGCTTGCATCTGCAACAAGGGAATCCAGAGGCTCACACCTCCACCCTCAAAGTAATACCAGGATTCACCTCCTTCCCAGGAAGTCTAGAATCCACTGCAAGGTCAAATCTTCATCCAATGTCCAATGCTATAATCTTGCGCCACTTGTCCTTTTAGTGAATAGTTACCAACTCATTGTTCCAGGGCACATTCCCAATGTGCATTTGATTCCATATGGAAATTTTAATGACCACAACAAATATATCCCTGACCTTCCCTTCTCTGCTACACAATCCCTAGGGCAATCCGGTCACACCCTTTCATGCAGTCACACATCTTCCAACTTACATTGGTACCCCCATCTTGGGGAATCCATCCCTCGGCAAGGTTTATTCGCATCATAAGGTCCAAAAACCAAGGCATATCCTTGTCTTAAAACCATCATACAGGTCATTACATGCTCATGGAAATCAATGGACAATATTGGGTACAGTGTCCCACAATGGCCCTGCTCCTAAATGCTTTACAGCATGCTATTGCATGTTCCAATTCTTTTTGTTGTTGCTGCTAATGCTTGTCGTCAGTTTCGACCACCCAACTGGGAATTTCATGCTTTCCTGTATGAAGCACATAATTTCCATTAGATTCAAAATAAATTGAAATAACTTCAAATCATACCTCATTGGTGGCCCGTCAACAAGGCACACTTGTAATTCTATTTGCTTCCTGTCACAAGTCAAACTAGCATCTTTGACCAAATCATCATGTGTAAACATATCACATCAGGTTAGCTCAAAACACAACCATCATGGATCAAAATCATAAATCACATGTAATCATCATAAGCCAAAATCATAGATCACATGTAATCATCATAGACTAGAATCATAAATAACATGCATAGTAAAACTAAAATAAAATATTGATACTTATCCTTTAATCAATACTTAACTTCTACCTTTCTACTTATTCTATACGCACACCAGATCGGTTTCCACACTTGAAAAACACCCAATGACTTCTCCTCAACCACATGCACATACACATAGTTTGCACCACACACATAAAACACCATGCAATACATGCACCTACACCTGAAATACCACACATATACCTACACCTAGTGTACAACACAACACAATACATACTCCTACATCTGGTGTACACCACAACACCATACATGTACTACACAGTACAACACAATGAGTACACACGTCACGATACCACAACTACACAATGCACATACATAGTATCGCATGCCCGCCATACAACATATACGACATGCACGCCAGTACCATATGTACAATATGTACACAGTATCACTTTTATAAAGCACTACCTACACAACGTGAGCACAACATCACATGTACACGACACCATCTACACAATGTGTACACAACGCCACATGCATACAACACCACTTGTATAATCATGCAAACAACACCATATGTACATAACACCAAATGTACAACATGCACGCAACACCACATGTACATAGCACTACATATCCAACATGTACATAGCATCATATGTACACAACATTGCATATCCAATATGTGCACAACACCATATGCACACAATGCTGCATATCCATCATGCACACAATACCATATGTACACAACACCGCATATCCAACATGTACATGGTACCATCTATACCCAGCACTGCATATGCAATATTCACACAACACTATCTGTAGCACCCTTTACATAACATTGCATAAATAACATGTACACATGCTATATATATACACAACACCGCATGCATACATCACAGATGCAACATGTACAACATATACAACATATGCACAACAGTAGCACTACACATCCAAAACCACATTGTCTCTACCAAGCAACCTTGCTTCCAGTGTCTCTTTGCCATCCATGCTTATCTTAGCATGTCGCAAAGCACATTTTTTTCATTCCACTGATGTATATCTTAGATTATCCTGTCCATAACATAAATATAGCCATAGTATAATCACATAATATCAATTCGTATCCACATGATACTTACCTCGTATATTTTTCATGAATACTCTCCCCACTTGATTCCCCATAAGACCAGGAACCTTGTCATGTCGTTCACCTGCATAAGCAATCATTCCTCCACAAGAATGATTCCTAACGACCCTGTTATACAACAACATACATACATACATACATATATACATATAAACATTAGCATAAAAACAATCATGATCCATGACGACCTTGTCAGACATGACATACATACATACATACATGTATACATATATAGACATCAACATAATCATGATCGCAACATAATTACCAGATATCATAAGGTCAAGGTTAAGAGAACTCCCTTTATCTGTGCACAACATGCACAACATTGAGAACAATTGTTCCTAACATAGCCAAGGAATCAGATGCCTCAAATCCATTCACCTCATCTTTCCTATTACCTTTCTCATGATTGTACTGTCATTGTCCATTTACACCAATGGACCAAACCAATCCAACCGATTGTTATATTCTTACCTTCAACTTCCCTTACTCATGCACCAAGCTTCCTTCGGCTCTTACATTACTTGCTAGATTTCATTCAACTCTCCCTAAGCTCCATTAAATTTCCCCTTTCCCAACCAATTCCTAAGATCCTCAAGACATAAAGGCAAGAAAGAAAAACACAGAAAACCATGAAAACTAATAACAATATGACATCGCGAACAAAGTGGTATGGCCATACACTATACATAAACAAACCTGCAAATCAAGTGCAAACAAATAAAAAATAATCGAAATCACAAGACTCTTCAACATACACTATGACTCACTCCCCATTGTTCCCATTTCTGCCAAAGGAAAGCTCACCTGAGCCTTCTTCATAATTTAATGGCAGTCTCTTTGCCATGCAATCCCCTACATCATCTTGCCATAAACACATAGTTGTCAGTGCATAAATAAACATAACAATACACCAGTTACCTTACCTTGTTGTGCCAAGCACATTGCTTGCAACTAAACACATTCACGCCATCTCTCAAGGGACTCCAATCCTTTGACTAATCTAGCCATAACTAGAACTAGTTGTTATACATGTCAAATACATATTTATGAATATAACACATATCCTCGTAATGTCAAACAAATTCAAGGTTAAGAAGAATTCCTGTATGCAAAGCACTCATTCGTTTGGAATTGCAGTTTCCAAACATAGCCAAAGGAATTTTCACCCAATTCATTTATTTGACATTTTCCTTGTTTTAATTGAGTCTTAATATGTACTGTCATATCACTCAACTGTTAGTTATGTGAACACATCAACTATTACCTTGTTTAGCTAATACCAAGCATGTTGCCTTGTAACTGCTCACACATGTCAGTCTCACGTTCCAAAGATCAAGACATCATATCTATCAACCTAAAATCAACCTTTACCAAGTCTAACAACCATGCCATAATCAACAATTAACTCACATTCATCAGTCACAATACATAATGCTACAAATATCACCTACTTACACTCAAGTACACATCAACTGTCTCAACAAATATGTATTAGTACAACCATCTTAAAACAAGATCATTTTGGCAAGAAATCTTATAGACACATACTCATATCATTTAAGTAATCAAACATTCATACAACAAATAGATGACATAATAGACACCAAACACTCAAACACCAAATAAACAACATAGTCAAACATTCAAACACCAAATAGACGACATAAGAAAACTCATACCTTAATGTATCTCAGGGGAGGCTATCTTGTTTGCACAATCAATCTAGATTAGCACAATATAACTTCACAACATATCAACTCAAACATAAATAAGGTCATGATATCCATAATAGTCACTAGCTAACATGTTCACATCATAAACTCATAAACAATTATCATTCATACATAATAATCACATCTGCACAGTTAGTCTAGATTAGTACAACACAATGTCACAAATAAGTTGACTCATACATGAATGTCATAACCATAACCATATGCATAGGTAAATCCAATTTAGCATGATACATATAAAATCAATATATTAATGTTATAACCCTAATCATCAAGTTAACTAACATATAACAACATTAAGTTAACATATAACATGCTCATCGACAACATATAACCTAATCATCAAGCTAACTATCGTATAATAATAACAACAAAGTTGCTATAGTTAACTATGAGTAACAATTTTGAGAGGAATAAATTGGGACGAAAAGAGGATGGGTTTCGAGATCGATTCTGCAACCGTGGATATTGAGGTGAATAAGTGCCCCCTGGAATCATCTTAATCTCTTCTCGAAGTAAACCCCAAGTGGCCATGCGTGGCTCATGACACCAATGGTGACTGCTTTGAAGATTTCTTTGCTCTGCTGAAATGAATCGAGGCAACCGAGAGGTACTACTGGAAGAGATGCAAGGCAAATTTGCGAGAGCCTGATGCAAAATGCGTCGAGGCGGGGAAGGCTGGTGATGCGAAGTCTCAGATGTCGTGGTGGCATTCATTCGAGTGGGAGGAATTTTCAGCGCATAGGAATGGAACCCGTGATGTCGATGCCAAGCCCCATGCTGGAAACTAGGAGGGGTCAGAGCGAGAGCAGGAGCGAGGCTCACTGGAGGCGAGGCTGGACAGAGAAAGAAGCCTGGATTTGATTTTATTGGCAGGAAAGGTGATGACAAGCGTGAGTGCTAGGGTTTCACACTCAGGCACCGGTGCGGGAGTGGAGGCAAGGAACAGGCTTAGGACCAAAGGGAAAGAGGATCACAGGTATGCTAAGGCTGAACCCTGGTGGTTTTTACCCTCCAGATGGGCATATGCACTACTGTCTATGATGGGTCGACGACAAATACTCTGGATAGTAGTATACCAGACACATCCTGAGGCAGGTGTATAGGAATTCGTGGCGGACACTTTGATAAGAGACAACAATGCAAATGAGCTGTGGATCCAGAAGAATGGTCCTGAGCAATGTGGGATGGCAGCGACAGAGTGGGCTTATGCGGATCTCTCTCTCCATTGCAGTTTGCAACTGCGTGATCACAACAGATCTAAAATGATTGGAGTGTATGAGATCAAAAACCTTGTTTTTTGCCCAGATCCTTTGTTTCATCGGCCTGCCAGCTGCGGAATGGTGGAAAAGGTTTCTATGCAAGCAATCCTGCACACTATTACAGATGGGGGTTTACATTCTGCGGCACTGGGATCTCCATTGACTGAAACAGAGCACCTGACGAATGTCACGATCATGGGGTTTGCTCCCGTCTTGCATCCACAAAATGGTATGCAAAACAGAGTACTTGGAGCAGCACGACAACACAAATCTGAGGCGAACACTGATTCACCACATTTGGTAAACTTTCATCGATTTCAAGTTATTATTAAAACCCCACCGAGGTCGTCTTTTCTGCTTTGGGTTCTTGCAACTAATAATATATTGCACCTGAAACATCTCATCTCCCAACATAGTGGATATCCTATCGGATTACAACTTTTGATATTTGGGGGCAAAGCACTACAAGACTCTAGACTCCTGAAGGACTACAACATTATGCCAGTGTCCACCATAACACTCAACCTGAGGCTGCGAGGTGGAGCTGCAGCCTCCAGTAAAACAAAATATACAGGAGGAGGAATTGGAAGTAGTACAACAAAAAACAACGAAACACAACAGAAGCACAAAAATGGAGGACTTTCTTTCAAAAATATTCTACAAGGAAAAAACACACCTACAGTGACAGCAAAGCAAGTTGGAACAGAACCTAATTCATATATTGTGGAACAATTGAATGACATTCCAGAATTAAACATAGATATACCAGAAATAGATATCCACTGTAACACCTTTGAATCACAAGCCATAATCTGTCGATTCAACTGTTTTTGGCCAAAGCCTACTGAGCTTTTCCATTGGATTTTCACAAACTGGACTTTACACTATGAAATTCATCTATGCTCAAAAGGGTTTTTCATTGTCAAATTCCATTCAGCTGAGGCAAGGGACATTATACTATAGGAAGGACCATGGTTCTGGGGATCCACTGGCCTTTTCATCACACCTTGGTTTCCAGATTATGATGCTAATACTATGGTTGTTTCAAGGATGCCAGTCTGGGTTCGGCTGCATAATCTACCACTACATTTTTGGGATCAACAGGTCCTAGCAGGTATCGGCAACTCCATTGGGCGATATATCAAAATGGACACGCAAAGACTAAAGGGAAGAGTATATATTTTCACTCATATTTGTGTGGAAATAGATCTCAGCAAAGGACTGTCGGATCACATGTTGCTGAAACACCAACAACGGTGCTGGACATAGATATTGGACTATGAAAACACAACATTTAGATGCAGAATTTGTAAGCAAATATGACATCTACAAAACACATGCCTGGAAGCTAAAAAAGAGACACGAAGAAGAAAGAAAACAGGGAAACAACCCAAGGGTTGGTAATTCCCCCCCCCCCCCCCCCCCCCCCACGACTTTGATGAGGAGGAGGAAGTGGTTATGGAAGACCCCAACGACAATAACCTAGCAGACAAAGAACTAGAAGCACACGAGAAAATTCCACAAGATCCTATGGAATCACAGCCGAAAAAGATGCCTGAGGCAAAGGACTTCAGTGGAGCAAAACAACTGCATACACCAGACAATTCAGATTCGGATAAGGACAATCCCCAACCTGATGTTCTCAACTCACTTGCACTCATATCTTCGATGCCGACTCAAGGGAAGTGACGCAAGGTTGAAAAGAAAAAGGCGAGAAAAGCATGACTCTCCTTTCATGTACATTAGTATGCTTATTTGTACATTAGCTTGTTTTCTTTGATGAACCTCTGATCAACAGTCTTTCGACTGTCTGATGTAATGCGTTTCAGCATCTACAAAATGTAATTTTGTTTTCATTAATAAAATTACAATTTTTCCTTTGGAAAAAAATCATATAATAACAACAAGTTAACATATAACATACTCATCAACAACATATAACATAATCATAAAGTAATCTAACATAAAACAACAATAGCAATGCATACAACCACAGGTTACTATCATCCATTACTATCTGACTCATGTGCATATAACTACACTAATCAACTAGAATCTATCATGTATGTAACCATAACAACAATAAAATGACAAGTATATAAGTAACCATATTTCTTATAACAACCATTAACCACATACTTGCATTCCCGCCATACAAACTTGTATGACGATCTTCTCTTACCTCAAAGTCTAGCATTGCAACTTCACTTTAATGATATGCATCTCTTGCTCTATGCCAGCGAACGCATTAGCATCATAACATACCAATAGCATCATGATGACCTAAAATGCATATAATGACCTCACAATGCATGTTTGACTTACTATACATTCATAACTATAACCATGACAATTGCATGCATAACAACATATGGACACTGACATGCATAAAAAATGCATATACAATTGACATGCATTCATGACTAAAGCATCCCAACAACAACACCATCAACATTCACATGGAGACATCACTACAACCATGAACAACACCATGAAAATGCAACAAACACATGGACTACAAGTATAAGGAACACATATGCAACCGACATGAATGCATGATTAACACACTGCCCATCTAGTCCGAGGGATGAACCATGCTCTGATACCACTCTGTAATGCCCTCCTCCCACATCTACCCAAGTAACTGGCCAACCGAGGTAAACATGTGATGAGAAGTTACTATGACATGATTTGACTCCCTATGTGTCAGTTAAGGAATTGGAACCGACAGAAACACACTGTACAGACCTTCCACATCAACAACAGAACTCCTAGGAGCCATCCCAACCACTCAGGTAACCAGCCCTTGGGTACCACTAATTTTTTAGACCATTAAACCCCATACGCTCCCTTGATATGGGCAAGCATGCATCTAGGAGGCTCCATACTCTCCCACAGCATGGCTATGCATGTGTCTAGGGACTTTTCTGCCTAGTGTTATGCCTGCATCTCCGGGATTTGAGCCACTTTTTCAAACCCAGAGCCCAGGTCACTTCCCAAAACTCAATGACACTTCCAGAACCAAAAGATGATAACATAATAAGGAAACAAATGCAATTACTTGAACAAGGACTTGATTGGACCCCTACTAGTCATGACATGCATTTCATCAAACATGTCACAAATATGTAATTTATAGGTTTAAACAACATATTTTAGCATAGGGGTCTCATACTCATCTAAGAATCGCTAAGAAGCATTGATGCCTCAACACATTAGCTGCAATTTCATCCATTAGGCCATAGATATATTGTTCATTCATTTACAAGTAAAAACATGATGAGATCCATACATAGCCACTGTCATAATACATGCTCATAACCAACATAATAGCAACATAAATACCAAGGAAACAACAACCATATAATCCACATATAAAGCGATACAATACTCATGAAATAACAAAGAGAAATAACCTCATATTAATGATGCAAAGGCCAACCAGTTGTGGGACTTCCATGAACCACTCAACCATAGACATGGCTGAGACAAATCTCTCTTCAGCTAGTCACCCCCGTGCCATATTCCAAGCATGAATGTGGGATCTCATAAAACAAATCAATCAAAACAATCCAGGGCTTCTAGAGGCAAAACCATCTCAACCCATTAAATAGTGATTCCACCTCATGGTCGGACATCACAACCATCACCAGATTAGTCTCTACCCAAGTTTTCCAGGGCTCTAGAGAATTTGTTCCAACCAAGGCTTCCAGGACTAGTAACTCAACCCACAACTTATATAGGGCTCCAGAGTGTTTGTCCAACCAAGGCTCCAGGACTAGTAACTCAACCCAAAAAGGGCTCTAGATAATTTGTCTAACGAAGGCTCCAAGACTAGTAACTCAACCCAATTTGTTACAGGGCTCCAGAGCATTTGTCCAACCAAGGCTCTAGGAACTAGTAACTCAACCCAAGCTAAAGGAAACATGAGAACCAACCCAAAAGAAAAACCCACAACACCATCAATCCACTGCCAATCTAAGCAATCCTCCATACCAATGACAGATCATGACCAATAAACAACATGCATATGCCATGCATGCCAAAAATAGTGAGGAAAACATGCATGCAACTCGGTACCTACAAGAAAAACCCGCTGAAGCTGCTCATCCCAATGTCCTCTTACGCTTTCTTGCTCTTCCTTTGCCTTCTTGCTCCCATTAGGGGAATTTTGAGGTCTAAAATGGGCCTCCTAAGAAAAATGTACAACAAAAATAAACTTTATAAGAACCAATATGATTCAAGATGATGATGTCAACCATGGGGGATGATTCACCATTTTTGGAGTAAAAAAGTAAAAAGATTAAAAAAAATAAAATAATAAAACTATTTTTTCAACTCGTATTTTCAACTTATCTCCATAAGGTTTTACTCAAATTTCGAGTGGGAATACTCGTTGGATGCAAAATTTAATTTCTCATCCAAGGAGTACCCATGTTGCATACCTCTGATGGACTTTGCAACATGAAAATTGAGAAATACATGAAAAAACGTGATTGCCATCATGTTTTTCATGTATTTCTCATTTTACGTGTAGAAGGGTTCATCGGAAGTATGCAACATGGGTACTCCTTCGATGAGGAATCAAATTCTACATCCAACAAGTGTTGCCACACGAAATTCGAGTAAACCCATAGGGAGATAAGTTGAAAATATGAGTTGAACAAATAGTTTTTCCTTTTTTCCCTCTAAAATTTGATGATGTAATTTAATATTATTTTATTATTTCCACTATTGTTTTATAATTTCCTTAAGAGGCCCATTTTAGACGTCAAAATTATCCTAATTTAAAACTCCAAGTACACCACACTCTCCAAGAGTGCTCCAAGAAAACTCCAAGTGTCCAATAGTATAAGAGAGAGATAGAGAGAATAGAAGAGGGCTCCACCAAAAACATGTCAAGAAAAGCTTGAGCCAAAGCTTGCCATCTAATCCTCAAAATCCTTTTTATCAATGAGGCCTCTATTTTCTTCAATTTTCATTATTTTCCTTTAATTTCCTCCTCACATGCAACCTGTGACCTTTCACCTTCATTTTCTCCTAATTTCCTTTATTTTCATAAATAAAATGCCAATAAATGCCTCATGCCTTTCCAAAGCCTTTGTCATTTCCTTTTCCATTTTCCTTAGCCATAATAAACCGAATGAACACCCACTAGGATGTTTTTCCCACCATTCAGCTTGGAATACATGTCCCATGACCATGGTCTTATATTTTTATATTTACATGGATTTTTAACCAAGGTTGTTACACCTATGCTCGAAGTTTACTAATTTGAAGAACATGTGAGTTGGTATGCCTTCAAACCCATATTTCTCACCACCTCCTCCCTCATAAAGTTGTGAGTCATGCCACTATCTACCATAACATTCCACTAACTCCCATCAATGTCCACACTCACGTAGTTTAGTGAGCTCTTGCTCAGGTCATGTTTTGGAATAGCCTTCTTAGCAGAGGCTTCCCACAAAAGTTGCATCACTCCCAGAGATGGTTTCTCATCTTGCTCCATAGCAATTAACTTTTGCTGCAATGGACAATTCTTTGCCATTTGATCCTTTGCACAAATCCAACATGAAAGAGGCTTCTCCTTTTTCCCTTTACTTCTCTACTTTCGCCCATCTTCTTCTGAAGATTCCCCCTTCCCTTTGTCATCCTTCTTCTTGCCCTTTCCATTGTCTTGCTCTGATCCTTTTGTCTTCCCATCATGTTGGAAATCCAAAAGCTTATCTGTTGCAGTGATAATTACTGGAAGAGACTGCACATTCTATCTTCTCAGCTAAGCTTGTGCCCATGGCTCCTATCCAACCATAGAACTGAATAATCAATCCTCCTCTAGCATATCCTTAATCTCTAACATAAGCTCTAAAAATTCTTTGATGTAGGCATGGATGTCTCCTATATGTTTTAGACTCCTCAAATTGTTCCTTACAACCCAAGATTGATTTATTGGTCTAAACTACACATACAAAGCTTCCCTCATTTCTACACACATAGTGATATTGTCAGTAATGTAACCAACCGTAAAGTCTTCCATCCTAGATCTCCACCACAATTTGGTTGTCCTTGTCAAATATGTAATGGGAATTCTTACTTTCGCTTCATATCAACATCCATTCATTTGACCCAAATACTACTCCATATCCCAATAGAAGTTGGCTAGTACCTTTGCACTCATGCTACCTTCTTATGCATTTGGTTCTTTGGTCTTTACCCTTATTGAAGTGTTGAAAAAACCTTGCCCACCTTCCTTCATCAATAATGCAATCATCTTTGATTGGTCACTGACCAAACCCACATTAGACAAATTTTGAGGTCTAAAATGGGCTTCAAAACAAAAATGTACAACCAAAATCAACTTTACAAGAAATGGTAGGATTCAAGATGATGATACCAACCGTGGGGGATGATTCACCATTTTTTGAGTAAAAAAATAAAAAATAAAACCACTTTTTCAACTCGAATTTTCAACTTATCTCCCAATGGTTTTACTCAAATTTCCAGCAGGAGAACTTATTGGATGCAAAATTTAATTCCTCATCCAACGAGTATCTATGTTGTATAGTTTCGATGGACTCTACTACATGAAAAATGATAAATACATGAAAATGTGATTGCAATCATATCTTTTCATGTATTTCTCATTTTTCGTGTTGTAGGGTCCATCAAAAGTATGCAACAAGGGCAATCCTTGGATGAGGAATTAAATTTTACATCCAACAAGTGCCCCCGCTCAAAATTTGATTAAAACTTTAAATACAAGTTGGAAAAGTAGTTATTTCTTTTTCCGCTCTAAAATTTGATGATGTAATGTAATCTTATTTTATTATTTCCACTAATATTTTATAATATTCTAGACCTTAAAATTTCTCTAATGCAAGATCATTCACCTTCTCTTCAAGATCCATTCTTTGCCCATCAATCTGGATTTTCTCGATCAACTAAGAGCTCATAACAATCAAAGTTTGTCTAGTTGCATCATTGCTCTCAACATGTGAACCATCCATCTCCATCTACTATAGAAAACCCAGTCACAAGACCTACATAAATGCCCTTGATAACCAAGCCCAATAAAACCAAAAGCCAACCCAATATTTCCCTTTCGGAAATCGATAACAAAAATACCCTTGTCACCCAAAATAGTAGAAATCCTCCCAACCTACAAGTCTTGTAAATCACCTCCTCAAAGTGATGAACTTCCCACCAACTTATCTTGCTCCAACACTTTCACTAATGAGGAAGAGTCCTTGTGTTGATAATGATTTCACTCCTGCAAGGTGAAGAGCTACACACACCCTTCTTACTCAATGCTCTAGTATCACCCTTGTGTGATGAGTATCCTGCTACAAAATATGCTATAATACCACCTGTCACACTCCAACAACATTCCCATGAGTTAAGGCACATCGTGACCTCTAAGTGTGGGGCACCAACTTGCTTCCTCAATAATGGCACGACCAACTTGCAAGTACAACACTTGGAATATGCCTTTTCCTTGTACTTATTATGTGTTTAGTTAATGGTTGTAGTGGAATTACTAGTAACCAAATTCACAAGTACCACATGACATTATCATCCAGTCATACAATGTGCATCATAAATCATCAACCTCATAAATCATACAACATTTCATTCATATACACAATATATGGGGTGGAGGTTCGTAACCTCCAAGTGCTTATAATTATCTTCAATTATAAAATCAATATATTAGTATTTGTTACAACATCATACGAGGAGTCTCGGTTCACTCCCCTATCCAACCTCACCAAAGAAATACCCAAAATCGATCTTCAATTCAACTTGGGTTACCCCTCGAGGGAGATTGACTTGACCAACCCACACGCTGAGTGGCAAACTTGACTTGTGAACCTGCACTCATACCTAAACCTCTCAGACCCGCACCTCAAATATACACCTCATACAAGCTCCCAAGTATTGCGGACCAATGACACTTCTTCCTTAGCTCCATTAATGAGCCTCGTCTCTACTTAAAGCGTTCTTGTGTGCAACCTCACCTTATGTGGGTAGGAAGGACTCACCCTCTAAAGTGACCTTAATTCTTGGCCTCAGCCGAGCGAATCCCTTGGTGCCCTATCTTTAGTTCTGCTCCTTCGTTTGGTTATGCTCTTTGTCATTTATTTTTTGTCTCTATTGTGTTTTTATCCCTCGTCCATCCTCTCAGCTATATATACACAAGTCAGAGTGGAGGGTCATGAAGGGTCATGAACCCTTGGCCCTTGGGCAGACCTTTTGGTTGTCTCAATTCGTCATGCAATCCACCTCATGCAGTCTTGTTACACCATGCCCATTCACTTCGTGCCTTGGTTGACTCGTTCTCTATAGTTGCTTTCAGTTATGTGCGTCAGTCATACGGTCAAGTTTTGCTACATTGTGTGGTGTGAGTGGGCTTATTCTCTCATCTCACCTCGGTCCACCATGGGGCTTGTTGGACTTACTTGTGCCCAACCTTGCCTTGCCTTGCCCAACTCACACGATAAACAAGTTGCCTCGACTATGGGCAGAAACCCCAAATTCCCCAAACATTGCATATTGTCACATTTCTTGCAATGAGTTCATGTCAATGTCGCTCAAGGTGCGCCTATGTACTCATCCTTGAGAGCCTAACACCATTACTTCAAAGTAGGTAGGGGGGATTGGGAGGGTTTTTCAAGACCGAACCCATTATCACAAAGGTAAAGGGGTGCAAAAAGAAGACAACTAGGATTTCGAGGGGTTTCAATCACCCTTTATTGCTATTAGTAAAATTATTATATATTATCTTTAATTATTAGTGAGAAGAAAAGACGTACACTCTGTGAAACATGCTTTGAAATTGTACAATTTTATGATTACAACGTACAAGCAAATGTAAGATGTGTAAATGGGATGACTTGCAGACGAAGTTTCACAAACTATATAAGAAGATCTACGAGGAACGCTGGAACTTCAACCGAGAATTCCCTTCACCCTATACAATGAGATCTACTTTGAATGGTAGATCTCTGACCAAGAACTCACTCAACCGTGTGGCCTACTACTGCGCTGTACGGCCCACTTGTCAGGCAGCCGTTTCTGCGATCAATGCTCTCGAATCTCGAGTCAAGCTTTCATATTGAACGACATTTTGCCACTTTCTCATTGTAAGGGAAATTGTAAAGAATGCTGGACACTTAATGATTATATTATACCAGTGTCGGGCCTGCCTGTTATGCCATTCCTTGGACCGGACGCCATAGCCAATGATGGACTCCCTCTGTTCAGCCCCCACCACGGCCCTTTACGCTTTCATCCGTTAATTAACGTCTCTGAAAGAAGCCGCCCAATTTCAAAAATTTGAACGCCATTAACAGCAACCGATAATTATCCTCTTCTTTTTATGCCTCAGAGCTCTTAAAGATGAAGAAGAAACACGAAGAGCAATTTAGCGGTTCTTGCAGATGGGTAACTGCCTCAGTTCTTGCAATGGCAGCAAGCCCAATGTGTCCAATCCTCAGCCCCAGCTCCCCACTCCGCCAGATTTGGCTAAAAAACCGCCCCAACCCACAGAGCGCCTTCAGCCAGATCAACAGCTCGTCCCAACCCCTGAAATCCCCGAAAATTGTACCCAAGACAAGCAGGTGGTCGTCCATGAGACCCTGCGCGATGAAATTCAGAGCACGGACAAGCCTCTCAAGGAAAATCGAGATGTGAATTTGCTAGAGCCCGTTAAGGCCAGTCGGAGGCGTGAATTCTGCGGGAAGCCTGTGAATGGGATCGAGACTAAGCGCCAGTCCGGATGCCGGAAAGTTCCCGTCAAGAGGCAGAGCCCGGAAGAAAATCGGATTCAACCTCGACCAGCCCGGCGCGGAATCGAACCTGCGACGTCCCGGAGATCAGAATCTACTCTGTCTCCGCGAATCGATCCTGTGACATCCCGGCGATCAGAATCCATGCGGTCTCCACGAATCGAACCTGCAACGTCCAGGAGATTCGAAACTACTGAATCAAAGCGGGGTTCGAGGCGAATTCCCGTCAAAAAGCAGAATTCGGGGGAATTCAGTGCAGGGGCTTCTTCTATGAGATCAGGATCGTTTTCGTTCAGAACGGCCAAGGGTTCTGGCAGGGATTGCGGGAATTCTCAGAATGTTCTGAGAAGGACGAATTCGTGCAGAAGATCTCGTCTTAAAGAGCAGATTTCTGCTGTTGAGGTGTTTGAAGAAGCCCATCAAAGCAAAGGTGAGAATTCGTCTTGTTTTGAGACAGAACAGGTGGTGGAAGTTGAAGAAAAACCCAAAAGTGTCTGTGAAGTGCCTACTGAAAATGCTACTCCCTCGGAGGTACAGTGTGGTTCGAATTTGCCACCCATTGACCTTGAGAACCCTCTTATATCCTTAGATTGTTTTATTTTTCTGTAATTAGAACAGACATACCGATCTGTCAATCTTATGATGGTGAGATGCCGGAGGTTAAACAGGGTGGTTGAAGGTTTCAAAACCTATATGGGGGCACAAGTTTGTATGTGTGTTACAGAGAAACCTAAAGCCTATGTGGGAGAATTGGGGTGTTGATATCTTGGCATGTTTACATTGAGGTCAATTACTTATATATCTCAGTTTTCAGTATATATCACATTATGTTGAGTTTAAGCAAAATGGTTAAGTAGTAGCAATAGTAGAAGGGCCCTTGGCCTTCCTGTAGCCACTGATTCAATTTCATGCAGTCATAGTATAAATTTAGTTTTGAAAAATTGGGTTACATTGCATCGTACTCACTTGTTCAATTTCCATTGAGTTATCATAGAACCCTAACCCTACTAGTAAGATGTAGCCATTCCAAAAGTGAGGCCTTTAACAACCTGATTCATACTGGCATCTAGCTTATTTGTCAGTTTTTCAAGTTGCGATGCTCAAAAGTAATATGTTTGTGCGTTTCTTCCCCGAACAAAATGGCATTCTGTTTTCCATATTTGCCAAACTTTCTTGTCAAGATATTGGGTTTTAAGCAGCTCGTGTTGACCTCCCACGCTATGTTGAGAACGTGGGGCTAAATAAGCACCAAGAAATATTTGAGCCCTGATTTTCACCAGATCAAAATGAAAAAAAAAAAAAAAAAACCTTTTTTGTATGCCTTTCTGAAGCAGGTTTAAAGAATAATACATGTGTACTTAGTCTCGGCATTACTAGATAAAATGGCTTGCCTTAGTAAGGAAATTGGGGGTATATGGGGAGCTTGCTATTCCAGGGCTCCCAGAAAATATCTTTGAAACATATCCTTCTGGAGAGCAGTTCCATAATCTGTGGCAGCATAATCGAAGTTTACCAGGTCGAACTTGAATTCCAATTACATCTAGATGGGAAAAAGGTATTGACTAGTTTCTTTCAAATTTACAATTAGTGCAGTTAGACCATCATTGTTCACGCCTATGTTTGACATGATACATGAAGTTTCAGCGGAACAAATGCATGCAGGATGAAGTTGAAGGATTCATAAAATTAGTAACTGGTAGGAATATGAAGGCCAATGTAAGCTGGAGTATGCTTGATATTTTTTTCTATGCCTGACAGTAAGCCTGGGCCTACCCTGTCCTAAGTTTCAGAGCAACAAGGAATGGGGAAGCAGGCTTCTGAACACACTAGGAAGTTTCCTCTTTATTTACATCCCTATTTTTCAAATATGTGTCATCATGCATGCAGAGTCTCCTTTGTATAGACCTTCATTTGTCTTAGTTGCCATTGTTTATGAAGCTGCAACAAATATAAATTGTTTTGCTTACTGTTATCTATGAAGTAATTTTGTAAGATTTCCATTATTAATGAAGATGAGTGCTTAATAAATTCATCGCTGAAGGATTCCATCTTGATATGCAATTCAATATCCTTCTCACATTTTTCTCCTGTGATGTGCATAATAAAACAAAAATCTTTCTCCGTATTAAAATGAATCCACGACCTTGCATGATGATTATCGTCTGTCATGCTATATAAGACCATGATTACTGAGAGCTAACGAAGTTGTTAAGATTAAAACATTCAATTTCGAAGAATGACAAAGACCATCATAAAAGTCATTATCACATAACTACACGAGTCATTTTTCAGTTATTCGCAAGGGCTAACGAGCTTGCTATAGGGCATTCAATGCCTGCTTAACTGCAATCTCAATAGCTCGATAACACACCGCGTTTATTTTTTATTTATCTAGTCACCACACGCGTGTTATCAGGCTATCAAACTTCTATCGAGATTGCAGTTAAACGGCCATCAGGCTATCAAACTTCTATCGAGCTTGCAGTTAAACGGCCATTCAATGCCTTATGGCAAGCTCGTTAGCTCTTGCCCTCAATACAATTACATGGTGATCCTTCATGTATCATGTCGAACACCCACCTTCAACTGTCATTTCTGTATTTTGAGCATGATATTCATGTCGTTTCTCTCGAGAATTAAAGAGAACTGGCAGGTATATTAGTTCTATCCTAGGTTTTCGTGTAGGTTTTTTTGGTTAATAATAAAATGAGGTAGTTTTTATATAATGAAATTAGGTAGGATGAGTTTGATTAAAAATAATTGGTATGATGTATAAAATGTTAACATCAAAATAGTGTAATATTTTGTTGAGTTTAAATAAAATAATTTTTATTTTTCATTGGGCTGAGAATGACTTAAAACTTCATCCACCGTATTCTTATTTTTTAATATTACTCTTTTTAAATGGCTTAAAACTTTGTCCACCATATTATTTCCATTTATTATTACTTTATTTCTTAAGATATATCAGTGCAGACTCGAAATATTTTTTTAGTATTACTTTATTTAAATAGTTTAAAACTTTGTCCACCTTATTATTTTTTCTTATTATTACTTTATTTAAATAGTTTAAAACTTTGTCCACCTTATTATTTTTTCTTATTATTACTTTATTTCTTAATATATATCAGTGCAAACTCGAAATACTTCTGGGATATAGTTGCTTATGTCGCTGGAAAGTTGAGAATTTATTGCTGAAATAGAGTATTTAAAGAAGTGTTAATGCAAATTCATTAAGGATATGTGAATTTTTACAGTTTAATATGGGTAGAGTTGTGTAACATTTATCATTTAATAAATTTAATCTAATATTATGTTTAATTAATGATATTTTGGTTTTGTTATTAATTTGTGAATAGGCTTTGTTACAATATTATGGGTCAATACCATCTCTTATCAATATCACATGCCTTAAAACAATAACTTATTTCACAATCAAAATATTTCACAACAATATGACAGGATTTTTAACCATGAATATTCACCTCCATATGTAAATAGTCTTTATTACAATACCATGGGCCAATACCATGACTTACCAATAAAATAAAAAATGAGAATACTTTTATATATAAAGATGTGAAATTTATATAATATAAATAACAAGAAAATTGACTAACAATAATAAAAAAAATATAGTGTATGATTATTTTAAAATTTTCATTATTGTATTTTCTTTGACATGATTGATCCAAAATATAGGTTTTATATCTTACAACCAATTGAGTTTTTTTATTTTTTTTATTTAGATATTTTCTTAAACATAATATATGGAATCAAAAGTGAGAGAGAGAGGGGGAAGAGGCAAGAAGGGAGAGAGATAGTGTTTTTAATTTAGATATTTTCTTAAACATAATATATGGGAACCAAATTTAAGAGAGAGAGGGGGAAGAGGCAAGAAGGGAGAGAGATAGTGTTTTTAATTTAGATACTTTCTTAAACATAATATATGGGAATCAAATTTAAGAGAGAGGGGGGAGAGGTAAGAAGGGAGCCGTGATCCGAATTGGATCCTTAAATATTTCCATGACTGTTTCAAATTATGTTAGGCTTCAAAATCTTATGAATAACGAGCTTATCAGAAATGACCTCTGGACAATGGCAATTTGTGGCTAGTACGGAACAATGAGGACCCTTGGTCAAAGCGTGCTGATTGTTGGCTCATGGACACTGCACATGGACGCAAATTGGCACTCGGAATCCCAGATCCAGAAACAACGGTAGTTTCTGATCGCGTAGCGCAGGGCAAAACTCTCAGTGAAGGAAAGCCCCGAGTGCTCGGTCACGAGGAAAACAAGAAACCATGCAGAAATCGTCAAAAGGCGGGTCCCACGCCCAAAATCAACAGGGTATCGCGTGCACTTCGAGTGGTAAGCGAGTTTGGCCGAGTTCAGCGTGGTGCCACACACCGGGCGATGCGTGTCCAGCGGATGAGAGAGAAAACCACTTACATCGCGTGAGTAACGGTCAAGCAACTTACCCGCGTGATATAGATGGAGACCGTAGGATCTGGAGGCTCCAGATCAACGGTGGAGAATTAACCCGATGGATGACCGGATTCGATGGGGAAATAGACTGAGGCACATAAAAATTTGAGGTCTGGCATGACCGATGAGCTGGCAGAAGAATCAGTTTCGCGGGCAAATCCTGGAGTAACGGAAATAACGACCGTTTAAAGAAAACTGACACTCAGTTCGTAAGGCAACAAGTGGCCACCTCTCTGTGTAGCGTTACATAGCGATGATGACGCAGAGCAGGGGAATTCCAGCGGACCGAGGCAGGCAATCCAGAGAGCCAGGAAGAGGAAACGAACAGTCAGAGAGCAGATTGGCTTTAAGCCACAAATAGACAAAGAGCAGAGGAGACAGAAGTAGAGAAAAAGAAGTGAATTGCAGAGAACAGGGAAGCCGAGCTGACCTGCAGAGCAAAGGCAGCATCGAGCAGACAGAACAGAGAGAGTCCGAGAGCCTGTGAACTCCAAAGAAGGCTTGAGAGGTTCAAGCAACTCCTTTGTGTAGACCTATCAGGTATTGAGTACCAAATTGGATTCATACCACAAAGAGCAGTCGAGGTCGAGATTCAGTAAGGAGAGTCTATGTACTCTAGAGACTTGGGGGATCCAAGCACAATCCTACTAATCATTCTCTGTTAAGTGAGATTCAAATTGAGTTCCTTATTGTAAAATCTCTGCTTTAAGACACAATAAAAAAGGCCACCACTGATGGCTGACTAGGAGACATAGCCCAAGAGGATTGGGTGAACTCCTTATTAAATTTGTTGTGTTTTTTTGTATTTGCTTACTATGTTTCTCTTACTGTTCCAAATGCTTGCGTATTTCGCAATCTTATCGATCGTTGCTTAAAATAACATAGGCACACCCCAGCGCATGGGTCTGTAATACCTTCATTAATTAACTGAGATCATTCACGAGTGATTTTGGAGGGGAGGAGAGAGGAGGGAACCAACAAAGACATAGAGATAGAAGTGGAGAGAGAGGGAGTGACAAGGGAGAGATTGGGAGAGAGGAGAGAAGGATGAGAGAGAAGAGGAGAGGAGAGAGATAGGGAGAGAAGGGGAAGAGAGAGAGAGAGAGGGAGGGAGATAGTGACAAGAGTTAGAGAGAAGAGAGAGAGAGTGATGGGGGGAGAGAATCACAGAGAGAGGAAGAGAGAGAGAGAAGAAAGAAGAAAGACACAGAGGGAGAAAGGTGGAGAGAAAGAGAGAGGGAGTGACAAGGGAGAGAGGGGGAGAGAGAGAGAGGAGAGAGAGAGATATGGAGAGAGAGGGAGGGGTTAGATAGAGAGAAGAGATAGTGACACAGAGATACAAATAGAGAGATTATATAGATGAGAGATCCATGATCTATCAAGAACCAAGCACAGAGAGAGAAAATTTCTCGAGGTGAAGAATTTCTCAACAGAGGGAGAAAGGTGAGAAAAGAGAGGAACGAGAAGGATAGAGAGGGAAGGAGTGAAGGGGTAAGAAGTCACAGACTCAAATCCAAAAGAAATAGAATATGGAATTTAGAGAGGAGAGGGGAAATTCTTAGGAGGAGGAGAGAAAAAGAGAGAGAGAGGGCGTGAGGGAGAGAGGACGTGACAAGGGGGGAGTGGGGAGATGAATGGAAATAGATATCAAATATAGATATTATATAGTATTATTTAATGAGCCTAGATCCATCTTAACTCTCGATCTATCAAGCACCAAGCACAAAGAGAGATCAAATTTCTCGAGGTGCAAACTATTTCTCAAGTTTTGCACTCAAAAAAAAGGTTTGTACAACGAGAAATTTAGATCCGGGGTTAAAATGGATCTAAGCTGGTTTACTCATTTTGATGTGGGATTATTTCAAGTTTTTATACAATTTAAGTGAATTTAATGGTTAAGAGTATGTGTTTCTTTATAAGAAGTCACAGACTCAAATCCAAAAGAAATAGAATATGCATGAATTTAGAAATTTTAGAAATCAGATCACTATATGAAAATGGTTCTCACAAACAAAAAAATCTTATACACCAATTTAATCACTATCTTGAATGTAACCTTGAGATTAAATTTTAATCATTATTTTAACTGTAACCTTAAAATTAAATTATTATTATTATAATATCAAAGTCAAACTCATTTGATTCGACTATGCAGGCTTCTCAGGGAATGATGGTTAACATGGCCCGGAATCCGAATGCTAGTCTATATATTGTATGTGATATTGGTTAAAATCCAGCATATATTTGATTGAGATGGACCGTGTGAAACCTGCTTTTGAATCGTGACAGTTGATGTGCTTATTTGCGCACTTTCCGGCGGCATTTTCAACGGTTCAAATGATTAAGTAAATTCAAATATGCTAAGTACTCGCTGGCTCACAGTATTCGACTGTGCAAAGGTGAACAATTGGGGCCTGCCATTGCAATTTTCGTATTTGGCTTTAAGAATTGCAAAATTGTGCTTCAACACAGGAACAAATGATCGAATCCCAAGGTTCACGAGGTCCCAGTCAAAAGAAGAAGGCTCAGCGGGCCCAGATCCTCGTCTACAGGAACATCCAACCCACTTGCAATAAACATCAGCCGAAAAAGAAAAGGGATTGTATGTCATTTTGTGGGCTTTGAGTACGCATCATTTCACGGCTCTGAGAGAAGTTTTTTCGTCCCAAATTCCAATTCTGCTTCTCAGGACCGGAGCCCAGGTGCCGAAGCAAGGGAAGAAGGACACCCTGTGCGCCCACGGATCTGACACCCAGCATCTGCGATCTGCCCATATCATTTTAGGCAACAGCGATCCGACATCGTCAGCGCTCTGCAGTCAAAAATTTCCCCGCGTGCAACAGTAGAAACATCTCCATGTGAAGGATGGAATCCCGAAATGCCACAAGTACAGCTGTAGCCTGGCATTCCCCACCTCTGCCCAACAGGGATGGAATGGGATGAAATTGGATACCCATTTTATGGGGTGATTTGCTTATCAAATAGGAAAGGGGTTGGGGAGGTGTGAAAATAGTCGGGTTTGTTTTGAAATTTTAATCCAGTAATTTTTAGAGATTTTTTTGGTTTAAATTTAAAGTTTAAATTTTTTTGTTGGAATGATAAGTTTGAGATGTGAACAATGGAATGCCTGAAGTTTTTTAAGAAGCTAAATCTATTTACATATTCAGAAACTTATTTTAAATAACAAATAATAATTATCCAATCAAAATTGTTTGATGGAAAAAAAATTGCAATAAAATAAATAACATAACCAAAACAACTAAAAGCCATGAAAATGTTCATATCTAACATGACAGAGATCTTCTGTAAGTCATATCTGCCCTGACATCTTCTGCATGAAATAATTCAAATGCCAAATGTTTTTAACCCTGGTTAGTTCACCAAACCAGCATATTAACGTAAATTGAAAAAAATATATATACCATTCAAAACACATTTTAAATAACAAAAAATAATTATCTAATAAAAATTTGTTTCACTTAAAAAACTATAAATAATTAAACAACATAAGTGAAGAGTAATGAAAATAACTGGTATCTAACCTAACATCTTTTGTATAATAATTCAAATACCAAATGTTTTGAACTTTGGTTTACAAAATATAAACACAAAACAATAAAAATAAATGGTATCTAACATAACGTCTTTTATATAATAATTCAAATACCAAATGTTTTGAACTTTAGTTTACAAATATAAACACAAAACACACCATAGAAAAATATCTTTACCATTCAAAAAGTCGTTTTAAATTAAAAAAGATTATCCAATCAAAAATTAATTGAACAAAAGAGCACAACAAAATTGGTTAAAAAAAAAAAATCTCGAACGCCCAATGTTTTGAATCCTGGTTTTGCAAAATCTAAACACAGCATATTGGCACACAAGAAAAGGGAGAGCCCACGTATTTGAATAGGCACGCTAACCAGAGGTATTCATCATTTTAGGCAGATTTTTAATCCCACATGGATGCGCTCTCCAATATCAAAATCTGTGCACTAAAGTAAGTTCCAAGAATAGTGGGGCTTACATTATTAAATGGGCACGGTTGATTATAATGATAATATATTTTATATTTTACAAAAGACCATCCATGCTGTCTAGAGATGGTTGCCTTCCCTGGAATCAATATCTTTAATGGAATAATTTCATTCAAATTGATTTGGTAAGTATTATACTCAATTGATTTGTTAGTCTTACCATTAATTTGTATTCCTTTCCTGCTGTAAATAGTTTACACCGTAATTTTTTCCTGGGTAGATGTACTTTAGGTTTATTTCGAAAATAGGAGAAAAGGGTTTTAAGGAACACTTTGTGTTTATTTGATGTGATGGTGGATGGGCTTTTGAAATTTTAACGATGTTTTGCGTTTAGTTTTAACATCATAAATGTAATTATTTATTTAAACATTATAAATGTAATTATTTATTTAAATTGGTATGGTTTAATTATTAGTTTTTTTTAGATTTTAGTTAGAATCTGGTGATTTTTTTGTAATTTTTTTTTTAAAGGGGTTTTTGATTATATATATGAATTCAACTCTTTGAATAACCTTTAGGGCACTAGAATGGTGGAAAGTTCACAACTCAAAATTGTGATTTCATTGTTTCAATTTTTTATCTTCTTTTGTTGTTTAAAGGGGGTTTTTGATTATATACAAATTCAACTCTTTTAATAACCTTTAGGGCACTAGAATGGTGGAGAGTTCATTCTAACCAAAAATTCTGGGTAAACCATTCAAATCGTAGTAAAATATTTTTAATAAACATATTTTATTTCCTGAATATATGTTTAAAGAGTCATTAACATTCATATTAACAGTGACTAGTCAAATTATTTCTTTATAGATACCCCAACATTCTTTTCCGATCTATCATGTTTTACTTGAGCCTTTGCAATAAACTTGCATGCAACATATATATCTAGAAACTTATATCAACATGATTATGGGTTGTGGAAATATACACTAACAAACCCTCCAAAAAATTTAATAGATAGCCTACCACATTTAAAATATATATATATATATATATATATATATATGATCTATGTGAAAAATTGAATCCAATTATTTATATATCATTATGTAATTTATATAAAATGAGAATAAAATGTATTTGTTTTATTTTATGGAATATTAATTTATAGTAAAGTTAATTGTCAATTGAATAGATTTGATTGACTAAAGTAAGGGCAAAGTTAGAGAACCCTTTTAAAAATAAATTGGAAAAATTATTGGTTAGAAATTTAAATAAGGAGATTTAGTGAATCATCAAAATCAAATTATTCTAAAAATCTTATTTTGACATTCTAAGTATAACACTGAGAGTAAGTAAGTATGGTTGGAAAAAATAAGTGAAAGTAAGTGTAATACAAAAGACGTGATACATGACAATTAAAAACCAGCATAGATCCATTTTAAATATGAACCTAACATGAACCCAAGAGGGATCCAATTTCTTCATTTGCAAATTTTTTTATGAGTTGATATTATTTAAATGTTTTGTATATATATATATATATATATATATATTTAGATTTTAAAAAATTAGCCTTGAGGGATCCAATTTCTTCACTTGCAATTTTTTTTATGAGTTAATATTATTTAAATGTTTTGTATAGTTATTTTTTTTTATTATTTATTATTTTTAGATTTTCAATTTATTTTTTGTTTTTTATTTTGGGCGGACATGAGCAAAATTTCAACTTTGATGACTCACTAACAACGTTACACATCATACTGGGTTGTAGAATGAGCCGAGAGGCTCAAGCTCATTCTACAACCTAGTATGATGTGTAATTGGGTTGTAGAATGAGCCTCTCAGCTCAATAAAACATGGATAAATATGAAAAACTTTTGCAAAATGCCAATGTACAAATCACACATCATACTGGGTTGTAGAATGAGCCGAGAGGCTCAAGCTCATTCTACAACCTAGTATGATGTGTAATTGGGTTGTAGAATGAGCCTCTCAGCTCAATAAAACATGGATAAATATGAAAAACTTTTGCAAAATGCCAATGTACAAATCAACGAATTACAAGACTCTTTACATGAATTATATAAATGGGCTATTGATCTTAAATAAGGAAGTTATTAATAATTCACAAGCAAATTGATCTCAAACCCATGGTGAAAACTATCATCAAGACTTATTTGAAATTTAAATAGAGGTCTAGTGAGTCATCAAAATCAAATATTGTAAAAATCATATTTTGGGTTGCATTATCAATAATACTCGACACTTTAAGTATGACATGAGAGCCAATGAGTGCTCTAGGTTGTACAAGGAACAAAATGGAATACATGAAAGGAAATTGAATAGAGATCCAGATAAATATAGCAGAGAACATAGTAATATAGTGAAAACCCAACTTCTATTAATGAATAAAATTGCAGAAAAATGTGAGACACAAACTAGCTAGAATGGTGGTAGTTTATATGACGAATACATCTATTCTCAAAATATATTACAAGAGGAAAAATGAATGACCTTTTAACATAAAGAAAGAAACCTAGAGGTTGAAAAACCCAACCCTATAAGATGATGCACTAATAGGTTTGTGGGCCCTGAGGTGGTTAGTTGGCATGTCAACTTTCCCAAGGTACAAATTTTGCATACAATCTTAGTTTGGGGTGCATAGTTCACTAGAAAGAACCATTTGCATATTACAACTTTTTGCTAGAGCTAGGGTATGACATGGAAATCCTTGCCCTCGAAAATGGCCAAAAAACACTATTTATGGCCTCAAAATTTTGGGACTTGAAATATTGTAGATAAACTATCAAAAAGATAGAAAATTGTTGAGCAGTGGAATAAGTGGGGGGGGGGGGGGGGGTGGGGGGGGGGGTGTGGGCGGTGCGCGCACACCAATATCCACCTGAATAAGTGTAAGAGAGTGTGATACAAGAGTGTAACATCTCTTTCATTTCACCCTGTCATGGTAAATATAATTGTGTAGTGCTAACGTGGGAGAAACGGCTAGCCAAGACAACTGATTTTGAACACACAAATTTAATTCAAATTTAATTGGTGACAAAATGAAGGAGTAGGCAACACAGATCCATAATCTGAGGGGAGGGTTGCTGATGAGCCCCAAAAATGGATTTTTATTTGGGCTCATTCAACCTCCTAATTTGACTTAATCCACCATTCTCATTAGTTTATTGCATGTTTTGATTATATTTATGCTAATAGAGTGAATTTGGTTAGTCATTATGCCAACAAGTCTAATGGGTGCTTTGTGTAGCCTTTTTGGTCAACTTGGAGACAAAATTGAAGGTCTTAATGAGCACTTGGCAGCCAAATTCGTGGGAGAACAAGGGAGAGGATTTGTAGGAAGGTGTCCCCTTCATTTATGGGCCCTTACCTCGAATTCTCCACCATCAGCTCGGAGTTCAAAGGCCACCAAATCAATTAGCACAAGGGCAGCCAAGCAAGTCAAGTAGGACTGCTGTTGACTACAAGTTTTGGGCAACCGAGTCCCTAAATTTTAGGAGGACTGTTGGGGTCCTCAATTTGTATAAATAAGAAGGCTTAGGGCCTCATTTGGGTTAGCTAGTAGTTAGTCATTTTGGGGAGCTGGTAGTTAGCCAATGGTTAGTCATTTTGTAGGCAGAAGTTAGCTAGTTTGTATTTCGATTTTGAGGCAATAGATTAGCTTTGCTTTCAGCTCATTTTCAAGTTCTCCTTGTGGACAGTTTTGATGTAATTTTTCTTTTCTATCTCAATAAAGATGAATCCAGCTTTGCACCAGCTCTAAATCTCTCTTAGGAGGCTGTAGCTCTTGGGGTTGGGCCCATCTCAAGTACCCAGTACCTCCTTTGTTTATATTTATGTGTTTTTGCTGCATTCTTAGAATAAAATCTGCTATTTAGATTTAAATATTGTGTTGTTATTTAGGTTGCTTTCGATGATTAAAAAGGTTCTTCATGTTCAGATTTACTTGATAGGTTAATCACATGGAATATATTCAGAAAAAGGCTACCAAGTACTTTGGATCTCACCTCCCCCTCAGTGGAATCATGAGCTGGGACCAATGTGACTTTGCTGCCAACAAAAACATTGTCTTTTTGCTTCACCATGCAATTAGTAGTGTTGGATTTTTAGTTGTCGAACTTGATGTCAGTTTTGATTGCATGCTTCAGTTTATGATTGCTTAGTTGCATAGTTATTTCACGTATTTCATTTCGAATAAACTTCTGTTCATTTCCTTTTGCTGTTAGGTCAGATTAGAGTGAGGTAACTAGGTCATAGGTTTTATAAGTGTTTGTTTGTTCAGTTTGAAAAACCGCTTGCAGAGTACCTGTAATCCTTCCTTACCTGCCCATACTCCATCCAACCTACCTGCTTCACCCTTCACTTAGAACCCTTACCTTACATTTGCCTCATCCGCTTACTTTGCCATGATTCTCATATTCTTGTGCAACATCGTTTCATCCCTCCTTGAACAGATCTCACCATCTACGCCACTCCCCAACTCCATCCTCCAAGTCTTGAACTCCCCTACACCCCTATTTCACCTCCATACTCATTCCTCCACCTTTTTTCCTCCATCCATGCTTCAAAACCCCATTTCTGAACATCCTGTAGAAAAATTACAGAACATCCTGTAGAAATCCTAAACATCCTGTAGAACCCCTGTAGACTTCCTGTAGAAGCTCACGAATGTCTCTTGATAGCCAAACTCTGTGAAACTCTCTGGAAGGGTGTTAGGGACTCCTTAGACCCTATCTGAACCTTCCCGACCTCTTCCAAGCATTTCTCCTCCTTGATCCACCTCTGCACAGTAAAAAGCCAGTTAAAAGCACATGCATGATAATTCTAATAACTTATTCAAAAATACAAAAAGATGTTTTCTTCAGGTAGAGGTAGTCTAGACACATGTATCTTACCTTCATAGAAGTAATGGCATCTCTTTCAGTAGTTTGCATTCTCATCTTTGCATCAGTAGGACTAGCTGGTAGAATTAGGGTTTGCTAGGGTTTGTGTTTCTTTTCAGCTTTCAGTTTCTTTCCGCAAGTAGATTAGCTTCCTTTGAGTTAGCTTTCATCCATCAGTTAAAAAGCTTCTTCTAAGAGCTCATAGAAGTTGGCTTAAGCCCCTAGCGGACTTGTGCCAGCTGACCAAGTGACAGCTGCGGCAAGAGCTAGTACTTGTGCATACAACACCATCGCTTCCAAGTTTGTTACGAACTACCGGGTTGATAAAATTAAAGAAGGGAGTTCCAGGAGTTGTAGCATTATTGCTACAATACTGGAGCCCACCATCTTTTTGGCGCCGTTGCCGGGGAAGCGTCAGAGTATTGGTGATTGCCGCTTTTCTTCTATTTTCCACTACAATCTTCTGCTAAGTAGTTTATTTCATTTCCATTATGCAATTTCATTTATGCAAAAGTAGATTAGATTTCCCGCTTTCATAGATTAGCATTTCAATTCCGCAATTTCATTTTGCAAGCGTAGATTAGCATTTCAATTCCGCAAGCGTAGCCTAGCATTTCATTCCTGCAATTTCATTTGAGCAAAATAGATTAGTCCTTTCCTGCTTTCATTTCAATTCCGCATTATCATTTCAGCAAGATAGTTAGTTGCAGTTCAATCTATTTCAGTTTTGCAGGTAGGAGTAGAAAAAAGAAAAAAATCAACCAAAAAGATTTCATTTCATGCCTTGTAGGAGTAGAGATAATTTAGAAAAATATTTGCACAACACCCCCCACTGCTTCACACAGCCAACCTTCTCTCTTCTTCGATGGCTGTGACTAAGAAGAACCCCTGGGTGGACATCAAGGCATATTTAAAGAACCTCTAGGGGAGAAGAAGAAGGAACCATTCCTCTGGAGCAAATGGCTACAAGCAGAAATGTTGGGAGCAGTCCCTTATCCAAAGATGAATTTGCAAATCAGCTGGAAGATTTCAAGAGTGATATGAGGCAGTTTCTTGCCATGCAACTGGATATCTTGCGGATCCAAAAGAAGCAAGAAGAAGCCAAGAGGGCTTTGGCCATTTTTTGTCCTAGGTGCACTAGAAAGCATCCTAGGAACGAATGTCCATTGTACTCCATAGAAGTGTGTTTTGTCTGTGAAGAATACCATCCTACAGATCAGTGCCCTTCCTTACCCAGAATCAAAGCTGCATATCAGAGAGCCAAAGGAGCCACTGAATCACTCTATTATATGAACCAAAGGAGGCCACATGAACCTAGGTCTTATCAGCAGGAACTGCAAGGGACATCCGAGACCTATTATGACCCCTATCAAGCCACTTTCATGCCTTCTTGGGGACCCCCTGCTCATCCTTCCTGGTTCACACCTCCTCCTTGTTCCTTCATAGATCCATATTATGCCCAACCAGTTGCTCATTTATTTCACTCTTATGCTCAGCCACAGCCTCAGTGGAATGCACCTCATTAGGAGTGGAGGCCCCAATACAACACTCCTCCCGCTTATTTTCCTCCACCACCTGCTCATCCACAACCATCGCCTCCTCCTCCACCAAGGCAACCCCAAATGCCTACCCAACCACAACCCCATCTGCATCCATCTCAAATATACACCCCCACTGAGCTACCCATACCACCATTTCCAAACTTATCCATTGGAGTAGCTCAACAAAATTGCAATGCTGAGACACAACATGTCCAAATGACTCCTCTTGAGCTCGATGATCTTCACCATAGCTCAGGAAGAGTGTTGCAAAGCAGAGATTATCTTGAAAGCATTGAAGGACCACATCCGGCAAAAGAAGATTCAAAAGAGGAGATCAAAGAACCATGGGCTGCACTTGATGAAGAGAAGACATCAGAAGCAGAGATAAAGAAAGATCCCTCATGGTTACCATCAAATATTCCATGGATTCAAGAGAAAGATCAGCAAAAAGAGGAAGATGAGAAAGTCATGTTAGAAGGTGACATGAAACATGATCCAGATCAGCAAAAGAACCAAGGATATCAAAGCTATATTGAGACATGGTTCCAGACAGTCACTAAGTTGCAGTGGTACTCTCTTCCTCAGCTATGTTTGATCCCTTCAAAGTTAGATCATTTGGTCTCTGAAATCTGGATACCTGTCAAAGCATGCATTTCGAGCCTTCACATCATCTTGCCTCTAATCTCGATGTGCACATGGCTCCATTGGAAGTATTCTTATACTTGAAAGGAATTTTGTTTTTCAAGTAGGGTAGGGTAGGAAAAAAAAAAGAAAAAAGAAAAAATGAAAATAAGAAGAAAAAAAATAAAAATCTAAAGTGAAAACCTCCTCGGAGGCGCCTTAGATTGGCTCATTGATTGAAAACCTCCATGAGGCGGTCAATGGGTTGGGAAAAAAGAGAAAAGAGAATAAGATCTTTGGGTGAAAACCTCCCTTGGAGGCGCCCAGGGCAGGCAATTAGGGTGAAAACCTCCATGAGGCGCCCTAGTTGTTTTTCAAAAAAAAAAAAAAAGAGAAAAAGAAAAATAAAAATAAAGCTAATTTCCATTGAATAATTTCATGTTGCAGCAATGACATTGCAGGTCAGGAGGATCACTCAAAACAAAGACAAAGGAGTTTTTGTGCCTTCTAGAGGAGGTTCTATATTTCTACAGGAAACATCCTGTAGAACCTTCAAGTGAGCCAGATTCAATTTTGGAAGGGGATCTAAAGCTTGGAATCCATTGGTTATGCCTGCAAGCATCCATGTTCCCATTCCTCACCCTTTTCCATCATCTTTTCCACCTCATTGTGCTTCTACAGGAAGTTCCTGTAGAAATTGTAGGAAGCTAGAAATGGATTTCAAAAAGGTGGTTTGGCGAACATGGTAGCTTCCTCAAGGGTTCAGAAGTCCTCCTGCAATCTTCAAACTCCTCCTCCATCATCTCCATACCTGCATCACAACCCAAGTTCATTTTTCATACCATGCAACAAAATTGCAAAATGCCTTGAAGCAAAAATACCTAGAACAAAATTTGTTTTTGCCATAACTTGAAAACCATGCATCCATTTGAAAAACCATTTTACAGAGAATTGTATAGGGATGATGGCAACATGCTCGAGCAGTTTCAGGCCATTCCGGTGCACGGTTTCCAAGAAATCAGCCTCCATCACCATCAACCATTTTTGCATTTTCTCCATATCCGTGCATCCGTTTCAAAACCTATTTCATGGGAATATGCATATGGGTGATAGTAACCTACCCAAGTAGTTTCAGCCGATTCCGATGCACGGTTTCCGAGAAATTGATCTCTGAAATCTTCAGCCATTTTCCATTTTTCTCGAAATCTGTGCATCCATTGATCACGATTTTGCTATGGGAGGTGCATAATGATGATAGGAATGCGCTCAACAAGTTTCAGATCGATCCGGTTTACCGTTTGGGAGCAATGGCGAAAACAAGTTCTGGTCTTGTGAAAATTCAGCAGTAGCAGCTTGAATGTGCAGATTTGAACGTGGAAACAAATGCCTGGAGCTTAGATCTGGCCAGAGGACACCTGCACAAGAAAAAACAACCAAAAAATCAGCAGCCAAGCCACATGCAATCACAAAAACAAATGCATGCAGCAAATGAAAGATCTCAACACTTCACAGCAACCACACACGACTTGCAGGTACGTGACTAAACTCGTTCCTCTATTTGCATGAATGTAATTCGTAAACAGCATGAGCAATGAGATGGTTGGGATTAAAAAAATCGGTGGCCAGCTAACTGGCCACCCTCGTCCAGTTCGAACAGCGCTCGGTGGGTGAAATCAACACGTGTGCTCAGCCATCTCAAGAAGAAAATTGAAAACAGGTAGTGGTGGTTGTTTAAAATCCAACGTAATTGATGGAAGTGAATACAGGCAGAGAACTACAGTTCATAATTACACTACAGTGGGGACCAATGGTTTGCATGGGGCCAACGTGCACTTAGCCAGCTCACCCTCCATCAGTGGAAGCCTCCATAAACAACCAATCGAACTCATCCTTGAAATGCTCTCACCATTCGCTGATTAATTTGCATTTGCAACATTCTTAGCTGAGATTGCAGTTCAAGTCTGCCTGGCCGGCATGAATATCATTACCAGAGTTGCTCTGGACGAAGGAATGAGTCATTTTGTTTTCGTAGCTTACACCCTGGCTGTTGCTACAGTAGTTATTTCTCCTTTTGTTTTTTTCTTGAAAGAAACCAACGCCCTGCAAAGACCTGTGCCATCTTCTGGCAGATCTTTGTGCTTGCACTGGCTGGGTAAGACCACTCTATTTCAGAATTTCTACTTTGCTGGCCTAGATTACACCTCCGCTACATTTGCTTCTGCAACGTCAAACCTGGTTCCTGTTGTCACATTTGGGATGGCCACAGCTTTTAGACTGGAGAAAGTTGATATCAGGAGTAAATATGGCCAAGCCAAAGTTGTAGGAACCATTATATGTGTGGGTGGTGCAATGATTATGACCTTCTACAAGGGCCCTGTTCTCATTAGGCTCAATAGGGTTCTTCATAACACATGGCTGCTTGGAGCACTGATGCTGTTTGCCGGCTGTTTATTTTGGTCTGGATGGCTTACCTTTCAGGCTCCAGTTGTTAAGAAATATCCAGCAGAAATTTCATTAACAGCTCTCACGATGCTGCAAGGAACTCTACAGTGCACTGTGGTGGCTTTAATTTTTGAGCCAAAGGCCTCTGCTTGGAGGCTAAAGTGGGACATTCAGCTTCTCAGCATCATATACTCTGTGAGCACCGCATCTTCGTTTTAATAATGTGCAGAAATTCTTAACATCGTCATTGATCATATTGGCCCATAATATGCAGGGAGTATTATGCTTTGCATTTGCCTTCTTTGTACAGACTTACTGTATCCATTTGAAGGGACCTGTCTTTGCTGCAATGTTCAATCCAACTTCAACCATAATTGTTGCAGTGTTGGAACAGCTAATCCTTCATGTGAAATATTATCTGGGAAGTCTGCTGGGAGCAATTCTAGTAATAGCAGGACTGTATATTGTACTATGGGGCAAGGCAAATGATGACAAGTTGGTGACAAGCCCAGAAAGCACAACTCTGCAGATGTATCCAACAACATCAGTGATTGGAACATTGGCATTAAACCAAGCTGCCAAAACAGAGGGGGACAAAACCAAACTAACACCCAGGGAGAAAAGACTACAGAGTAGAATGGAAAGGACTGAAAAAGTCCACGTCAGTGAGGGCACCTCTAAGGTAGCCACAGCCAAGCTGAAAGGAAAATCACCCACAGCCAAGCAGGATACAGTGGTGCTGTCTGTTTCTATAGGAAGCCAGAACTCAGCCACAGGACTTTCTACAGGAAGTTCTGTATTTTTACCAGAAACATCCTGTAGAAGCCTTTGGGTAGGCTAGAATCAATTATGGAGAGGGATTTGAAGCTTGAAGATTGTTGAGGAGACATGCAACCACTCTTTTCTTCCATCCTCCACTGGTTTCATCTCCTTTCGCCACCATTGCTGCCATCAGATTGAATATACTTGCACAATCATACCAAAGCTGAGAATTCTTTAGGAAAAGGAGCAAGTAGTGGGAAGAAGCAAAGAAGCATGGTTTCATGACAGAGAAGAGGACATCACTTCAGAAGCTTGGCATGACAAGGAGGCCACCACGGCCATCAAAGATGAGGAGAGAGATTGGTTGCTCAAAGGATGAGCAACACTTTCAGTAGGGGGGTGATGATGAGCCCCAAAAATGGATAATTATTTGGGCTCATTCAACCTCCTAATTTGACTTAATCCACCATTCTCATTAGTTTATTGCATGTTTTGATTATATTTATGCTAATAGAGTGAATTTGGTTAGTCATTATGCCAACAAGTCTAATGGGTGCTTTGTGTAGCCTTTTTGGTCAACTTGGAGACAAAATTGAAGGTCTTAATGAGCACTTGGCAGCCAAATTCGTGGGAGAACAAGGGAGAGGATTTGTAGGAAGGTGTCCCCTTCATTTATGGGCCCTTACCTCGAATTCTCCACCATCAGCTCGGAGTTCAAAGGCCACCAAATCAATTAGCACAAGGGCAACCAAGCAAGTCAAGTAGGACTGCTGTTGACTACAAGTTTTGGGCAACCGAGTCCCTAAATTTTAGGAGGACTGTTGGGGTCCTCAATTTGTATAAATAAGAAGGCTTAGGGCCTCATTTGGGTTAGCTAGTAGTTAGTCATTTTGGGGAGCTGGTAGTTAGCCAATGGTTAGTCATTTTGTAGGCAGAAGTTAGCTAGTTTGTATTTCGATTTTGAGGCAATAGATTAGCTTTGCTTTCAGCTCATTTTCAAGTTCTCCTTGTGGACAGTTTTGATGTAATTTTTCTTTTCTTGCTCAATAAAGATGAATCCAGCTTTGCACCAGCTCTAAATCTCTCTTAGGAGGCTGTAGCTCTTGGGGTTGGGCCCATCTCAAGTGCCCAATACCTCCTTTGTTTATATTTATGTGTTTTTGCTGCATTCTTAGAATAAAATCTGCTATTTAGATTTAAATATTGTGTTGTTATTTAGGTTTCTTTCGATGATTAAAAAGGTTCTTCATGTTCAGATTTACTTGATAGGTTAATCACATGGAATATATTCAGAAAAAGGCTACCAAGTACTTTGGATCTCACCTCCCCCTCAGTGGAATCATGAGCTGGGACCAATGTGACTTTGCTGCCAACAAAAACATTGTCTTTTTGCTTCACCATGCAATTAGTAGTGTTGGATTTTTAGTTGTCGAACTTGATATCAGTTTTGATTGCATGCTTCAGTTTATGATTGCTTAGTTGCATAGTTATTTCACGTATTTCATTTCGAATAAACTTCTGTTCATTTCCTTTTGCTGTTAGGTCAGATTAGAGTGAGGTAACTAGGTCATAGGTTTTATAAGTGTTTGTTTGTTCAGTTTGAAAAACCGCTTGCAGAGTACCTGTAATCCTTCCTTACCTGCCCATACTCCATCCAACCTACCTGCTTCACCCTTCACTTAGAACCCTTACCTTACATTTGCCTCATCCGCTTACTTTGCCATGATTCTCATATTCTTGTGCAACATCGTTTCATCCCTCCTTGAACAGATCTCACCATCTACGCCACTCCCCAACTCCATCCTCCAAGTCTTGAACTCCCCTACACCCCTATTTCACCTCCATACTCATTCCTCCACCTTTTTTCCTCCATCCATGCTTCAAAACCCCATTTCTGAACATCCTGTAGAAATCCTAAACATCCTGTAGAACCCCTGCAGACTTCCTATAGAAGCTCACGAATGAGGTCTCTTGATATCCAAACTCTGTGAAACTCTCTGGAAGGGTGTTAGGGACTCCTTAGACCCTCTCTGAACCTTCCCGACCTCTTCCAAGCATTTCTCCTCCTTGATCCACCTCTGCACAGTAAAAATCCACTTAAAAGCACATGCATGATAATTCTAATAACGTATTCAAAAATACAAAAAGATGTTTTCTTCAGGTAGAGGTAGTCTAGACACATGTATCTTACCTTCATAGAAGTAATGGCATCTCTTTCAGTAGTTTGCATTCTCATCTTTGCATCAGTAGGACTAGCTGGTAGAATTAGGGTTTGCTAGGGTTTGCGTTTCTTTTTGGCTTTCAGTTTCTTTCCGCAAGTAGATTAGCTTCCTTTGAGTTAGCTTTCATCCATCAGTTAAAAAGCTTCTTCTAAGAGCTCATAGAAGTTGGCTTAAGCCCTTAGCGGACTTGTGCCAGCTGACCAAGTGACAGCTGCGGCAAGAGCTAGTACTTGTGCATACAGCACCGTCGCTTCCAAGTTTGTTACGAACTACCGGGTTGATAAAATTAAAGAAGGGAGTTCCAGGAGTTGTAGCATTATTGCTACAATACTGGAGCCCACCAGTTACTGCATGCCTTGGAGAACTATGAGCCAACTTGAGTTAATGTTTGAAGTCAAATGTTGGCTAATCAACCTACTCTTCGTAACAAAAAATCATGAGATGGGATTAGGCATTGTGGAAAGAGGATTGTGCCCATGACCATTCTCTTTGTGGATTTAGGAAGGTCGTGGAATCAAAGGGACACATAGCGAGAGGCCAGAAAGGACAAGCAAGAGAAGATAAAAAGGGAGAAAACATGCAGCTGAGAACATACACACTAGTCTTGTATGATAAATTTCTCTTGCATTGTGTTAGAGACCAGAGGTTTATCAAGGTGAGTTGTGAACCGCGTGGAGTGTTGGAGCAGTGTTTGTTGAAAATAGCAACAAGAAATGTTAAAAATAACATCAAGAAAATTCTAATTTAAGTTTTTCCTTGAATTGAATTGGGAATAAAATTGTAATTCCACATCTCATGACAACTTGTATTAGTTAACTAAGTTAATGTGACTTAGTTGGATCAGTTAATTCGAGTTAAGGGTCTAACTAGATTCATGTAAAGTGTCTCTTACAATTAGGAGCACTGATTGAGTTCATTTTGTGTTGTAATTAATTAATTCAGTCTAACTGAGTTGAAGTCAGTTAAACTAGTTCCAACTGATGGAGTAATTAGTGAGAGCTCTAGTAGTGTGGTGTTGCCTACAATCTAATCGGGTGTTGCTTGTAGTTGAGTGTGGTGTTGCTTGAAGTACAATATGGTGTTGCCTTAAGTGTAGTGGGGTGCTGCCTGAAGTGCAATGTGGTGATGCCTGAAGTACAGTGTGGTGCTACCTGAAGTCGAGCGTGGTGCTACATGCCGTGATCAACTAGTAAACTAAAGATTCACTCATAATTAACTCATGCATGTCAAATCAGAGAAAGACCCAGTTGAGATTGGAGTTTAAGGGCAGTGTACTGTCAGTTGTATAATTATATGAATTGTACAGATGGTGAATGTAGTCGGAGGAAGAGGCTAAAGGAACCGCGCAATCCAAAGGAGGAAATTTTTTATTAAATAGGGGCATAATTCCTCATTGAAAAACGCAAGGAAGTAGGAGCTTAGAAGGCTAGGAAAATGGCTAAGTGTTGTCCAGAGTCAACCCAGGAAAAAGTGAGACAGATAGAGATAGCGCAGAGGTTTGCTGTTTGTATATTGCATTAGTCAGAAATATATAAGAAGATTACAATGCTTTCCCTAGGAAATCATTGTGTAATGTGTTTATTGAATTCTTTCTCTTGTATGCTTGGTGATTTCGTGATCGTTTAATTATTTCCGCTGATGATTAGAATAGATTCAAGTATATTGTTTTAGCATATTACAACTAGCAGTTTGAATCTACAATGGATTTTTATGTGGTATTAGAGCTAGATTTGTAGAAATCTCTACATGGTATCAGAACTAGATTTGTAGAAATATCTACATGGTATTAGAGCTAGAATTGTAGAAATTTATAAATGGTATCATAGCTAGATTTGAATGAATTTATACATGGTATTAGAGGTGAAATCACAATAGAAGAAAATAATTTGAAGATGTCCTTGCAGATTGATGGAGCTCTAGTTCAGCGAAGATCCAAAAAACCCTATGTGCAGACTTCTTATGGAGCAAGAAGGCTACTAGTGGGCAGATCAGTGAGCCAATGTTTAGTGACACAAAAGGGAGTTTTTATCATTGATATTGGTAGATTGAGGAGCAGAGAGATTTCCCACAGGAGATTGAGACTCAAAGGGAGTCTAATTTCAAAGGGAGTAGCCCTATGGACGCTAGTACTTTAGGATCTGGGGAGATCTAACTCATTATTGCAGTAGTTGCAGCAACAGTGCAGAAGAAGCAACGGAGTAGTAGCAGCAGTAGTATGAGTATATTAGATTTAGCTCATCAATGTAAATCCTTGAGGAGCAAGGCAAATACTATATATTTGGTGGTTGAGAGGGAGCATAATTTACCTCTCAAAATGGAGCCTCAGAAGCAACCTCAGCAAGTTGTGCAACAACCACAATTAGAGAAGTAGATAGGAAACAAAGTGGAACCATCCACTCAAGCAAAGACCTCTAGTAGGGGGAAATTATGAGCCAAGTGGGCAGAGGGAGCACATGCAACCATTTCTCTAGGTGAGAGGTGGGGCGATGTGAAGCAATGGTCCCAAGAGTGCAGAAATTTGGGTAGGATCCATTGAGATGTTTTTTGTCTCATGGATCATTACCTTGCTATGGGGGCGCACAATATTCAATAGCATGAGGATCAATGTTAGTCAGATATTGAGGATTTCATAGAAGTGTTGACAACAGAGAAGGAGGCTTAGTAGTAGAGTCAATAATAGCACAATTTTCTCAATAGACAGTTGCTGACATAGTTGATTCAATTTATTTTGTTTGAATGATTTTTCAGTTGCAGATGTTGTTGTAGCAACAACAATAGTGACAAGAGTTGCATGTAGAACATTCCAAAGGTACTATATTGGGATAGATGTGAATCCCTTACTTGTTGAGAGGGAGTTTTGAAAATAGCAACAAGAAATGCTAAAAATAACATCAAGAAAATCCTAATTTAATTTTGTCCTTGAATTAAATTTGGAATAAAATTGTAATTCCACATCTCATGACAACTTGTATTTGTTAACTAAGTTAATTTGACTCAGTTGGCTTAGTTAATTCGAGTTGAGGGTCTAAATAGAGTCATGTAGAGTGTAACCTACAATTAGAAGCATTGATTGAGTTTATTTTGAGTTGTAATTAATTAATTCAGTCTAACTGAGTTAAATTCAGTTAAACTAGTTCCAATTGATTGAGGAATTAGTGGGAGGTCTAGTAGTGTGGTGCTGCCTGCATTCCAATGGGGTGTTTCCTATAGTGCAGTGTGGTGATGCCTGAAGTATAGTGTGGTGTTGCATGAAGTGCAGTGGGTGCTTCCTGAAGTGTAGTGTGGTGCTGCCTAAAGTATAGTGTGGTGTTGCCTGAAGTCAAGTGTGGTGTTGCTTGCAGTGACTAACCAGTAAATTGAAGATTCACTCATAATTAACTCATGCATGTTAGATCAAAGAAAGACCCAATTGAGATTGGAGTTCAAGGGTAGTGTACTATCAGTTATATAATTATTTGAATTGTAAAGATGGTGCATGTAGTCAGAGGAAGAGCCTAAACAAATTGCGTAATCCAATGGAAGAAAATTTCTATTTAATAGGGGCGTAATTCCTCGTTGAACAACGCAAGGAAGCAGGAGCTTGGAAGGCTATGAAATTGGCTAAGTGTTGGCCAAATTCAGCCTAGGAAGCAGTGAGATAGATAAAGATAGTGTAGAGGTTGCTCGACCTTGAGAAAAGCATTGTAATCTTCTCATATTTTTTTGACTAATGCAATATACAAATAGCAGGGGTTTTTAGTTGTGGCTTTCCCTGGGAAATCATTGTGTAATGTGTTGATTGAATTATTTCTATTGTATGCTTCATGATTTCATGATCATTTAATTATTTCCGTTGATGAGTAGAGTAGATTCAAGTCTATTGTTTTAGCATATTACAATTCGCAGTTTGAATCTACAAGGAATTTCTACAGTGTTGGTAGCAGATAGAGCAATGATAGAGTTGGTCGTTAAGCTCTGTGCTCTATTATTGTTGGGGTGTTATTCTTTGTAATTTTTTTGAGGCCCTTGGATTGGGCATCCATGCCTGAGTGACAAGTGGGAGGCTCAGTGGATGATATAAGCACGATGGTGCTTGATGTATGACTAATAAACCACATAGACAGGGGAATATGAGTCATTGTGGTGCTCGTTGGAGAGATGATAAATCACTTGGACAAGGGATTCAAATAGCCTGACTAAGAAATACCCCATCTGTACCTTTGGTGAATCCCCGTGAATGTGTTCAAAAGAAAGAGTGGGTCATTGTGGTGCTTATTGCTAGAAGGTAGATGATAAATGATCTAGACAATGGACTCCATCATACGAGTGCATAACCAAGCCTTTGGTGTGATATTCTTAAGCAGTCATCCCCTTAGACATTGGATCGAGCTTGAGGGTGGACAAATACAAGAAAGTTGTGGTGTAGCTAGCCTATGGTTGGGTGGAGAGTGGAGGTCCATCTTTTAGTTTCCAACCATCTTAAAATACTCAAAGAAGTCTATTGCATTTATATGTTTGAATTATGAACTCCAAATGTTATTGAATTCCTCAATGGTGAAGTTCACTGTTATGCTTGTGATTGGCATGATATCTTGTATGTTATGAATTTAATGAGTCTGGATTGTGTTTTCCAATACCTTGTTCATGGTTGATGTGATAAACTATGTATTTATACTCATTCATTTAAACCACTATGGAGGAGGAATGTAAGCACTTAACTTCTTAGAGGGCTTACATTGCATAATAGAGGATCTGCAATTCCTCTTGAATTGATATCAAGACTTGTAGGAATGCACTCAATTGAATTAATAAACACGTGCCTTTGAACATTTCTAACCAACCTACCAAAGGTTAGCAAAAGTGGAGTGACTGGTGCATTTCCCTTTCACAACATTGCAACTAGCGTATATTTTGGTATCAGGGCCTTGCCCCCTTCTTGTCTCAGAATTTTGTGTGTTGGTGTCAAGGAACCTGCCTCCATTGCTGGTTAGCATTCATAGGTTACTGATTCGCGACTTCGAGCCTTTGTGATGGTTATTACATAAAGAAATGGAAAATCAGGATAGTGACCCATTTTGTTATATATAAGGTCACAAAAATTTGAGGTCTCAGGACATTAGGATTGTGTGCCTCAATACAAAGGAAATTTGAGGTTCAAGGCTTTAGGACCTTGGGCCACAATGCTCAAGAAGTTAGTGCGTGGAGATTTCCCATTGTTTTATGAACACCCCCAACTTACCATTGATATCAATCATCGAGATAGATAGAATGAAATGGTTCAATATGCATATGTATGGGAGGAGCCCAACAATGAGGGGTTGATGGTAGAACCTTGCCCCATCGAACTATTACTTGTGGGCCCCATCGAGATGTCGGACTCGGGGGTAGTTGCAAGAACAATTATGTGGAGAGGCTTAATGAAAATGGGTTGATATTGACCATCAACCACAAAGTATACATGTATGAGGAGGTTAATAGACCCCATGACATATATCAAGATGGGTCCTATATGGTTCTTGGGCCTTTGAGCCACAAAATGTCGAAGGAGTTAAGCAGAGAACAATCCTGACCCAATATGATGTAATTATTTGGGCCCTATCAGGTTTTTAGGCTATTGGGTTATGGAAGAATTGTGTAGATGAATACGCGGCCGAAAACCTGACCTAATGTGATGTGTATTGGGTGGGCGAAGGGGCAAGGTTGTCAAGATGTCAGGATATTGGGGTATGATGAGTCCAGGAAAATGAGCCTGCAATTGGTAACATCAGTTCCAAAGGGCCAATGTTGGCCTTTGACCATTGTCCCTCAACCAATTACCATGAACTTTTAATGCACCAAATAACTCAACCACAAGGGCATGAGTACCTTACAAGCTACCCCATGTGGTGGTGGCATAGAACCACATGGACCAAGAAGGTCACGTGGGAGCCATGTAGAACTTATTGATGGCATGGAATCATATAATAGGGCTAAAATTCTAATAAACATACTTTTGAATATGTGACTCAAATTGAGATATAATTTATATTACCAAAAAGCTCTCAATGACCTTAACGAATGTTAGGTCCCTATAATACTAGTGTATTCCCTCATTGTTATTGTTAGTGTAGCCCCTTATTGTTATTTTTGTTCCCATTCAGGTGCCCCATAGAAGCCCACTATTGTTATCGTTGTGTCCTTACATTATTATTGTTATGCCGACTCTAATTATATTGTGACCCCTTAGACTCCTATATATAGAAAGGAGGTTTTTTCATTTGAATCATCCAAGAATTATTCATTTGTGTAATTTAAGGGATGTTTCACCCTCGAAGAGGCTAATTTTTAAGTCGTTTATCTATCTCTTCTATTTTGTGAGCTGATTGCATAACATTTGGTATTAGATCTTTGGATTCTAGGGGTTCGCTTCTTCAAATAGGTCATCTTGGAATTTTCGCTATAGATTTTTTTCTACGAGGATTCAGAAGTTGAAATTTTTACCACATGGAGCCGAAATATTAGAGAAATTTTTGTAAAAATTTCAGATGTTGGTTTGCTATATTTTCAGAGATATGCTATGAGGAAGTCAGGGTTTTTGCGGGCTCTAGAATTCTGTCTTAAACAAGTGACCTAGGTAAAATCGTCATAAAGAAAAATTTCTACGAGGCTTTAGAAGCTGAAATTTTGACCACGTGGAGATGACATCACATATAACTTTGTGTAAAAATTTCAGATCTTGGTTCGCTATATTTTCGTAGATATGCTCTGAGGACGTTAGGGTTTTTGCGGGATCTAGAATTCTACCTCAAACATGTGACCTAGGGAAAAACATCATAACTTTCGTTTTAGGCATCGGATTTGAATTTTTTTAAAAGTGGCTAAAATTTCACGGATTTTAGTTTTTCATGTAGAAATTTCAAGGCTGAAGATTGAAATAGTGACATGTGGCATCCCATACAACTTTGCTCTACTGAACCAGTCCATGAGAAGGTCATCGTGGGAGATTTGGCATAACTATTTCTTGAAGAATCCAATCTTTGTCTGACTTGTGGGGTTGGAAAGAAGACTGAGAGGGCTACCACCAGAAAAAAATTCAGACATTGGAGATCTGAAATTAAGAATATTCAACAAATTCAATATCGAGCTCCTACAAAGCAAAAAAAGGTGTGTAGTTTAAAAAAAAAATTGCATAAGTTTTATTTGAAAAAATAGTTTGAAGTGATTCAAAGGTAATAGTGAAGCATAATTATCATTAATCGATGCCCCAAAGAAAGAAAACGAAAACACCTATTAAGCAACCTAAAATCTCTACTATGACACATGAAGGAGAGGAAGAAATGCAATGTGATATATAAAAATTACGAGACCAAGTGCAACAAATTTCGCTCTCACAAAAAGTAACAGAAGCTAATATGGATGGTTTGAATAATGACATCAATGGTATAGAAGAAAAACTAAAAGGAAACATTGAAGATTTGAACAAAGACATGGAAGTTTTGAAGGAAGGTTTGACAAAGTTGCTACAAGAAATGCTTCCTAATGGCGAAAAGGTAGTAGAGGAAACTCATTATGAGAACAAAATAAATGTTAATCATGATTTCATAGACTCTAACATTGGATTGAAGACCCACCATATTCCAAATATCAATATGAAGAAGTTTGATGGCAAGGATCCCGTAACATGGATACTATAGATGGAGCAATATTTTGATCTCCATAATATGCAAAACACACAATAGGTATGCATTGCAATCTTATATTTAGAACCTAATCAAGTTGTATTGTATTGATGGATTTGTTATCATAAACCACTTGTCACTTGGTCAATTTTTACGGAGGAAATGATATCACATTATGAGGATACAAAGAGAAACACTGTCTTTAGCCAATTGAATATCTCAAACAAAAGGGTTCAATGGCGGAATGCACTGAGGACTTCCAGAAATTGAATAGAAGGGTAAATGATATTCCAGAGGAACATAGGATTGATGCCTTCATAGGGACTTTAAAGGATAACATCCAACATGAGGTTCACCTTTGCGAACTTGATTCATTGGAGAAGGCATTTAGGTTGGCAAGAAAAATTGAAAGCAAAATTATGGCAACAAAGAAGCCTACCACTCACAACTATAAAGATGGAAGTGTTGTTTCCCCTATCCTTCCACAACTTACAAGGTTGACACCACAAAAATTGGAAGAAAAAAGAGCGAAATGGCTTTGTTACAATTGTGATAGCAAATACACTAAAGGTCATAAGTGTGTTGAGAGGAAATTAATTTACATAGACTATGAAGAGGAGGAAGAAAAGGAATAAGAAACATCAAAAGAAGAGGATATACACCAAGAACCAACCCCAAAGAAAGAAGAAATGAATTCAACCATATCTTGTAAGGCATTGGCAGGAATTACCACTCCTAAAACTCTCAAGATAGAAGGACATGTCAAGAAGAAAAATGTAATAGTGTTGATTGATTCGGGTAGTACCCATAATTTTATTCATTATAAGATAACCAAGGAATTGAATTTCTTCCTATATCCAGCACCAGAGTGTCAACTGATGGTTGCAAAAGGAGGAATCATAAATTGATATGGAAAGTGCCATAATATCAAGCTATCCATTGGAGAATATGTATTGAATAGTCCAATTATTTCCATTCCAATGGGTGGTGCTGATGTTGTACTAGGAGTCCAATGGTTACAATATTTGGGTATGATAGATTTTAATTTTCAAGAACTTTTCTTGAATTTTTTTTGGGAAGGAAAGGAAGTTGAATTAAGGGGTATCACAGGGAAATCAGGAAATATAATCAGCTCTAATGCCATGAAAGAGATTCTAAATGAAGAACAACGGGGCGTAATTGCACAGCTATTTTCACTAGAGGTTCAAACATCAAAATCATCTATTTATCCAGATCACCAAAAATTCTTGGACAATAATTCTAAGGTTCAAGTAGTGGAAGATCACATCAAGCATCAACAACAAGTTCTCCAACTCTTAAAGGATAACCTCACTTTGGCACATAATAGAATGAAACCACAGGCAGATCAACATCGCAACAAAATAATTTTTGAAGTGGGCGACTGGGTATTTTTATGACTACAACCATATAAACAAATGTCCATTAAGCAAGCTAATAAGGATAATAAATTATCACCAAAGTATTATGGTCCTTACAAGGTGTTGCGAAAGATTGGTACTATGACATACAAATTGGAGCTTCCTACATCTTCATGAGTGCACCCATCTTTCCATGTTTCATGCTTAAAGAAGGTTATAGGTGACAAAATCCTAGTTCAAACAATATTGTCATAACTTGACGATGAAGGAAAAATCATATTGGAACATGAAGCAGTCATGGAAACAAGAACTCAACAACTATGAAATCGATCAATTTCAGAGTATCTCATCAAGTGGAAGAACTTGCCCACAGAAGATTCCACATGGGAGGATGAAAATTTTATACATAAGCATCTAAAACTACTCAAGTGTTGTGGAAAACACTTTTTTGAAGGAGAGGGGCATGTTAGGTCCCTATAATACTAGTGTATTCCCTCATTATTGTTAGTGTAACCCCTTATTGTTATTGTTATGCCCATGTAGTCCCCATATTGTTATTATTGTGCCCCATAGAAGCCCACTATTGTTATAATTGTGCCCTTACATTATTTTTGTTATGTCGACTCTGATTATATTGTGACCCCTTAAACTTTATATATAGAAAGGGGGTTTTGTCATTTGTATCATCCAAGAATTGTTCATTTGTGTAATGTAAAGGAGGTTTCTCCCTCGAAGAGGCTAATTTTGAAGTCGTTTATATATCTCTTCTTCTATTTTGTGAGTTGGTTGCATAACAACGTAATTGTGGTATTAAGTTTAACATTCAAATAATTTGAGAAAAAATAGGTTTTGGTAACCCCATCTTCATAACAGACATTGGAGATTGGGTAAAAACAAGAAAGTAACCTACCCACAACCCAAGATGGAACAAGGGAGTGGGAGGTGGTTACAGAGTGGTATTAGAGCTAAAATTCAACACTTGGACTAGATGGGTCCTAGAAGATAAATTTGGAGCTCCGATATAGAGTGGTATAAGAGCCTAGGTTCAACACTCTGACTGGATCAACCCTAGAAGATAAAATTTTATATTTGGGGTAAAATCTAGAGCTATGATACATATTTGTATCAAAGCTGAGGTTCAACATTGGACCTAAAGAGGCTCACACGCAGAGGATAAAATGTAATATGATAAAAAAATCTTGTAAGAATGTCTTATTTAATATTGCAGTTGATGTGGTTGCTACCCTTGATAGAATGTTGATATGTCTTTTTGTTTCCTAGTATATGTAAATGACATGTTTTGTGATCATGTGAACAACTTAAAATCATAATGTTTGGTGCTGACATGCCAAGGTGATAAATTAATATGTTTATAATTGATTAATTGACAGTTATGCACTTGACGACATATAAGAAGACACAAATTAAAATATAAAATAGAGGAATGAATAGTAGAATGGCACAATACAACATGGACAAAACCCATCGTGACGAGGACAAAGACTTAGTGGGAAAGAGGTCAGAATAAAATTCCCTTGATTAGATGGATACACTTAGAAACTTGAGAGTTGAATTGAGGAATTGTAAAGAAAGTAATGAAAATATTTTTAGAGATCAAGAAAGGAAAGTAGAGGTGAATGTAGTGATCTTGAAGAGCTTATCGGATCTACAAAGGAAAAATAAACATGCATATAGTTCCAACTATATAGATAGGGAAAGTCTAAGAAAAGTCTATTTGAGATCTGAAATCTTGGGTTAGAAACTAATAGGGTAGAAGGTAGTAAGTGAAGGGAGAGTCACAAACAAGAAAGTGAAGACACAATGAGAGGAGAAACTCCACTCAACACCCCAAAAAGAGAGACAAACAAATGATCAACTATCTAGTGCCACAACAAGAAGTTACCATGGGAAAATGAGTGATAAGAGCTCAATGTCGAAGGATTTCAAGAAAGACAATCCTCCTACCTTTGATGGAGGGGTCAAGAAGAATGAGGAAGCAAAGTGTAACATACCTCACTTGACCACTTTTTTGTAATGTTAGAATTGTGACTATGTAACGCCAACATGGAGGCCATGGTTGGCTAAGACATTATGTTGTATACATAAATTAATAAAATGTAAATTTGATTGGTGGCTAGTCTAAATGGAGGGACACATGGAATATAATGTTCGTAGGGAAAATAAGAGAGTGAAGCATCAAAGGGGAACATAGAAACTCTCTCAAGTAGCTTGTGAATGAGAACAAACACTGAGGAGCAGAGGAGTGAGCTGGATAAAATTTGGTAGAGATTGGGTTAAAGCCCTGTGATTGAACTCAGAGGAGTGAGGGATTCATTGTGGAGCTTATTGCCAAAGGCATTAGACAAATGACCTAGATAGTGAACTTCACCTCTTGAGTTTGTGACCCTGCCCTTGGTGTGATTCCCTTAAACAAGCATCCTCTTAGACTTTATATCTGACTCATGGGTGGTCAACTGCAAGAAGGCTTGTAGTGTAGCTGGCTTATGGTTGGGTGGAGATTTGAATCCATCCTTCATTTTCCAACCATATTCAAACACACAGATAAGTGTAAATTACTTGTATATATTTTTTATGGACTATGATGATTTTTTCATGTTGTGAATTGTGCAATAAGTTGTGTGCTTCATTAGAGAAATTTTGAGGTAAAAAATGGGCCTCAAACAAAATTGTACAACCAAAATCAAATTTATAAGAACCAATAGGATTCAAGATGATGATTTCGACCATGGGGAATTATTCACCATTTTTGGAGTAAAAAAGTAAAAAGATTAAAAAAAAATTAAATTTTCAGCTCATATTTTCAACTTATCTTCCTATTGTTTTACTCAAATTCTAATTGAGAGAACCCATTGGATGCAAACTTTAATTCCTCATCTAAGTAGTACCAATGTTGCATACTTGTGATGGACCCTACAACACCTAAAATGAGAAATACATAAAAAATGTGATTGCAATAATGCTTTTTCATGTATTTCTCATTTTTCATGTAGAAGGGTCCATCGAATGTATGCAACATGGGTACTCCTTGGATGATGAAATAAATTCCGCATCCAACAAATGCTCCCACTTGAAATTTGAGTAAAAATTGTAAGGAGATAAGTTGAAAATATGAGTTGAAAAAGTAGTTTTTTCTTTTTTCCCTATAAATTTGACAATGTAATCTAATCCTATTTTATTATTTCCATTATTATTTTATAATATTCCTTGGGAGGTCCATTTTAGACCTTAATTTCTCTAATGTTGAGTGTAAATGAATGCCTGAGATGTGAAGCTCACTATATGTTCATGATGGGGATGATACATTATATTCTCATGATTTTAATGCATGTGTGGACAATGCTATCCAATGTTATGTTCAAGATGAATGTGATAAAGTGTGTATTTATGTGCAGTTAGTTGATTTCCAGACTTGTTAATCACTATTTTTTAAACATGTTCCTATGTTGGTTACAATGCAAAATGTGGAAATTGCGGTTCAAGCCCTTGGACCATAAGTTTCCTTAAGACTTGAAATAACCAGGTGTGGGTGAGGCAGTCGCCTTCTCATATCATGAACTCAACCTTTCATATGGATATATGTTATTGGAACCTTACCACAAGAGGTCTCCACCTCCAAACCTTAACAAGTATTTAATCATGTTTGTGGAGTTGTGTTAGTGAAGGACAAGCCAAGCTAACGTGGAGCTAACCATGGTTCCACCATGGAACTTTGTCCACCGTCCATCACTCACCATTAGGAAGTGATAGAGTTGGATACCCCTATAGAAAATAGTCTATTGTTGAGGAGTGATAAGGTTGTGCTGAATTGATGTGGTGTGGTCTTGTGGATCAACTTGGGTCACGACTTGATCCAAAACATTTATAACCAAGAAGAATCCACACAACACCAAGGGGGAGGTCTGGTGGAAACCATGCCTAAGTTTTCATGGAAGTGCCACGAGAGCCCATGTGGACGTTATGTAGCGACATAGTGACTGTGTGGCTTGCTTTTGTGGTGATGTGGTGATGCCACACGAAAGCCACGTGACAACGGTAAGATTCGTGTGGAACCTTGTTCGGTCGAGGTGAAACCTCCCCACCACTCGTCATTGTAATACACACACACACACAATGTAACAAGGAACGAGCGGTGAAGCAATGACAATATCTATTGTGAAAAAGTTTGTCCGTCAGGGCTATTTATTGATAGAACCACCCACCGCGTGTCTACATTGTCACTGTGTTGTGTTTCAGTATTAGGCAATGGCCACAGAGCGGTGTCAGCAATCAACGGGGAAATTTTCATCTATTGAAGTCATCAATTGATGAGACCAACCACCATTATTGGATCAACCTCTGTTAACAACCATCCTTATTTCATCAATGTGATCATTGGTACCACTTAATCTATGACCCTCATTCACCTCAAGCCCCCCTAGGTATACTTCAGGTTAACAATGGGAGTTTGGTATGGAAACTCTCACTGTGGGACCTTCTTAGTCAGGGCGCTACTTCATGGTGGCCTAATTGTCACGGGGTCTGATCTATGACCCATGTTCACCGCAGGGTCCTCCTTGGTTTACTGTGAGTAAATGAGGTTGGGGGGGTGTCTGAAACAAGAACCCACCTCACTAAAACCACTTTAGAATTGGTTTCAAGCCTCTACAATGGAACCCTTTCCACTGCACTAAAATGTGTATAATGGGTAAACCTCGCAAAACATGATCGGGAAAGCTGAGATGGGCCTATTACTTGTGTTGATGTGGTAGGGCCATGTGGGTTTAACAGAAGCCATGTGGAGGCCTCATAAAAACTTAATGAGGACGTGGACTTAGGTTATGTTGGTGTATGGGCACCACATGGACTATATCTTGATGTCTTGTCGCCACACATTGATGACGTGGACTCGTGTCACAATGACATGGAAGTGCCATGTGGATGGCATGTGGTAAAACAATGTTGATGTGGCCTAGTATGTGTTCAAGAATGTAACTAGCATTGGTATTCATAATTGTATATGTAAAACTAAATTTTATTATTAAATAAAATGACTTATTAAAGCATGGGTTTCATGCTTGGGTCAATGTTTTCTAGTTCAAAGCCTCCATTAAAGGCTTCTAGGTTTTGCCTTGAGTCAATAGGGTCATTTTCAATTTTATTAGACCCTTCTTGGGATTTTGTATCATGTAAAAAATATATGTTTTTGAGTCAAAAAATTTATTTGTCACCTCCACACCAAGTTGGTTTTGTCCCCATGAAGTCAACCTACATTAGGGTTATTCGACCCAACATAAAGGCTATATATAGAGAGGCATCTCAGCCTATTTGGAACACTCACTTATCAAGTTCGATCTACAAGAGATAGAAGAAGAAATGAAGAGAGAAGTAGTTGGAGAAGGAAGCAAGAAGTTGGGAATACCTAAATCGAGTTCTTGGGCAATCTATCTCTCACATGTGAATTTTTTTGCGTTGTAGCTGGGGTCGAAATTATGAATCTACTACAGGTTCGAAGTTCTGTTGTTGGGGGCTGAAAATATATAGTTGGGGGTCAAAATCTAGATTGTAGCTGCTACTGGGAAGTTGTCACTTAGAGACTTTGATAGAGATCATCTATTGGAAGGAAGGGCTGACATGGTAATTGGAGGAGGTATTTGTCTAGGTCTGAAGATTCTTGGATTGTCTCATCTTGATTTGAATCTACTAGTAGAAGAGTTGGATTGGGTTTTCCCCTTGGAGGGGTTTTTCCCTAGCTAAGTTCCTACATCTTGTGTCTCTTGTTCTTGTGGTATTCATATTTATTTAATTTGGTAATAACTTGATGAAAGATAAACTAATAAATAAGTAAAAGAAGCCAACATAATTCACAAGTAATTATCAAGAAAGAGGGATCAAACCATAAATCTTATAAGCATTGATTTTCAACATGGTTTCAGAGCTAAGGTGGAAGAAGGTTGAAGATCACTTTGTTGTCTATCATTTGAAGAAGGGAAAAATAGTGTTGGAAGGAAAGGTTACTCCCTCAATGGCAAGTTATTTGAATATGGGTCTCAATATCATGAAAATTGTAGGAAACTGGATTGGAAGGATCATCTATAATCTATCTAGGACAGTCAAGAGTGAAGGATTCTTGGATACACTTACAGGTGCACTTGATGATGAAAACACACAGATCATTGAAAGTGGAGCTTCAAGACATATGAAAGGAGAAGGTAGACAAGTTCATAGTCTATCAAGGGAATCGTTGTCACCCTCAACATATTTTTTTTGTTGTTGTCTAAAGGATGCAAAAGAGAAGATAGGTTCTCATCCATCTTCCAAGCCACAAAATCACTCAAAGCTAAATCGAACACCCTCCAATGGATAATTCTCAAAATTATTTTTCCAACGGTATATGTAACTCCTCAAATGGACCCGAGAGTTAGAAGTTATAGCAGATCGAAGTTGCCCTTGAAAATTGGAAGCCATGGAGAAAATCCCTTAAGGGAAAATCCCGCAATCGGAGATCGGAGGTCTAGACGGTACGTGAATTGACCACTACAAAGAAAAAGCGAGGGAAAATGGGCCGATGGAGTAAAACCTCGGGAGTTGCCTCGAAAAATGTAACAGAGGAATTCAATGCAAAAACAAGGGTGGATGGACCTCTTCTCTCTCCTCAAACTAGACATGTGGCTGCATAGGATTAGCTCCAATAGGTGACACATGGTGGTACAGAGGACACGTGGCATGCTGATATGGCATTTTCAGGGTCCTATGAGGGCATATCTGGGTGACATGTATCACGACTCAAGAAGTGACACATGGCAGTGATGACATCACCAATTGGCAATCGACAATTGATGGTAGCAACTTATTGTACATCAAAATGAATTCACCAATAGCGAACCTTCGATTGGGGGCTTTGATATGGGAGCTAGCCCATGGTCACAAGAAGAGAATGGAATCAGGGGCTAAGCAGAAGAGGTGATTGGAAATTGACGATTGCAATTTTTTGGAGGTCATACCAATGCATGGGTCAGAAAGTGCCGATTGTGATATTCCAAGTGGGCCCAATCAACAATCAGTGATCATAAGTTTTTGGAGGTAATACCAATGGCATGGGTCAAAAAGTGTTGATTGCGATATTCCAAGTGGGCCCAATCGACAATCCCGCATGTTGGCGATCGGAGGTCCAGGGTGCAACGTAACAGTGGGAGCATTTCACCGATATGCAATTAGTGATCTCGCACATCGAAGGTCCAAGGCATTGGAGCATCAAGAGATTGACACATAGCAATCATCAATCAAATAGGTGACACCCTTTCAAAGTTGTGATATTGCATAAAGTTCCAATTGCAATTAAATTCACCAAGATTTAAGCCTCTAACGTTAAAGCATCGGGAATGCCTTGAAACATTTAGCTAAGGAAATCAGTCACAAAACAAGAAGAGGGTTGAAATTTTCTCTCTCCTCGAGGGGATGACGTGGCTAAACATCATTGGATCTGATAAATGAAATGTGGCTACACATGATTGGTTCTGATACATGACACTTGGTAGCATATGGTTGGTTCCGATAAGGGAGGTGAGGTAGTTGACATCAGCATGATGCGACTGTACGGTGAACACGTGGGAGGAAAATTTGGCATTTTGAGGGTCATAAGGGGCCCAAACAGGGTGATTCGTGTCACTACTCACAAGGTGACACATGGCAGAGGATCACATCGACGATTGAGGATCAGAGGATGAGCATTGTCGCTCCCATTGAAACCTTCGATTGTTATCCTCCGGTAAAGGGGCTCTGACATAGAGGTTGGCCCCATGGTCGTACGAAAAGTAGAAGAAACAGGAGCTGAACAGCAAACAGTGATTGGAGTTCAGCGATCACAAATTCTAGAGGGTGGCCACCAAAGCAGTGTCATGAAATCACCAACTGTGATATTACAAAATCCCTAGGCACTCAAGCATGTGGTCCCATATGTTAAACATGGCGACCATCAGTGATGCTATATTCCAAAGAATCGACCTCCATCTCGACTATTCACACACCTAGCATAGTATAAAGTGGCATAATCCCACAATCTTTAAAGTGTAAAGTACTGAAAGGGCTCAAATCTAAAGGGGCCTAAAGGGATCAAAATTCATTGCATTGCAACACTTATAGTATAAAGGGCTTATACTGGAGAATCCTCGATATCACCTTATGACAGTATAATAATGCATTTAATGGCCCCGATAATGTTCTACATGAAGGCTAGAGGGACAAATGAGTTGGCGGAAATGTTCAAGATATATCATGGCCACTATGTGGAACCACTTTCGGGTTCCTGTAAGTAAAGAATTGAAGTTTGTTTGAGACCAAAAGTGATAGGGAACCGACCTAGAGCATGTGAGGCATGATGCAACAAAAACATGGCTAGACCAAAGGCCATCCGAGGAAGTGGCAAGGAGATATTTTCACAAACTATCATTTCAGTTTCACATGTTTTTTTATTCATTTGTGTTGTTAGTTTGTTTTATTTTAACAAAAAACATCTTTCTACTGTAATAATTGAAAGCGATAGAGCCTACATGCCGAGACAGCTAGTCATGTAGACAGTTGGATGCTCAGGCTTCATATATTTTTGTAACTAATTTTCTAGTTCTCCCTCTCCTTATAAAAGGAAGGAAGATACACTTAACAAAGGTTCATAATTTCAGGAAGACGACTCTTCTACAAGACCTTTCCTGTTTTCATAAAGGCCTTCTTGAAGCTCGTTGTATTCTGATTTTCCTGAAGAGATTAATACAAAGTTTATGGTGATTTCAACTTATTTGGATTGCAGTATGTTCTTCTCTCTATATTTTTCATATATGTTTTTAATTCTTCACAGATTTCATCTCATAGTAGCAGCTAGATGTGTTTCCCTTTAGATACAGATTCATTTAAATCAGAAACACTTGTTGATAATGCATGTTTCAAGGTGAAAATCATGTCTTTAAAAATCACTCCATGCATCTCAGTAGTTCATAGCGTCCCCTCTTTCTCGTTTCTCTCTGAGTCTTGATATATAGGATTCTTATTTATTAAGCCCTATATGACAAATTCCTCCTCTGTTATCTCCCTCCATTTACCTATGTTTTAACCACTAAATCACTGCAATCTCTGAACCTTAGTTGGAAACCTTAAATCAAATATTATTTCCTAAGTACTCTTGTATATCAACCACATTCCATTTGGTATCTTTATGAATGGTTCTAGCTCAAATTCATTTGTATTTGTGTGACATAACTAAAACGCTGCAAGCCTCTACTCTGAAATATGTCAAGCACTCTCTTAAGATGTCCTAGGAACTGGTCTACAATCAACCCATAGGCTATCTCTAGGAATCTTTTCTATTTCCTGAAGTACTTGTGCTCCTAGTGCTAGAAAAAGCTACAATAGGAACCATCATCACATGCAATGTACATAGGAGACAACAATAGCTATGTTCTCAAGGGCTTTGGATCTACACCGTTGAAGCTAGAAAATGGAGCAAATCTACACCTCAACAACATCCTCTACGTCCCAGGTTTGCAAAAGAATTTACTTTCCATTTCTTATTTAGAAGATGAAGGAGATAGGGTTGCTTTTGTAGATGGTAAAGTATTAGTTTGGGGAAAGGATTCAAGTATTGAAAAGGCAAAGGTTACTAGAGTTCATGAATGAAGACTATTTAGAGTTATAACACCATCTCCTCAATCCCTAGTTCACATGGAGATCAACCCCGTCTAACTTTGGAATAGAATATATGGGCATATTCATTACAAGATAATACCCTCACTTAGTAAAATTGTAAAGGGCATCCCCAACATCCAGGAATATCATGAACGAATATGCAAGGGATGTGCTTTGGGAAAGAATATTAGGAAACCTTTTACAAGTAGTGCTACAAGGTCTAAGGAGATATTAGACCTCTTTCATTCTGATGTGTGTGCGCCAATGTCTAATAAATCTCTTGGAGGCCATATTTACAATGTGAAATTCTTTGATGATAACTCTAGAAAGACATGGCTCTATCTTCTCAAGACAAAGGAAGAAGTATTTGAAAAGTTCAAGGAATTTAGATCTGAAGTTGAGACCTTATCTGAAAGAAATCTAAAGACTTTGAGATCTGTTTGGATCTCAAAGGGTCTTTGAAGATCAGGCAGTGCTAGTACTGGTGCTGTACTAATCTTTTATTTCAAGGTGTCGAAGGCTTTCTGCTGTTTGCCTCCCCACTGAAACACCTTGTTCAATCCTGTTAAAGCATGTAAGGGAGCTGCAATTAAGGAAAAGTTAGAAATGAACTTTCTCCAATATTGTGCTGCTCCTAAGAAGCTCCTAACTTCTGTAGCAGATTTGAGTTTAGGCCAGTTTACAATGACTGCCACCTTAGAGGGATCTATCTTTAATTCACCATCCCCTACTATATGTCCCAAATAATTCAAAGATGTTTTGCCAAATTCACATTTTGATAGTTTAACATAAATTTTTTCTCTTTTCAAAACATCTAGTGTCTGCTTAACATGCTTTAAATGTTATTCCCATGTTTTGCAAAATATTAGAATGTCATCCAGATATACAATAACAAAATCATCAAGAAAAGGTCTGAGTATATCATTCATTATTCTCATGAAAGTAGCAGGAGCATTAGTTAAGCCAAAAGGCATAACCAGCCACTCATATAATCCCTGCTTTGTTTTGAAAGCAGTCTTCCATGCATCTTGTTCTACAACTCTGACCTGATGATATCCACTATGCAAGTCTAACTTGGAAAAATAAACAGCTTCTTTCAATTGATCTAATAGATCATCTATGCGAGGAAGGGGATAACGATTTTTGATTTTTATCTTATTTAGTGCTCGATAATCATTGCACATTCTCCATGAACCATCTTTCTTTCTCACCAAAATGATTGGAGATCCACATGGTGATGTGCTAGGTCTGATGAACCCCTTATCAAGCAACTCCTGCACCTGCTTCTTGATTTCTGCATTCTCTAAAGTGGACAACCTATACATCCAATGTTAGGCAATGGAACATCTTGTTGCAAATTAATTTCATGCACTATTTCCTTTTTGGGTGGCAGACCTTTAGGTTCTTGAAACAAGACATCATACTTTGAAACAACTTTTTCTAAATCAGCTTGTTGTTTAGCATCACAGCCCTCAAATACATTGGTTTTATCAGGTTTCTTTTCCTTTACAACCATCAGTGAAAATTGTTTGCTTGAATTTATCACTTGTTTCATCTGCCCTAAGTTTATGAGAGTGTAATTATTCTTGAGCTTATGAGCTCTTACAAAGTATTCGATTCCATCTTTAACGAGTAGATACTTGTTCTCAGCTCTATAGAAAATAGCTTTTGTGTCATACAAGTAAGGACTTCCTAAAACAATTCCACATATATCCAAAGGAATTATGTCTAACTCAACCTCATCTACAAATGTTGACCCAAAAGAAAACTTGAGTTTGCATTGTCTAGTCACTTGTAGTCACTTGTAGTTGTGTTTGTACTTGTGAGCTACTATCAAACAAAGTATCAATCTTTTGATGTTTGGAAATAACACAAATATGGAAAAGCTCATGTCTTTTTCTCTCATTTTCTTCATCAATAGTAGATTGTGCAGAATTACTAGTAGATGCTTCAGAATTCTTACCTTTTATACCTGTGGCTGCAATGGTTGTTTCATCTCCTGAGTCCGACCCCAAATCTTTCTGAATAGCTGCAGTAGTCTTCTTCTTCTTGCCCTCGAACTTCTTAGGTCTCAGCTCCGGATGCAGAATCCAACAGTTCTCATCATCATGCCCATCCTTCTTACAGTGAGTGCATGAAGACTTGATTTTCTGTGCAGTATTGGCCTTTCTTGCTTTCCATTTTTGTTTTTTTTTCTCCTTATTCTTGCTTGCAGTGGGTTGGGATGATCCCCCAACTTATGGGTTTCCATTCTTTCCTCTAGCTTCTAGATGTGTAGCTTGAACAGATACCTCATCTATACTAATGGGATTAAACATGAGGATAGTGTGACTCATGTAGCTGTGTAGACCACCGATGTACTTCAACAGAGTCTCAGGTGAGTCTAATGAGATTCCTAGAATCAATGCTCTCTTCCTAAATTCTTGGGTGTAACCTTGTACACTTTGCCCTTTCAACTGACGAAGAGTTTGCCAGCTCATCATGGCTTGCTGCATGTAGGCCAGTGGATAGAACTGCTTTTTGATTGCAGAAACAAATTCACTCCAGACAGAAAGAGTCTTACCATGTCTCTTCATGTTAGCTTGGGTCCTGCCTTCCCACCAAACCAAGGCAGTGCCTCCGAGGCATAGGCTAGCCAGCTGAATCTTGCTCTTGTCTGAATCAATACTCTGCACTCTACAATAAACATCAATTTGTCTAATCCAACTGTCCAGCTTTTTTGCATTCAACTCTCCATCATATATTGGTAAATCAAATTTAACATCTAGTTTAATCAAAGATGTCTTCTTTTTATATTCAGGGCTATTAGGAGGTGTGAGAAAGCTTTCTTCTTTCCCTTTGCCTTTTGAGTGGTCATGGAGGAGAGACTCTTCTTCTCCTTTATCTTGTTTGGAGCCTGATGCATTTTCATATTTATGTTTTCTAAAGTCCTTATACATTTCCTCTACCATGGACCTTATGGCCAGGAAACTATCTATAAATTGAGGGTCTGGCCCCACAGAACCTTCCTCTAACATTGTCTTCTGAGGATAGACTCTTCCAATCTCAGGATTAGTTTCGACCAATTCTCCTTCTCCTAATTTGAGCTTTGATCTAGTCAGCATTCAACAGCTAAATCCAGCACAAGCTTGTCTAACCTTAACAACCTAAAGCTCTGATACCACTTCATCTGAAAATCACTTATGTATGATCTTAGTTAATTAATGTAGGTATTACAGACTCATGTGCTGGTGCGCCTATGTTATTTTAAGCAAAGGATCGATAAGATTGTGAAATACACAGACATTGGAAAACAGTAAGAGAAACATAGCAAGCAAATGCAAAACACAACAATTTAATAAGGAGTTCACTCAATCCTCCTGGGCTACATCTCCTGGTCCAGGTTTCAGTGGTGGCCTTCTTTTATTGTGTCTTAAACAGAGTTTTTACAATGAGGAGCTCAATTTGAGTCTCTTGGAACAAATGATGCTTAGCAGGGTGGTACTTGGATTCCCCAAGCCACTAGAGTACACAGAATCCCCATTACCAAGTCTTGACCTCAACTAGTCTTAATGGGATGAGTACAATTTGGTACTCAGTTCCCGACAGATATCCTCACAGGGATTGCTTGAACCTCTCAAGCTTTCTCGGTTCTGTCTGCTCAATGTTGCCTTAGCTCTACAGGTCAGCTCGACTTCCTTTGTTCTCTGCTTCTTGCTTTTATCTCTATTCTGTCTCTTCTGTCCTCTCTCTGTTCTCTGTCTGTTCATGGCTTAAAGCCAATCCGTCCCTTGACTGTTTGCTTGCTCTTCCATCCCTTCGGTTCGCCTGCCTTTGTTCGCTTGGAATTCCCTGCTTCTGTGTCATCGCCATTGTGTAACATTTCACAGGAGGTGGCCACTTGTCCTCTCACGAACTGAGTACCAGCTCTTCCTCGAACGGTTCGTTATTTATGTTACTTTGTGAAATGATTCATCTGCTAGCTCAGTGGTCAAACCAGACTTCAAACTTTTATGCACTGTGGTTTATTCCCTCTTCAAATCCGGTTTCCCATCGGGTGCAATCTCCGTCATTAGATCTGGGGCCTCCAGATCCTATGGTTATCGCTCTTATCGCGCGGTTGACTTGCTCAACCGTTAGCCTGCGATGAGGGCGATTTTCTCTCTCATCTGCCGAACATGCGTCTCAACGTATGTAATCGCTTGGTCCTTTGACAAACCTGCTTGCCGCCCGAAATGCCTCCAATATTCCGCCGATTTTAGAGCGCGGGACCCGCCTTCTGTTTTAGCGCTTTTCCCACGGTTTTCTGGTTTCCCTTGTGACCGAGCACTCGGGGCTTTTCCTTCTCGAGGGGTTTTGCCTAGCGATGCGCGATTAAAATTATAGCCAGCACGGAGCAACGAGGACCTTCGGTCAAAGCGCGTTGACCGTTGGCCCATGGGGACCGTGCATGGCACAAAATGGCAGTTGGGAGGCTCAAACCCAGAAACGAAGGCTGTTTCTGATAGCTCGTTGTCTACAAGATTTTGAAGTCTGTCATGATTTGAAACAATCATACAACTCTGATAATTTTCATGGATCCAATTTGGATCAAACAACCACTGGGGTTCACTGACATGCCTTGCCTTGCAAATGGCTTGGCACTTCAACCAATGTTCTCCTTTTGCTACTGACCCAATCCAACACTTGCTAGCTGCTTTCTGATTAAACACCCTATTGTACCAAAGCGATCTCTCAGTTCTTGGAAAGATCACTGATGGCCTTCCCACTGAGAATCATGTTCCTTCTTTCCAACACATGCATTCAATGCAAGCTTCTCCTTGGAAACCACTTTTCCAAGTTAAGCCCATTTGAGTGAACTACAACAATGAGTTCCAATATCAGTAATAAAAAGAAAATAAATGACCATTATTTTACCTCCACGGTTCCAAATTCCACATCTGGAAGAATGCAATCACCATCTCTTTCGCTTCTTGACATCAACACAACAAATCACATTGCAGACCATTTGATGTCTTACAAGGGTGTTGACGGTGTTGGACCTACCAACATGTCAGGGGATCTCCCCGGTAAGAAGTCCCAATTAGACCTCAGAGTGTTTGGTGTAGGAGTCCTAGCAGTGGGTCATACGGTATCGCCTTCACCGTGGTTTCGCACAGAGGCAAGTAATATGTCCATGTTGGTAGAAAGGGTGTGACATATGCAGTAAGTCAAGGAAGGTGCATGAGCGGTTCTAACACACGGAGGGTGAGGTGAGTGCGCCCCTTGGAAACCTGTGATAGCACGGAGTTAAGAAGGGAACACACGAGCAAAGATGCACCACAACATGGAAGGCAAGTTAGCTAGCAATCCAAAGTGATGGTTAAACCAACAACACATTTCAGTAAGATTCATACATACATATACAGAAAATAGCTACACATGCATGCGTAAGCAAACATATACATATATCATTTAGAGTAAACAGATAGCTGAAATACAATACAACATATGCATGAAACATGTTGGCTATGTTATATTAAGAAGTGTAAGTTCTAGTCATACAATACAACCATAACCAACTGCTAGTTCCGACACCAGAACACTACAGTCACTGCCACCTGCTCCTCCAAAGAGATACTAGCTCTGCGTAGTGGAGAAACCAAGGCTCGTTACAATAATGTCTAAGCTTTCTCTAAGATACTCCTATCGGAAGCTTAGCTCACCAAAATCCTCTACAATGAGTTATGAGGGATTATATATAGAAAAGGGTGGGGTGACCCTTGACATTCCCCTTTGTGACAATTCACCTACCCTCATGACTCTTCATCTACTCTATGAATGTTACATTCAACTATTAACACTTGAACTTACACTTGACAAGACATTACATAAAATCTGCACATGTACCCATGTGAGACAAAATAGGCTCGAGCAAGCCATGAAAGACATCACTATGACTCGGATAGCTGTGGGAAGACCATCTCTTCAACATCCTCATGGTTTTCGACAGTAGTGAATTGATGCCAAGCTTGGTAGTCCGCAATGGTATCTATGTACTCTAAGGTGACATCTTTATGGAAATGAAATCTTGCCTCCATAACATCCGGATACACTGCTCGCCTCTGTCCAACTCATCTGATAGCATGTGCATCATTGTCTTAAGTGTTGCCGGACCAGCAACATACTTGTACATGGTGTCTGCACTGATCACCAAGTTTGGGCTGGTGGCTATGTGCATCAACTCGTCAAAGTATGAGTCAAGCTCGAGTCAAACCCGTGCATTTGTCTTTTCCTGGGTGAGTGTCCCAATAGATGGGATCACATGTGCATGCATAACAACATCCATACTCATGAATACTCATGCATGGGAAGCTTGTAGACTAATGATGAGCTGCGGGAGATCTTCATAGGTCTAGATCTGACTCCAAATGCGTGCGTTCAACTCGACCGCTCTGGGCTTAATCAGCGTATGCAACTGTAACGGGGCTCCCTTGTATTTCATTGTCCATGTTTTCATGTAATCAACAACAACATGCACGTTAGACAATATACATGCTCTCCTTGCACATCACTGTTGCCAACCGTTGAGATGGACAACTGCCTTATGCACAGTACCAAACTTGGAATACAACGCTCGCATGACTGTGTCAAGGGACAAAACTTCATCCAGTATTACCTTCTTCAATTCTGCTCGGGCAGATTCTGTAACCAGTTCTCCTCCCTGCTTGGCCATCTGTAACTCCTATTCACTCATTTTCTGCTATCAGGAAGCGAACACTCGAGCTAGTGGCTTCAACATATGCTCTGGTAGCATCAGCCAATGCTAGTGGATGATTGCGCATGTCAGACATGATCACTCGCTCCTCAAACTACGCGGGAGATGTGCGATCTTCTGGAGTCGACACTCTGCGAGACTGCACAACTCTATGTTGGGACTCATCGAATGAGATGTTGTGCATTTCTCCCTCTGGATTGTCTCCAAGGATTTCAGTGTCTCCTTGGTCGCTCGGGACTTGCTCTGCTTCTGGATTCGGTGAAGCTGGTGGGTCGACCTCTTGGTAGCGAGGCATGAGGTTGATGTCTTACTCTAACTCTTGTTACTCCATGTCCATTTCCATCTACTCAAGTTCTTCTTCAATCTCTTAAGAAAAGTCCTGCTCCTGCGATGGCTCACCCTGTCTACTTGGTGCCAGATGTTCGGATGAGTTGACTACCTATATGGGCATAGTTTCATTTGTCTGTACATGTTGTGCCCCCTGATGTACCTGTTCTTGTCGTGCTTCCTTCTCTTGTCTGCGTCGTTGTTGTTCCTTTCGAAGTTTCTCCTTCAACTCATGCAACTCCTTCTCTGTTTCCTCCATTCTCCATTTTTCTCTCTGCCTTTGCGCGTTCTTCTTTTTGCGTTGTTTCCTCTTCACCTCTATTGCCAAAGCTGTTTTTTGCACAAGTGGGTCTACTCAAAACTTTCAGCTTTGTTCCTCCTCCATGCTATCAACAATCTTCCTCTTGCCCTCGTTGTGCACTGGTATGTTTACCTCTATTGCTGCTGGTGTTGGTTCTCTCTGGGATGATGCTTCACTAACCATTCCACAGCGATGTCAACCAGTTCATTGGGCCTGGAGAAGCTATAACAATATCTCCATGGGTCCTCCTCCGCCCAATGACATGCCCCGTGGATCCACTGAAACTGTACTCTCGTGCAGTGATCTTTTACAAGACAATGCGGGTCATACGGATTGTAGCTTCAGGCATCGAATGGATATTTCTTGATCTCCTCTGCTTCGACATCTGCATGCTTGAAATTCCTTATCTCGTATAACCCAATCTGCAACGGAAGAGTGGGCCAAGGTGCCTTCTTCTTTCGGTGCAGCCTAGATGACAGTTCTGCCGAGATGTGGTATGATACTTCCTGCATGACAAGCTTGTCCAAGGCAAACTTTGGTAGAACATGCAGAGGCTTCTCCATGTTGTACATTCGTATGAAGGTGTCGGATGGTGAGGCATACCAATCTACTATATTGATCAGTGCCTCCATTGCTGCCTTCGACATGCAGGGTGGATCGTGTTCAAATATCATCTTGTACACCAGGGTGACAAAATGATTGGACAACTGTGTGATAACTCCTCTGAAGTTGCATTCAAACAACATTTTACAATAAGTGTTCACAAACGTCTTCATCGATGTCCATGCCCACTTCAAGCCCAAGAACTCCTAACGGGCATAGATTTCGTCCAAGATGTAAGGAGACATCTAGATTTCTTCTTGCTGATCTTTGGGTGGCTGTCAAGCTCTTGTTACCTATTGCTTCAGCCGATGATCTAAGATGTCAGACCAGTTGCATTCTTTGCCTTCACTAGCCAGTTGGTCCAACGCGATCACCCAACTCTGCGGGAAGGTTTTTGTGCTCTCTTGGTGATAAAAGAAATATGAAAAAATGACTAAGTATTGATACACCTTCCACAGTATCTTCGTCTTGAAGATCTAGTTGGGTGTCATCCTGAATTTGGCCACCTCCTTCACCCAGTTCTTTAAGATATCCCTGGAGTTGGCATTGCTACTGGTATGCTAAAGGGTGTCTCCATGGTGACCATGGGCTTCGACATATGGTACATATGTTCATAATCATGTGCCCTAAAGGTCGCAATCTACGTCCCAATAACACTGCTCAATGTCATCATCTCAGGATCAGTGTGCGAGACGATCCAATGTATCATGTCCGCACATGGGAACATTGGATACCTGCATGCAATCTGGTACAAGTTGAACTTGTGAATGTTCACATAGACTTGGCGATCTTCGAGGTCTTCCCAAAATGTGCCTACAAATTCATCATTGACCTCTTAACATTTCAGCTTGATGTCCTTGTCTACAATCAACTTGGTGTCTTCATAGATCCGCAAACTTGTATACACTCACTCAACTGCTTCTCCAGTTGCACTTCCATCAGTGTCCTTTGATCCTACTCTCTTGGAGGCCATTGATCATGAACTGTTGAGAGACGGATGAACACCTGCTAGATTTGGAGACATGGCGACATGCATGGTAAGAAATTTGTCAGCTAAAACCAAAGAAAACCTGAGGAACAACATAAAACATACCTTGGGATTGACTGGCAAGGATTGCATAATTTCTTCCGAGAGGCTGGGAGACTGGCTGCCAAAACTATGCAAAAGGTAGTCCGGGATACTGGGAAGTTGGCTGGCTGCTGGAATTGCGCAATGGGAAATCCATACTGGCTTGATCGCTGTTTGGATTGCGCACTTCCAGTTGGCAAGGGTTGCAGGCCCAATGACTGCATTGCGCAATTTTCTGGGCCAGCAATCACTGCCTCTCAGAATTGTGAAATGCAAGAATAAAGGAAAGTCAATGGGCAGAAATGCACATTTTATGAGAGGAAGGTAGAGCCTTCCCTCTCAGGATTGCGCAATGCTATCTTGGTGACGCAGAGCTTGGGCCAAGGCTGCCCAGACCTGCCGACGAGCAACTGAAAGAAGATGTCAATGTGAATGCATGGTGAGAATGAGTGTAAACATAAGTGAATGCTCATGCATGAAAACATTGAATGAAAGATTCAGAAAATGGAACAACATGCATGTGGGTGAAGCAAGTCACTGAATCGACGACCGTTCGTGCAAAATAAGGTCATGCATACGACAGTAGTGAGATGCTAATGAAAACTAAAACAGTGTTAGTAGAAGCTAATATTCATGCAAATGATAGCAAGCATTCACGGAAATCAAGAAGACAATGCTCACACAAGCCAAAACACAAAAAGGGACACAAATGCTGCAAAAATACAAATTGAGAGGACTTACCAGAAATAGCTGAGCTGGATGTGTCGAAGACTCTGGATGTATTGTGGGATGTCAGAGCTCTAAGATTGATGTGAAGAAGTGAGCTCTGAAATGTCGAATAAATAAGTTTGAGGCTCATGACACTCATGCCACAAATCGAGGAAAAAGTGACATTTGGAGGAAAGATTCTAAAATGATCTTTGCATGTAACCTCCAGCTGCTAAAAATATCTCCCTAAAATCTAGTGATTCTTTTTCGTGTTGCTTTTTGCTATTTCAGGAAAAAGCAGCCCATGCATGCAAGTCAAGTTTTCTTGGTCCCGGGTGGAACCGGTCAACTCGATGGCACATGCAACAGCTTGCCTGACTAAGGGAAAATTTTGCGCAGTTTTTGGGAGGAAGCTGGGTTGGCTACCTGCTCAAAAGGATTGCACAATTTCTAGGCTGAGTAGCTGAATGCTGCCCAGGATTGTGTAATTTCTGGGCTGAGCAGTCCTGCTAGGCCAGATTGCGTAGTTTTTCCAAGGAAGGTTGATAGGTAGAATTGCGCAATTGGTGAGGCCAGCAAGATGACAATTAGGATTGTGCAATTTCTGGAGGGAAGGTTGGTTCCCCTCCAGAGTTGCGTAGTTTCTTAAGGGATTTGTTTAGCCTACAACGGGACCAAGTCCGGGGAAGCAGCCTGTGAGGGGATTGCAACATGCTATCGTGCACATGTTCTCATGCTGCTGGAAAACCATTGAAGCTTGATTACTTGACAGGGCAAGACATGCTGCTAAGGATGGTTGGTAGGGAGGCTCCAAAACGAAGCCAAGGAAAAATTTTGGAGGGTGGTTGTAGCCGCTACAACAAAGGGCTGCAATTTTTTTTGGCAATTTTGTCCACTTTCTCTTCTTGATTCCATCATCCAACAGTATTAACATGCTTCCCATGTCATGATTTGAAAATGAAGGCTAATCATGAGCCTCTTGCTCAAGCATGGACCTTCCAAAATCCTGTGACATCTTGTCACAAGAAACACCATTAACCTTGAAAAACACTCTTGCAAGAATATAACTTGACGACCTCTTCCTTTTTCTTCTTCAAAGCAACAATGTCACATCATGTGAACATTGCCATGTACTCTTACATCTTGGTGTATAAAACATCGACTAAACACAAGTTGACAAAACATGCTTTTTCAAAGTAGCTGACTTTCAAAACAAGCAAAAGCATGTACAACAACTTGACGATTTACAACAAGAATTCCACATTCTCATGAAACAATTTGTCACATCTCTCTTTCATCTTTGGAGACAAAATCAACTCTTCCAAGTCGATATAACATACATGTAACAATCAATCGACCACACAAGATGACACTCATGCATGTGTAAATGATCAACATTCTCAAGTTGACAACATACATGTTAACAAAGCAATCAACCAACACAAGTCAATCACTCATGCATGTTCAATCATAATGAAACTATAAAAAATTCCATTGTTCACACACACAAACTCTCATGCATGTGTAATAATTCTCAACTCTCTCACAAGTACAATCACAAGTACAAGAATCCCATTCGTATTTATGAGTACTTAAAGAGATGAAAAGACCAAATTTGTTGCAATAAAGTGAGTCAACATACTCCATTTTCAAACACCTTCCTAGCAACATGCAAGTTCAAGAATGCAACATGCATCCAAATTTGTAGTTGCAAATTGCCATCTTTGTTGCATCTGAGTCAACATAACTCTACTTTTCCAACATCTTGCTTCATGCAATATGCAACATACTTTCAGGAGAAAAGAAATGCATCCAAATAACAAGGAAATGCATCAATAAGGCAAGATTTTCATCAATTATCAAAAGAAATGCAAGGCCTTAATTGGTTAAGAAATCTAACCATCTCTTTCCAAACCATTTCAATGGCGCTTCTTTCAGTTGCACTTCATCATGTGTATCATCTTGACCCACATCAATTATGAAATCCCCTTTTCCATTCTTGCCAAAATCTCTCTCCACCTTCTTCAAATGTCGTAGATGACTTGTTGGATGCAAAGTACAACGCATGTCTACAAGATGACCCTGCTTATGGAAATGATTGCAAAATAATTGTTTGTTCTTTTCAACATGGTTTCCATTATCCAATGGACCTTTGGCTTTCCATCTCTTTTGTTTTTTAAATTTCCTGTGTATGGCTATCCTCTTCCAACACCTTGAAACATTATGGTTATTCAAACCACAAAATGAACATGTAAATTTTCTCCAAATCTTATGTGAATATTGACCATGTTTATCATAATCAAAAGAAACTTGATTAAAGGCATATTTATACCTTTCACATTCAGCTTTTTTGTCTTCTTGAAGAGGTGAATTTGATGAGGTAGTGGATCTCTTCAGAATACCAACAATGGTTTCAATGACCTTAGAGATTTCAACATCCTCTTGTTTTCCATTTCCGCTAGTTGCATGCTTATGAGCATCTTCCTGCAAAGCGGGTATAAAACTTTTGCATTCCTCATGAACACAAAATTCACAAGTTTGAGGTAATGAACATGTAATGAAAGTCCTTCATGGAACACCTTCATGTGCCTCCTTGGATTTGGAGCATTCTCCATCATGTTGTCCATAACCAAGACCCAAATACGTAGGCCTTTCCTCAACAACAATTGGCTCAACTATGCCTTGTGCATGTTTGCCTAACCCTTTACCTTCATAGCCCATCTTCATCAATACTTTGGACCCTATTCCTCTAGTGTGTCTTTCAAAAACACCAAAACATTCATTTTGAGAGGAAATTGAAGCTAAACTTGAATTGCATACCTCATTTTCATGCACATACTTGGCTAGGGTTTCCTTGGCATCATGGAGTTGAATCTCCATCTCATGCATATTTTCAAGAATCTCTTGCTTCTCCTCCTTCATGGCCATCAAATCTTCTTGAAGTCTAATGTTCTCCTTCCTATCCTAATACATCTCTTGCACCCTATCTCTCATGAGGATAAGCTTTTGCAACATCTCTTCATCAAAGAGTCTTGCTAAGGAAGATGGATTAGAAACACCACTTGTTGAAGCTGCCATCACGCTTGTAATGCATCAAAAAGCTTCACAGAGCTTCAAAAATTTTCTCAACAAAGAAGCATCTCAGACCATCTCCCTGCTTCAGCTTATACACATAAACTTGCACACAGTTAAATTCTCCTTGCACAAATACAAAACCAATAGCTAATTTTCTAGATAGCCTTGGAAAACCCTCTCAGGGTTAAAATGAGCTAACAATGCTCTGATACCAACTTTATCTGAATGTTGGGAAAACTTTTTAATGCTATGCAAGCTCCCTCATCAGTATTAAAAATGTGTGTTTAGGATCATCTCAAGTTAGCCAAAATGTGAAGGATTATGTGTCAAGTATTGAATGTCTTTTATGAGCAATTCATGAGGTTAATTAGATGTTTAAAAACACATATGCATCAAGTAAATTGCAAAGAAGTAAAACACAACAAACTCATAACACAAAGCTGATAAAGGAGTTCACCCCTCCTGGGCTACATCTCCTTGGACTTGCTTCAATGGCTAGACCCTCTTTGGATTAATGGTGAATTCTATGATTAGATGAACCTGCAGTGCTCCAATGGCTTTGTGACCTACTCCATTGGATTCAGAAGACCTAGAAACCCCAAAAATGACTCTCCAAGCTCTACAATTGGACTTCAGCTTATCTAGGCTTGACCTCCTCTCTTGGTGGCCCTAGGCTTCCTTAAACTTCAACATAGAAAAATCACGTACATAAGTGCCTTTCTGCCTCTGCAACCTATTCCATTGTGTTCAAAGAATCCAAATCATCTAGGAATGACTCTTTCTGAGCCAAAATTGGTCGAAATATGCCAAAGTTATGGCCTCTTCAGTTTTCCCTAGGAAAACTCCACAAAAACTGGAGAAACTCCAGTTAACCTTGCCAAAAATGGAGGAATTTCCAAATTTATCAGACCTGCCAAAAGATCCGCCAAATTAATCCTGAAATTAATTAATGGATAAGCACGATTAATTAATGTTAATCTGTATTTAACACGTTTAATGGCGTGGTTAGCGTAAAATGCTAGCGAACGGTTTGCAGTGTTGGTCACATGCTAGCGGTTATCTCCAAACTCTGCCGCCATAAACTTTAAATACTAAATGCGCCCATAGTCTATTAAGAACTATGGTGGTGGTATAGCAGTAAGGCTTGGTGTTTGCGTGGGTGAGGTCACAGGTTTGACTCCCCGGCTTGCCAATAACTTTTGCATGACCTTTGAGAGGGCACGTGCCGGCCTTTGGGCTTGCCACATGTCACCCTCTCATTGGTCCACCAAAACTGCCATAGACCAATCACGTACAAACACTTGTCAAAATCTAATTGGGCCACCTGTGGGAATATTCTAGGAATATCTAAAGGAATATTCCCTAGAATATTCTTTTTGCTGACTAGGCTGTATGGATGCCCAGTCAGCATCCTAGACACCAAATTTTGCCTATTTGACAAAACGGACAAAAAGCTCTAACTTTCTCATACAAACTCTGTTTTGAGGGAAAGGAGTTGTGGTTGGGATAATATCACCGAGATGGACGCGCTCGTTCAGGTTTTGAGAAATTCGAAGCACTTTGATTTTTGAGCAAATTTTTGCCCCTAATCTAGATTTCGATCACTGTGTGTTAATGTCTAGATACCGAAGAAGGGAGGGTGGCATTGGTCATGGAGCTTTGAACTTGGATACACACCTAGATCCTTGGGTTGGTGTTAGAGCTTAAAATCCTGATGGTACCTAGAGTCGCTAAAAGCTTGAGTACACCTTAGCCCCACCCGATTAGATTACACTAGTCAGGTATATAATATGTAGCACTATGTGTGCTAGAACTCTTTGTAGTCCATATCATTTTGAGATCTTCCATGTCCATATATATGCATGTAACTATGAATACCTCCCTAGTTAAGAGGGAGTGTTGAAGAATGTAACTAGTGCCAGTCTTCATAATTGTTCATGTCAAAAGAAATTTTATACTTATTAAATGATGGGTTTCATGGTTGGGTCAATGTTTATTAGGTAAAAGCCTCCATTGAGGGCTTCTAGGTTTTTTTTTGAGTCAATAGAGTCATTTTCATTTTTATTAGACCCTTCTTAGGCTTTTGTATCATGTAAAAAGAATTATTTTTGAGTCAAAAAGGTTATTTGTCACCTCCACACCAAGTCAGCCATGTCCCCATGAATTGGCCTACATTAGGGATATTTGACCCAAAATAAAGGTTATATATAGATAGACATATCGACCTATTTGGAGCACTCACTCGTCAAGTTCGATCTACAAGAGATAGAAGCAGAAAAGAAGAGAAAAGTAGTTGGAGAAGGAAGGAAGAAGTTGGGAAGACCTAAATCGAGTTCTTGGGAAATCTATGTCTCACACGTGAAAAGTTTCTGGGTTGTAGCTATGGCCGAAATTTCAAATCTGAGAAGACCTAAAACGAGTGCTTGGGCAATCTATCTCTCACACATGAAAAGTTTATGGGTTGTAGCTATGGCCAAAATTTCAAATCTACTACAGATATGAAATTATGTTGTTGTGGGCCGAAAATCTGTAGGTAGGGTCGAAATTCTGGATTATAGTTGCTACTGGGAAGTTGCCACTTGGATACTTTAATAGGGATAATCTATTGGAATGAAGGGATGACTTGGTGATTGGAGGAGGTCTTTGTCTAGGTATAAAGGGTCTTAGATTGTCTCACCTTGATTTGAATCTACTGGTGGAAGAATTGGATTGGGTTTTCCCATTGGAGGGGTTTGCCCTAGCCAAGTGCCTACATCTAGTGTCTCTTATTCTTGTGGTCTTCATATACATTTAATTTAGTAATTTCTTGATGAAAGATAAACGAATAAATAAGTAAAAGAAACCAATATACCTCATAGGTAATTATCAAGAAAGAGGAATCAACCCTAATTTCTATAAGTATTGATTTCTCAACAATACGATTAGTTAAACTTCATGAAGGATAACTTTCAATCTGGGAGTGAGAATGAGATAAAATTTATATTGCTAGAAATATCTCAATGAGTGGAACACAATGGTGGCATTTGTTTTGATTTTTCAAGACATTGGAAAAAGATGATTTTCGTAACCCCATCTTCATGATAAACCTTGGAGGTTGGGTTAATTCAATAAATAACACCTCCCATAGCCTGAGATAGTACAAGGGGGTGGGAGAGTGTTACAAAGTGGTATTTAAGAGATTATTATCATGTTTATAAAAATAAAAAATAAAAATTTGGGTACCCCGTAACCTTCATAAGTCATTGAGGGAACTGGGTATGTTACAAAGTGGTATCATAGCCCAGGTTCAACATTCGAATAGCAGGTTCAACATTCGAATAGGATGGGCCTTAAAAGATAATATGTATTCTAATAATTTATTTTTATGTATATGATAGCTTTAAATTTTCACATGTTGTGGCTTCTAACTTTAGTAAAATGTTGATTTCAAACCTACTGTTGATATGGTTAACAACATGATGATGCGTCCCTTTTATTTCTTGGAGTATGTGACTAAAATGGGTTTTAGATGTGTAAACAACATTAGATCAACATGCTTAGTGCTGGAATGACAGGGGAACAAGTTAATATGTCCATGCTTGATATAACTAACAACTATGTGTGTGTGACAACACATAAGAAGATACAACTGCAATAAGGAATAAAGGAATGGACAACAGTATGGTACTTCACAGTATGGGCCAAAATCATCATGAGAAAGAAGATGAAAGCTTCCCTCATGGATTAGATACTCTCAAGAGCTTAAAGGTTGAGTTGATGAGTTGAAAAGTAGAGAATTAAAGCTCTGTTTAGTTAGATATTAGTATATAATAGATTTATTATTGATTCAATTATTAAAATAATTTAAAATAAATAATAATAAATAATTATTTCTATTTTTAGGGTTAGGTTAGTTAGATATTAGTATAATATTAGGTTAGTTAGATATTACTATTATTTATTTAGTTATAAATAGATAAACAATAATTATTTCTATTTTAAGGGTTAGGTTAGTTAGATATTATCACATAATGTATTTATTAATGATCCAATTATAAAAATAAATTAAAATAAATAAATATATAAATATATAAATAATAATAATAATAATAAATAAATTAATAATATTAAATAAATTAGTATTTTGGCCTTTTCCCATCTAGTAAAAAATAATCGTTATCTAGCCGTTTTTTCCCTTAGCTGTTAGAAGGTCTTGACTCCCTATTTAACTTTCTGCTACGATCTGATTTTTCATCTTGTCCTGATGATGAACCACACTGGTTGGTTCGAAACGCATCAACCTAAATCTACCAATGTGATTTCTTCCGAAATTGTTTCCAAATCAAATTAAAGACTCATTAGAAAACAAGAAGAATAGGGAAGGATAAACACAATGCTACTACAAACCCTATCATACATGCAAAGGTTTTTGCAACATGGGATAATCACTGGAGATATGGAAATGCATGATATTGACAACATCAGATAGAAACCTCACAATGTTGGGAAGAATGAAAGGACATTAACATGTTGGGGTTGCGAAGAAGAGCACTTAATCCATGAATGCTCTTACAAACAAGAAAAGAAGGATAACATGGATGTAAACTCTAGACACATGAGCCAACAACCAACAACACCGAAGGAAGTAACTAAAAGAGGAGGATAGATGAGGGAGAATCCCCACAAGATCTCTAAAATACTAAAAGGTCCTCTTTAACTATTTAGAAGGATTTTTGGAACCTTAAAGTTGTTGAAGACCTCGGGAAAGGAACTGATTAATATTTTTTGCATGTGTTAATGTGTTTAATGCTCTTGTTGAAGTAAACATATAATGTTTGATGTGTTGTGAATCAAGATGTTTTGCAATTCTTTGTGTGTTGTTGGCTACATGTTTTTGTTTTGTTGATTTGAGCATAGCCATGTTACTTTGTGTTGTTTGTTATGTGGTTGCTTTTTTCCTTTGTTTTTCATTTTTCTCTTCATTCCTTTTGTAGTTTGGTATTGGTTTGGTTTGTTGGGTGTGGAAAAGGAAATTAAATAAGCTCACGGAGAAGAGTTGAAAGAAACCCAACTAGAAGTTCAAGACTCCGATCAATTTTTTCGCATGCGATAAACTACAGTAGAGGCAGAAGAGGATAAAGGGTCAGTCAAGAAGGCCTAAATGGGTCCACATGGACCAATTGAAACAATATTACAATTGCAAAAATGCCATAAGAAGGGAATTCCCCTTATTAAACTTGTTCTTGGATGATATATATTTTATATTTTATGAATATGTGAAAAATGAGAAAATGAGATAAAGGTACATTAGAATTATGATTACACTGAGAGGTGGGGGGAGTGGGGGGGGGGGGGGGGGGGTGTGCTGAATTAGTGTGGGGTGTGTGCTGAATTAGTGTAATGGCCAATTAAGCCAATTTAAAAATATTCACAATTTAACATATGGTTGAAAGCATAACATGGCATTTAAAATCAATCATCACACCGATACGCATGAACACCAGATATATGTGGAAACCCCTGTGGGGGAAAACCACAAATCTTGTTCTTTTCTTCAATCTTTAATTACATCAATTTTTAGGCACCAACCCGTTGGAGGCACTAACCTCAAAAATATGCAAGCACCAACTTGTTATAGGCTCCAACATGATTGAGGCATAAACCTTTGAAATCTGCAAGCACCAACTTGATGTAGGCTCCAACGTGATTGAGGCACCAACCTATGAATTTTTCAAGCACCAAATTGTTGTAGGCTTCAACCTAATTCAGGCATCAACCCCTAATAGAGACACCTAGAGGCACCCACCTCCTTCAATGTTCAGTCTCATATTTAACTCATTAGAGAAATTTTGAGGTTTAAAATGGGTCTCAAAACAAAAATGTATAACCAAAATCAACTTTATAAGAACCAATAAGATTTAAGATGATGATGTCAACCATGGTGGATGATTCACCATTTTTGGAGTAAAATAGTAAAAATACTAAAAAAAAAAAAAAAAAACTGCTTTTTCAACTCATATTTTCAAGTTATCTCCCTACGGTTTTACTAAAATTTCAAGTGGGGGAACTCGTTGGATGAAAAATTTAATTCCACACCCAAGTAGTACCCATGTTGCATACTTTTGATGGGCTCTGCTACACGAAAAATGAGAAATACATGAAAAAATGTGATTGCAATAACATTTTTTCATGTATTTCTCATTTTTCATGTAGCAAAGTCTATCGAAAATATGCAACATGGGTGCTCCTTAGATGAAGAATTAAATTCCGCATCCAATGAGTGCTCCCACTCGAAATTTGAGAAAAACCGTAGGGAGATAGGTGGAAATGTAGTTTTTTTCTTTTTCTTTTTTTCCTCTAAAATTTGATTATGTAATCTAATAGTATTTTATTATTTCCACTATTATTTTATAATATTCCTTAGGAGGCCCATTTTAGACCTTAACATTTCTCTAATCTCTGTCCATTGTTATTATAGCCTTATGGCACCTCAAGCTGCATGGAAAGGAAAATCCCCTCTATAAAGATGGAAGCGATTGTTATTTCCTCAACTTACCACCAAACCACTTTGCCTAGTATATGCAGATTCGTTAATGTTGTTGAGGAAGGGACTAAACAATCAAGGCTTTTGCTAGAAAAGTATGAGGTTGACACCACGACTGTTGATTTAATCTTGGAACCTAGATTGAGTTGCACCAGGGAATTCTCTATCATTTTAGGAAAAGAATGGGAAGGATCTTTATAACTATCTGGAACTGATAGAAAAATCAAATCGTTTCATCCTCACATTGGTCTTTTGGCTAGTTAAAAAGCATCATGGAAAAGTTTGAGTGTAGGTTCCCATCTCTTCAAATGACACTCCAATTTTCCTTTGTTCCTCCTTTGAGGTGGTAGGTTGTAACAATATTTTATAAATTCTGAGCTTTTCATGGATTTTCCTCTTGCAAATAAGTTCTCTTTTATCACTAATTTTGGTTCATAGACAACTTAGTATTATAGGGCCTTGTCTCCTTTATGGCAAACCCTTTTGAATGTTTTTTACTATATCTACTAAACTTTGCAGCTTGGTTTCCCTATCTGGGTAGCCTCAATTGGTATTTTTTCCTAGGTCTAACATGCAACAAAATTGCTTTCTTTGAATTGCTAGGCTCTGTTAGCAAGTTGGCCAACTAATTTCAAATTTACAAAAAAAAATTCGGCGAAGATCACATGAGACATCATTTGTCGACGCGTTTCGAACCAACTAGTGTGGTTCATCGTCGGGACAAGTTGAAGAAACAGATCCAGCTTAGCAGTTTAAATAGACAGAGCAAAGCCCCCAACGGTTAAAAAGACTAATAGCTACTTTTGACTAGGTCCCTTAAAAATGCTACCCGGGGGGACCAGTCCTTTAAATAAATTAATATTGTGATAAAAATATTAAAAATAATTAAAAATATATAATAGTTATGTTCAATTATTACCTAAAAATAATTCATGTTAAAAGTTAGTTAAAGACAAATAACTAAAAATCATATCTAAGGGGAAAAAATTACCCTAGAGGGGGACAGTCCCTCAAATAATAATAATAAATAATTAAAAATTATTTTTAAAATAAATAAACAATTATGTTCAATTAGTAAAAATAATTTATAAAAATAGTTAGTTAGAGATAAATAATTAAAAAATTATATCTAAGGGAAAAAATATTTCTCATAGAGGGACCAATCCCTTAGAATAAATAAAATAATTATGTGAAAACTTTTTTATTAATAAAACTTATATGATAATAGTTAGTAATGATAAGTTAAATAAACACAAATAATCAAAATTATATTGAATTAAATTATAAAATTATATTAAAATTAAAATATAATTAAAACTAAATTATATTAAAATTATATTAAAACTAAAATATAATTAAAATTATATTTAAAATCAAATTATATTAAAATTATATTATTAAATTATATTAAAATTATGTTATAATAATTAAAATTATATTACCCTAGGGGGACCAACCCCCTAAAATAACATGATTTAATATTTAATTCAAAAATTAAAATTTTTAAGTTAAATTAGTAATTAAAAATACTTCGTGATAATATTTAGTTACAAATAAATTAATAAAAATAAGAAGGAATTAAAAACAGGACCAATAAAATGAGTAAAATAAAATATATATAAAAATATATAAAAGAATAAATAAATAATTAAAAATAATTAAATAAATACATAAATAAATAAATAATAATAATAATAATAATAATAAATAAATACGTAAAAAAAAAAAAATGAGGACTAGGTCGAGAGTGCTGGGACTCAACACCGACTGATTTTCCAGCCATCATCTCTATTGAGATTACTCGGCCTCTTTTCAATCTCAAGCGCCTCCCTAAATTTCCGATGATAGAAGTGCGCAACCTTAGCAATAACACTAGCTTCCTCAATACAAACATGATGATTGGTTTTCTCGGCGTGCTCAGCCAAAGCGGAAGACTTAGTACGCCTATGCTTAAGATCAGCTGCATGCTCACTAATCCTCTGATTAATGGAGCGACCAGTTTCCCCAATGTAGGGGGTCCCACAGGAACAGGGGATCAAGTACACACCTTTCATATCTTTAGGGTCGATAGGATCCTTCACTGATCTGAGGGACATGCGAATGGTGTTCAGGGGCCTAAAGGTCACAGGAACATCATGCGACCTGAGAATCCTACCAATCTTATCAGTAGTCCCCTAAACATATGGAAGAAGGACACCAGGAACTCGCTCCTTAGGTTCTCGATGAGATAGCGAATTCTTCGAAGCTTTAACGAAAGCCCTCTGACCCAGGAATCTACTATAACCGTTCTCAACAAAGACATCAAGGAGATGGGATTTTTCTTTCTCAAAACTCTCCTTATCCGAGATCCTCAGGGCCCGAGTAGCCAGGGTATTGAGAACACCCATCTTTTGAGCCGGGAAATGATGGGAACTGGCATGAAGATACTGCTCAGTATGCGTTTTCTTCCGAAAAACTCGGTGGCCGAGGGAACCATCACTATTCTTAGAAATAAGAATATCGAGGAACGGAAGGCAACCATCGACCTCCTGCTCCATGGTGAACTTAATGGCAGAGGATTGATTATTGAGATGATTGAAGAAGAGATCTAATTCCTCTTGGCCGTGAGGCCAGATAACATTGGTGTCATCCACATATCTTCTCCAAAGCTTTGGCAGGAGCCTGGAAGAGTTTAGAGCCTTGGACTCAAAATCTTCCATGAAAAGATTAGCAACAACAGGGGAAAGGGGTGAGCCCATGGCAACCCCGCAGGTTTGCTCGAAGAACTCTCCCTCAAAACAGAAAAACGTAGAAGTGAGACAGATCTCAACTAACTTACCAGTGTCAGGATCTGTTTGGCGGTTGATCACCTCCATGGCCTCACTAATAGGGATGCAAGTGAAGAGGGAAACAACATCAAAACTAACAAGAATGTCCCCAGGGTCAAGCTTAATGTCCTTGAGCTCCTTAATGTAGGAGGCCGAGTCCTTTACGAAGGACTCCGTACGACCAACCAAGGGCTTAAGCTTTAACGCAAGGAACTTAGCAAGAAGGTAGGTAGGACCACCAATGGTGTTGACAATGGGCCTCAAGGGAGCCCCGTCCTTGTGAATCTTGGGGAGACCATATATTCTAGGCGCGATAGGGTTGCTTTCAATGAGTTTATGGTGCAGGGAACTCAATGAGCTAATGGATTTAATGGCAAGCGCCACCTTCTTAGCAACCTTCTTTAACGGATTCTTAGGAAGCTTTTTGTAGCTACCACTATTATGAAGATGATCCAACATCTTGCTATGGTAATCAGCCTTGTTAAGAATAACGGCAGCACCACCCTTGTCTTCCTTTAAAACAATGATATCCTTGTTCTGGTTTAAGGATCTGAGAGCGACAGATTCTTCCTTGCTAAGGTTGCTCTTAGGGGGCTTAGCCTTTCTCAAGACAACCGCACAATCTTGCCTGATGGTGTCCTTGACCCTATCAGGTAAATTTCTGATCCCAAACTCGATGTCACAAATAATATCATCTACCGGGATTCTCTTTGGAGCCAAGGCAAAATTTAAACCTTTGCCTAAAACTTTAAAAACAGAAGGGGGAAAGGAGAAACTGGAAAGATTTAAAACCTTATTAGAACAAGAAGGAAGGCACTGATTATAAGTCTCATTCTTATTATTCTCCAAGCTAGACGTATTAGCCTTAAAAAATGAAAACTTATTATGCGAATTCTTATTATTACTGAATCTATTACCATTATATTTATTAATAAATTGATTATTAATACGTCAACTATTACCATTATCAAATTTCTAGTTGCTATGTTTAGCTATCCATACCTATGTATTATCCTTTAGACTTATAAAATTATGATTACCATTTTTTAATGACATGCTTTGTATGAGGGGGATATGTGATTCTCTCTGTGCCCAATATGAAGTTAACATGTTCAGGTCTCTCTCTCTCTCTCTCTCTCTCTCTCTGTCTCTCTGTCTCTCTGTCTCTGTCTGTCTGTCTCTCTCTCTATATATATATATAACCATTGTACCATCTTAACTCTGTATATATCATGTGTTGAGAGGATCAAAACCTTTTTTATACGTTTAAAGAAATATTTGCAACCTCTAAGTATTCAATCACTCTCAAGGTATAATAAATTCAAATTTAAGATACATTTACACTAATGTTCAATTAATTTAATAGTAAAATAGAATTATTATAAAGACTTAACATATAATTTTTTATCAAATTAAAAATATTTATATTATTTAAAGTAATATTACTCTCATATTCCCCGTGATAGGGTGTTATCCAAACGAAAGGATGGGGGGAGGCTTGTTTCCATCCCACTTGGCCATGCGACTAGGGGACATGGCAACACATCCCCATAGTGGATGTTCAAGGTTTGGTTCGACACGAGGTGACACCACTTTGCAAATGTATAACATAGTCATTAAACACCTCTACAACTCTCGCTCGAGTCACATCTACCTCAATTGCATCCTCGGTGTCTCTCAGATGTGAAGCATTACTCTCTACAATCACCAAGAATGACAACTTTGGCCTCAGTTCTGGCTCTCCATAACTTTAATGATGTCGTCTCTCAGGAAATATTGCAAAATGGGCATTACTCGATGAGGGCATTTGCAAACAATACCTTGGGTGTTCTGTCGGTTCATCTCCCCATCAGTCAAAAGAGCTGGTTAGGTGTGATTCAATAGATTCTAGTTTATTACTGGGAATCCATCGAAGAGAGTGCTCCCACTTCTAATTTCAATAACATTTTTGAAGAGAATTATTGCCATAGCTTTTCTTCGCAAAGCTGCCATTTTCTCTCTTAATGCTTGTCATGCACTCCATTTTCTTCGAGCTCATAACTCTCTGTTGGAAATAATACTGAGAGGGGGGGGGGTGAATCAGTATTATCTAATTCTTTTAATGAACCTTCCTTATTTGATCTTTGAATTATTTTTGCATGTCAGTACCATAAAATAATGTGCATGAACAAAGAAAACAGATAGTCACACCAAAGAACACAAGATGTAAGGTGGAAACCCAATGTGGGTGAAAACCACCTGCTGCAATATGTCTCTATCTTCTTTCAAATTAGAAACTTCTTTTACAATGGTTTTGTACTGGTGCAGTCCTTTACCAGTACGCAGGCTACAACCTGCAGAGAGCTACAACTCTCTCTCGTTTTCCAGTCTCTCCTAGAAGGGAGCTACAACCCCCTACTTCTTTTCTTACAAGGACCACTTTTCATAAATTTTCAAACTGGATCCATAAGCATCAATTGATCATCAAGTATGAGAGAATCACCCAATCAACTGTAGTAACCAGATCAACAGTAATAGGACCAACCCAGAACACAACAATGATAAACAAAGATTTTAAGAGAAGGAAGCACCCTGCTCCACTGCTTGCCTGCTTCCCGGACGCACCCTGCTCAACTGCTAGCCTGCGTCCCTCGCTCTGAGTCTATTGAACTGCCTGCGTCCCGGCGCACCTGAACCCTTCTGCGCCTACGTCCCGGCGCACCTGAACCCTTCTGCGCCTGCGTCCCGGTGCACCTGAACCCTTCTGCGCCTGCGTCCCGGCGCACCTGAAACCTTCTGCGCCTGCGTCCCGGCGCACCTGAACCCTTACTGCACCTGCGTCTCCGGGCTTTCAAGACTTCAGAAGTAACCCAGATAGTCAGATCTACAGATCTGAACATGCGCCGAAGAGATCTCGGTCCATCAGTAGATTCGCCTTGTTTAGATCTAGACCAGATCTAGCCCTCATAAGATATTCAACCAAAAACCATACTTAAGCCAAATGATCTCCTTTGCTTTATATAGGCACGCTCCTCCTAAAATCATGGAACAATACCACGAGCCGACACCATAATAACATAATACCGTCGGCTAGATACCAAGAGTAAAACACAAGAAACCCCCACGTGGCTTTTCTCTGTCTTGAAATGTGTGCACTGGGGGGACGCACCTCCTGAACGGCTGGCCTGCATCTCTGGACGTGGTCCCTGCATGGTGTACCTGCGGGTACGCACCTTATGAACTGATTTCCTGCGTCCTTCTTAATTTTCAATAAAATGAGAGCCTTGCCACGGGAGTTGCCATCAAGTACAACATTTGTAACATATAGCCATACCAGAAACATAATGCCAACAATCTCCCCCTTTGGAATTGATGGCAACCTCACAAACTTCAGCTTCATTCTCCCCCTTTGACATCAAGGGCAAAGGGGTATACTCCCCCTGAAAAAGAACCAGATCTGCAACAAAGAACCATAATCCACCATGAAAGAGATAGAGACATATTGCAGCTATTTCCAAGATCTCCTTCTGACCATCCTCCATAATGCCAACAATGCATTATATGCTCCCCCTGAACCTGTGAGCCAACCATGACTGAACCATTTCCTGAGTCTGTTCTGCTCCCCCTGAGCCTGAGCCAACCATGACTGAACCTGAGTCTGTTCTGCTGCCCTTTCTTCATATACGCGACTTTGCAGCCTGTAACTCGCGTATATACGCGACTTGTCTTCATTATATCAGCGTATGCAAGATGGAATACTGAATTTCATCACTTTCAGATTCCCCTGTGTCTGTTATGTCCGCTGTCTGAATTATGCCACACCTTTCTGTTTCTGTCTTCTTCAATTCCTGCAACTGTGATGATGTATGGTCCTTTTGTTTTGAATTTTGAAATCTGCTCCTGCATTCCCTTGCTTTATGCCCATAGTTGTTGCATGTATAACATCTTACATTTTTCATGTTCCTTCTATCACAATCAATTGCTTTGTGTCCATATGCATTGCAGGCAAAACAATATCCTCTGAAATACCTGGGATGCGATGATCTTTCTTGAACCATTCTACTTCTACATCTGGCTGCAACATGTCCAAGATTATGACATACATAACATTCAACATTTTTCAGTGGAGGAAATAATCGTCTATCACGTCCATAGTTAGGAGTAAAGGATCTTCCTTGAGGAATTTCTTTCCTTGGTTGTTCCTTGTTGAGCATTTCAGATTTCTCATTAGAGTTTCTTGCCTCACCTTGTGAACTAGATTCACCTTCAACATATTCATGAAAACCAAGACCAGTCTTGATAGCAGGAGACCTTTGACTATTAAGAATATCATCCAAGACTTTAGTACTATCTTGAAATCGTAAAAGCTTATCCTTTTCTTCTATTTTACCTTTCAAGATATTTACCTCAACTTGATGTTGTTCTTCCTTTTTCAGATATTGATTCCTTAGGTCTTCTTCAGCTTTTCTTCCTTCTTCCACTTGTCGCTTTAGTTTGGTCACTTCATGTTCTTGATCTTCAAGATCTTCTCTGTTCTGTTCTCTTGATTTTTTAAGATCTTCTTTTAGAGAGAGGATCTTTGATTCAAGTTTCTGAATAGTTGTACTCTGATCCTTTACTATATCCTGCAATTGCTCCCTTACCCTGATTTCTGTCTCCAATTGTTCTTTTAATTTGGCAACTTCTTCAGTTTCTGCATTCTTCTCTTCATGTGCCATGAGACTTTTAATATCTTCGCTATTATTGGATGAAGCATTCTTCTTCTTATGTGCCATGATACTTCTAATATCTTCACTATCATTGAATGAACTTTTAATATGGGTATAATAGCTTCTACCATCTTCTTCAGATATCTTTCCTTTGTTATGAGGACATCTAGCAGCATAGTGACCAACTCTACCACATAGAAAACATTTGAAAGGTAGCTTACCTTTGAACCGTCCAGTTCCCCGTTCAAGATTCTTGACAAAATTTACCTCATCTTTTTCCTCTGACACTTCGAATGCGGCCTCTGGTGGTACCTCTTGTCGCATTTCAAAAGCAGTTAAGTCCCATGAAGTTGTGACATGGTGATTTTCTGCACATTCTCCTTTTCTTCTATGGCAGATACTTTAGAATCAAATTTAGCAGACAGAGATCTCAAAACTTTTTCAACTAAGACAACTTCCTCAAATTCTTCACCCAGATCCTTCATACAATTCACAATCTCATCCATACGCAGGAAATAATTAGCTATGCTTTCATTATTACGCATCTTAAGAGTTTCATACCGGATTCTGAGAGTTTGAAGCTTTGCTCTTTTTACCTGATCATCTCCTTCGTAGCTTGTGACGATTTTGTCCCATATTTCCTTAGCTGATTTGAAATGCATGATCTTCATAAATTCTGATTGAGTCAAACTACTCAATAGGACAGTAACAGCTTTGGCATTGAGCTCATATTGCTTTTTCTCTGCTGGATCTGTAGGAGTTGCTGATGGGAATTTGTATCCTCCTTCTACGATTCCCCAAACTTCTGCTCCAAGTGATTGTAGATATGCAGTGGTTCTTATCTTCCAGTGAGTAAAATTGTTCCCGTCAAAGACTGGTGGCCTGATGTGTGCCTCTTTTTCTGGATTAGCCATTCTGATGGATCTTTTCCTTCAAGCGATCAAGCTTCCTCAGAAGGACCTGCTCTGATACCAATTGTTGGAAATAATACTGAGAGGGGGGGGGGGTGAATCAGTATTATCTAATTCTTTTAATGAACCTTCCTTATTTGATCTTTGAATTATTTTTGCATGTCAGTACCATAAAATAATGTGCATGAACAAAGAAAACAGATAGTCACACCAAAGAACACAAGATGTAAGGTGGAAACCCAATGTGGGTGAAAACCACCTGCTGCAATATGTCTCTATCTTCTTTCAAATTAGAAACTTCTTTTACAATGGTTTTGTACTGGTGCAGTCCTTTACCAGTACGTAGGCTACAACCTGCAGAGAGCTACAACTCTCTCTCGTTTTCCAGTCTCTCCTGGAAGGGAGCTACAACCCCCTACTTCTTTTCTTACAAGGACCACTTTTCATAAATTTTCAAACTGGATCCATAAGCATCAATTGATCATCAAGTATGAGAGAATCACCCAATCAACTGTAGTAACCAGATCAACAGTAATAGGACCAAACCCAGAACACAACAATGATAAACAAAGATTTTAAGAGAAGGAAGCACCCTGCTCCACTGCTTGCCTGCTTCCCGGACGCACCCTGCTCAACTGCTAGCCTGCGTCCCTCGCTCTGAGTCTATTGAACTGCCTGCGTCCCGGCGCACCTGAACCCTTCTGCGCCTGCGTCCCGGCGCACCTGAACCCTTCTGCGCCTGCGTCCCGGCGCACCTGAACCCTTCTGCGCCTGCGTCCCGGCGCACCTGAAACCTTCTGCGCTTGCGTCCCGGCGCATCTGAACCCTTACTGCACCTGCGTCTCCGGGCTTTCAAGACTTCAGAAGTAACCCAGATAGTCAGATCTACAGATCTGAACATGCGCCGAAGAGATCTCGGTCCATCAGTAGATTCGCCTTGTTTAGATCTAGACCAGATCTAGCCCTCATAAGATATTCAACCAAAAACCATACTTAAGCCAAATGATCTCCTTTGCTTTATATAGGCACGCTCCTCCTAAAATCATGGAACAATACCACGAGCCGACACCATAATAACATAATACCGTCGGCTAGATACCAAGAGTAAAACACAAGAAACCCCCACGTGGCTTTTCTCTGTCTTGAAATGTGTGCACTGGGGGGACGCACCTCCTGAACGGCTGGCCTGCGTCTCTAGACGCGGTCCCTGCATGGTGTACCTGCGGGTACGCACCTTATGAACTGATTTCCTGCGTCCTTCTTAATTTTCAATAAAATGAGAGCCTTGCCACGGGAGTTGCCATCAAGTACAACATCTGTAACATATAGCCATACCAGAAACATAATGCCAACACTCTCTACATGCATGTTAATGGTATCTCTCGACATTGGATGAAGCATCCCACCACCGTGGAACAACTCTGTACCTGTCTGGAGGCCTTTCTCTTGAGCATGATCATTCCTCTCCCTTCCTGGTTTCTTATTTGGTTTTCTACTCATGGTGTTATTTCCTGGTTTGGTAGCTCTTGTGGCTATTCATGTTGTTATTTTTGCTGACTCTTGGTTCACTGCTTCTTTGAGCTCCTCACTCCCGCGTTTATTCAATTTTCTTTCATGGCCATGAAGGCCCACATTTTAATTTCTGTATGGTAAATTTTTAACTTCTAGACACCTTGAGGTCTTCTACCTCTCTAAGGACAGTGAATTTGACAGTCAATTTTTGGATATGGTCACGCCTTTCTAGTGACCAATTGTTTTAAAACTTTCAGTATTTTCATGTAATTTCTAATTTAAAAAGCAATACAACATTTTACTCCACAAAAAATAAAATATTACTCTCATATTCTAATATACTATTTCAATTAAATATCATTTTATATTTAAATTTTTATTTCACATAAAAAAATATTAAATAATTTACTCTCATATTCTAATCTAGTATCTCAATTAAATATTATTTTATATTTAAATTTTTATTTCACATAAAAAGTATTGAATAATTTAAATTATAAATAATAGCCGAAAATAAATTAATCTATCCTTTCTTTATATTAAGAAAATAAAGAGGAAATTGAAGTTTATATAATTTCAATTTATTTTTGAAGATTAAATTTTGAATCAAAATTTTATTGATAAAGTATAAATTTTTATTTCACATAAAAAAATATTCAATAATTTAAATTATAAATAATTGCCCAAAAAAAATTAATTTACACTTTCTGTATTCAGGTTTCTGTGATCCATAATGAATTAAACAAAGTCTTTTGGTAGAAATCACATGAAAGAATTTTTCGGCGGAAGCGTTTTGAACCAACAAGTGTGGTTCATCATCAGGACCAGTTGAAGAGGCAGACCATGGCAAAGGCTGACCATGGCAAAGGCTTAAATAGAGAGCAATATAAAGACATAATTTCAAGTAATAGCTATATTTGAACAATAATGTTTAAATTATAATATTAATTTATTAATATATTAAAAACAAATATTATTAAGTAAGGACTATAGACTAATTTTTGAAAAAAAAAATAATGATATTATTTCGTTAATTTATTAATGAAATAATCTACACTTTCTTTATATTAAAAAAAAAAGGAAATTGAAATTTATATAATTTAAAATGTTTAAATTATAATATTAATTTATTAATATATTAAAAACAAATATTATTAAGTAACAACTATATTAAATGGCTAATTTTTGAAAAAAATATTTAAATAATGATATTATTTCATTAATTTATTAATGAAATAATCTACACTTTCTTTATATTAAGAAAATAAAAAAAAATTGAAATTAACATAATTTCAATTTTTTTTTAAAATTAATTTTTGAATCAAAATTTTATTGATAAAATATTTAAAATGTTTTAGTAAAAAAGAAATGCGAAGTTTAACTATAATGTGTTTTGAATTTTTTTAATTTAAAAATAGTGATATTATTTTTTATTAAATTATAATTTAAAAAAAAAATCTAAAATGTATTTTTAGAAATATAAATGAATTAAATACATTTAAATTAGGTAAATTTACAACTTAATCTATCATTATACAAAATTCTACGCAATTTAGAAAACAAAAACAAAATCCTACATTGAATTGCACTTTGACAATAAAGTCTAAGCAGCGTCTATTTTTAGTTTAAATCGATAACAAATTTAATCAACCTCGCCTCGCTATTCCTATTTTTGTTTGTAGGTGAGGTCTAGTCAACGACGTTGTTGGATTCTTGAATGATCATTATTTACTTTATTATATAATATACTTTACTTTATTTTATTTTTTTTCATAAGATTGAACGTGGTTAGAGAATATGGTGTTAACTTCTATGAGTACATCGATATTTCTGATACGGGGAATGAGTACTAGAAGTTTTGTTCAAGGACCGGTAATACTATAATATATTAAAATTTAATATATATTAAAAATAAAATAAAATAATTTATTTATTCCTATTTCAATCAAATTTTATTTTGCAAAGAAATATATAAAAGATTGATTTTGAAACATTACTAGAAAATCAAAATATTAATTTATCAATAAAATTCCTTCTTAATAAAGAAACATGCAAAACTTCCAAACCTGAAAAATTGTTGTTATTACTTCATTATTAAACGATTTTATGCAATGCTATATATTAAGTCATTGGTTCAATTCTTCACCCTTGATGTAACTTCACCAATATTATATATATATATATATATATATATATATATAAAATTAAAACATTTCTGAAAAAAAAATATAATTAAAACAATAGAATTTAAAACCAATGTTATTTTAAGGAGAGTTTGTATCATAAAATTATAAATTTCCAAGTTAATATATATTTTATACTTAAATAAATATGAAAATTAAATTAAAAAATATATTTTAAAATTTTTTATATTTTATAATTTCAACTATTTTTTCTTTAGTATTCCATCTTTTGTCCATTCAGCTTGGTGTGATAAGTGGCCAGTGATCTTCCTAAATGCTTTTATATCCATCGGCCATGGGCTTATACGAGGAGAATGAATAGCTTTCCAATGACAAATATCTCGATTGGCTAGGTGTCACATCTTCATTTGGATAGAAGGGCTTTCCATATTCTAGTTGTTTCTCTCAGTTCCAGACCCATATCCAGATCTAAACCCAGTGGCATACCCTTCCCTTCACACAGTTCAGTTTACACAGCACCCAAGCTGACAGCGTCAAATACACCTAAATTTACACTTATTCATTGCAGTGAAACTCCCAAAACTTAAAAAATTGGTTACAGTGAAACTTCCAAAACACTCCAAAATACCTGTTGAAGCTCCCAGCAATTTTGGAACGTTTCAGACCGGCTCCCAGCTCCCAAATTTAATTTTATACATAGAAATATAATTTATATTTCTATGTGAGGTATGGGCTATGATGCGATAAGTTTGAAATGATGGAGCCATGACAAAATGGTGACTGAATTGAAATATTTGATCGTTTAAACTTTAAACATTGATAGATATGATTTAGCCTTCGGTTTTTGGCCTATATAAACATAGGCTAAGCTTTCTTCCATTACACTGCTCCTCAACTTGAGGGGAAATACTTTCTGGTTCTTGTCTTCTTAGTCTTTGTGTTTTTGGAAGAGATGGCGTGTGCTGCTTGTTGTGCTTTAGAATATGGGGCTCCACTACCTGTTGGTTGCCCTGCCCATCTGTCGTTCTTTCTTGGCGCGAAGGCTGCTAGACCACACAAAGTCTCCATGAGTGCAACACTGTTTTCCTAACTATGCTTCACACCTTGGATGCTGTGAGACTTACCTAGCTATGCTTCACACCTTGGATGCTGTGAGACTTACCAAACTATGCTTCACACCTTGGATGCTGTGAAAGATGTGACAGGTTCCAGTCCCACACCTTGGGCAACGTGGGCCCGCATGTGGACAGCCGATGGTGATCTTCTAAGTAAATATCTTTACCTGGGTGGCCGAGTGGACATGAGACAGGTTGCAAAAGCCAGAGAGTATTTCATTGGGTGTGGAATGGTAACTGACAATACTCAACATGAGAAACATATAGTCAAAATATTTTATTACATTTACGGTGTATGTTGCAAGCAACTTTTGGACTAAATCCACTCTGCATGAGCATTTTTTACTTCCATTGCAAATTTTGAAAATGTTTTGGAATTGTATAGAATTTAAAAAAAATTTGATTCTAGGTTTAATTTTTTTGTAGGGTTAATATGAAAAAGGAAGAAATTATTTTAAAGTTTATGAGACTAAAGATATTTTATGAACTAAATTGTTTTTTCAATTGGTTGATGTATTTAGTTATTTTTATGTGAAGTTTTACACACTCTTAATTTTTGGACAAACTTTTTGCTAAATAGATTATCACAAAAGTCCCTTGCTAAATAGTTATCCCAAGAGTTAGTTGGCAGAATATATGCACAACTTTCTCTATTGTCTTTTTAGGCCTCACACTCTAAACTGAAATGCTTTTATGTTTTCACTTTTCTGGAAGAACAAAAAATACATACTCTTTCTTCCTGCACTTCTTTTGGCCTTTTCCAGCGTGCTATTTTGCAACAGAGTTGATGAAAATTAGTCCTTAACTGAGCAATAAGAACTTTGGCTCTTCAAAGAAATATTGGCCGCTATTTACGCTTTTTGTTGATGATTATGAGAGGGATTACATACTTCAATATAGTACTTTTTCTTTCTCCTTAGCTCCTTATACCTCTATTTACGCTTTTTGTTAATGATTATGAGTGAAATCACACACTTCAATATAATACTTTTTTTTGTTTCTCCTTAACTCCTTATCCCAAATACTTTTGTGGAATTTATTGATAACAAATTTTTTAATCTCTTTACTGTTTGTTTATAAAATGGGTGTTCAAGCAAATACCCCATTTACTAAACCATTTGTTATTTTGCTGCATTCAAGTCTTCTTTCTTTTGCACAATATGTCATTAAAGACAACCTTAAGCCATATGCCCTCTTCCATTTGCTCAATTTTTTTTAAATATCTTATGACTCTCACCATAACAATTGCTTCAATAGGAGCAGCCCCTATTTCACTTAACAAGATAGCATAAGAAACTGCACTTTTAGTTTTGAATTTGTTTGTAATCAAACATTTCTGAATTTTCTCAATTTGTTTTCACGACATGTTGGCCCATAGTTCTTAACCATAGAGAATCACCAAAATCACTAGAAACCCAAAAAAAAATTAAATAGTTTTTTTAAATCTAAATTACAAATGTGAAATTTTAGGATTTTAGATGTAATAAATTTTTTTAAAAGAATTCTTAATGGTGCTGAATCCATTTCCACTATAAAAAAAAACTCAAACACTTTAACATTTTGATTTTTAAAATTTTAAAAAAACTACTATTCTAGTGAATGTGTAATATACAATGCTTACAAAAATCAATGAGATAAAAATTATAGAATGAACTTTGAAGTATCTATATCTGCGTTGCTCTTCGCAAGGTTTAAGTTTTGTGTTACTACGGCTTTTTTGAAGTTACTTGACTGTTTGCATTAAGTCATTATCTCTGATTCCTCTATGTATTCAGCAAAAACAAATTTTAGCTATTCATGAAGCAAGAAGCCTTCCTAAATTTGTTAGATAGGTTAGCATTCTCAAGCCTTGGATCGATAGCTTTCCTTCGTGACTTTTTATTTTATTTTTTTTACTTGTAATTACATTTATTTCCCCTTTTATTTTTAAATCTAATTTTTTGAATTTTTAAATGAATATAAGGATTTTATACATTTTGGATGATTTATCATTATTAAAGTCATATAAGTTAAAAAGTTTATAAATCTCAATAAGTAATCAATAAAAAAAAATAAAAATACATTATGATATTTATGATATTTTTACATTATTAATATTAAAAAACTCATAAAATTTAATTAAATCAGAACTTTGTTATTATTATTATTAAAAAAAAAAATTAACATATATGACTTGAGTATATATACAGTTATGAAAACATGTAACACATTACATTCTTAATTATGGAGATTCATCTCACTTTACTTTACATCATTTTAACTTATAAATAAGCTTTGTTACACTACCATAGACCCATACTATGGTCTATCAATATCACATGCTCAAAAAACCAAACTCCTCCCATATAACACTTTCTCATGAAACTTTTTTTTTAAAATGTAATCAATTAATTGAAAGGACATAAAGTGTATAATTATTTTGGAGATAAATCTCAACCATTGATTTGTAACTACTAGTAAGGATATTTGGCCCTAGGGTTAGCTCAAATGGTCGAGTTCCCGTCATTAAAACACTTCACTATTGAGAGGTCACAGGGTCAATTTTCCTTAGCTATTGAAAGGTCACAAGGTCAATTTTTGTTGATGCTCTAATGATTAGGTTTTGTTAATGAACCAACAAGAAGTGATCCTTTGAGGTGGATCTTCCCATAACAATGTTTTCACGGACGTAGTGGTCTTCATGGACATAGCGATTAGATCTCTAGAGTCCCCTTAAGGTGGATCTTCCCAGAATAATGTTTTCATGGACATAGTGGTCGAGTCCCCTTAAGGTGGATCTTCCCATAACCATGTTTTCATGGACATAGTGGGATCAGATCTCTAGAGTCCCCTAAAGATGGATCTTCCTAGAACAATGTTTTCATGGACATAGCTGTCGAGTCCCCTTAAGGTGGAGCTTCCCAGAACAATGTTTTCTTGGGCATAGTTGTCCCCTTAAGGTGGATCTTCCCAGAACAATGTTTTCATGGACATAGTTGTCTTCGTGAACATAGCAGTGAAATCTCTGTATGAACCACATCAAAAAAGAACTACTACCCTACTACTAAAAACACTTAATAATCATTGATAATTTAATTAAAATTATAAAAACTTCATTCCAAAATAAACATCTTTATAAACATAATTAGAAAAAATTCCAAATAATCTCTACTAAAAAACTCACTAAATCTCATAAATGTATTTAAAATTACTACTACTACAAATAAATTTTGGCTTATCAACTGTGAATTAGATAATAAGTTGTGTGATGTCTTCCTCTTTAACTTACAGGCTTAGATATCTTTAAGCCCACTAAAGGCCTCCATCTTTTGCTGTCATAATCAATGGTGCCGGCTTAATTTCGTTAAGCCCACTAAAGGCCTCCCTCAAAGTTGCCCATTGCTTCCTTATTTCTTTTTTTCTTATAGAAAAAGGTCCCATTCGTGCAAATATCTATATCCAACCATACCGATCTAATTCAAGGCGTGTTGATCAACAATAACATTAGCATCACACATTTACTTTTCTATCAATGATGTGCTCAATTTCTACTTTTGTAATGAGGTTAAGCTTGTGATATATAAGAATATTATTGACACCTTCTATGGAGCAATAAGGTGGGTTTTGGATTACCAACTATCAATTAAATAATTTGTGTGATGTTTTCTTCTTTTGCTGTCATAATCAATGGTGCAAGCTTGGATTTCTTTAAGCCCACTAAGCGTCATTGCTTCCTTCCTTGTTTTTTCTTATAGAAAAAGGTTGCTTCCTTATTTGTTTTTTCTTATAGAAAAAGGTCCCATTCGTGCAAATATCTAAATCCAACCATACAGATCTAATTCAAGGTGTGTTGATCAACAATAACATTCGCATCACACATTTACTTTTCATCAATGATCTTGTGATATATAGGAATATTATTGATACTTTCTATGGAGCAATAAGGTTGAAGACCAATTTTCAAAAGTCAATAATTTATTTTCCAATTGTGGAGGTAATTTTTTATAGTTTTTTGTTTTTCTTTATACAAAGTAATTTTAAGTACATCGATTATAATTGAGTTAAGAGCTTTATTAAGTTAAGAAGTTCATTTTATAACTCAGTATGAGGAGATGTATAAGGTTGTCTATTTGTCCATTGGTCGAGTACACGTGTTCTAAATAGAAAAATAATATTCGCTATAATAATAAAAAAAATATGCTCTAAAGTAATTAGAAGTAAAAAAAAATGTGACTAAGATGTTTAAACCTTATACTTTTCAAAAATATTTGAATAGGAAATTTCAATAAACTATTTAAAATCTATGTTAACTAATTTGCTCTCATAACATGTTTCTTTGTACATGTTACATAAATTATTTAATGTCAATTATATAGATATATTATTTAAAAAAATGTATATATTATGAAAAAATAAATTTTTTATAGTTAAAATGTTTATTGGGTCTTATATATACTCTATATAGCATTTAAAAATACAATTTAAACAATGAAAAATCACATATTGTATTTTGGACTCAAAAAAAAGTTTAAGTGAAGAAATTTGATCCTTCTTGATGCATGTTACATCCATACTTAAAATAGATCTATGCTAGTTTTATCCTAAAGGTTTCTTCTAGAAAATCTCCCTCATTGCCACTCATCACTGTGATATCCATTGTTAAGACATTCAATAATCTTTTGCTGTTGAATTCAAACTAATTGCTTTTGGTTGTTGTGTTATCTTTGAGAATTGTTAGAGAAATTGTGTATTGCTTTTTTAGGGCTTTTCTTTATGATAGGGCTTTTTTACTATGATAGTCGAGCATAAGGGATAGTACTTTTTTACTATGATAGTCGAGCATAAGGGATAGTAGATGTCTTGGTTTTCAGTTTTGGATCTAATAATGAAATAGAAGATAGCCAAATGTGGATCCAAGTGATTGAGTACTTGTACAGATCCATCTTAAATACGGATCTAACATAAGTCAAGAAGAAAAACTTTCCTTTAACACAATTTTTTTATGAATCACTATTATTTAAATATTTTATATAATTATTTATTTTTATATTAAACTTTTTTTTTTTAAACTCAAAATTGAAATTTTGATAATGGAAAAACATTGTAACGCATCATATATGGCCACAGAGTGAACCCTCTCGGGGTAGTGCAACAAATGCACTAACGACTATGCTCCCTGGTTAAAGCCCTAGTGCGTTACTAGTTTCGGTCTGCCCAGTTGCATTATATACACTCATCTGTTTATTGAAATCCACGGTAGGAGCCACGAATTGAGCTCCTTGCCACAGGTGTTGTTTTCAGATAGCCATCTACCGTTCTTTGAGGCTCAATGGGAGGCTGTGACCTATTTTAATTTTCTACTATTCAATCGTCCAGGGTTTTACCATTTCAGAGCAGTGGTATGGGACACTACTATCTAACATTTCGTCTGGGATTTTCACGGCGTACCCACAAGACAACTCTCTGATTCTTGCACTTTTTCAACACAAGGTTTTCTTTTGGGTTCTTGCAAGACATTGCTCTGATTTTTGTTCCTTTTCCACACAGGGTTTTCTTTTGGGTTCTTGCAAAAAGAATAGTCAACTTCAAGGTTCTTTCTGGCAAGGAGATGACAGATTCAGAGTTTCCATATCTCTCCCATAAAATTGCTATTGGGTTCTTGCAAAAAGAATAGTCGACTTCAAGGTTCCTTCTGGCAAGGAGATGACAGATTCAGAGTTTCCAGATCTCTCCCCTTAAAATTCACAGTAAGGATTTTTCACTGAACTTTGTTTTGGTTTTTTGCTGTTAATTTTGTTTCCGTGTTATGGTGGTTAGTTATATGCACCCTAAATTAAGTGGTTATTATGTCAGACATAAAAGTTCTTTGGCACACACATTAATACCGGTGCTTATGAAATATTGAGTTGTAAGGTGAAAATGAGGTTTGGTGAAAAATGGTCATTTTCCTTGTATAAAACATGGTTGTACAGCACACAGGTCCGGTTTTTAGGAAATATACGCTTCTTATTGCCTATCTGAGTTTAAGCTTTAGAAATAAGATGTCCTAGATTGCGGTGGTTTTGATAATGAGGTCAGTTATGTCATATGTATGTTCAAGCGTTCTTGCTTATAAATTAGATTAATTTCTGGAAGTTGAAGCTGGTAATTTCTGTAACTGGCATTCAATTGAGTCTACTGGACATTCTCAGCACTTAAGAATACAATTCTATGCTTCCAACACTTTAGAATACAATTCTATGCTTTTATGACCTAGGAAGTTTTGGGCTCTGCTAAAAGAGTTTCATGTATTTCTTGACTTTGGTTCCAGGTAGTAGATCATTCCTGGTGGTTTACTCCAGAGCTTCCATGTTACTTACAAATGGCCATAACAATACATTTGATTCCTCCGCAACAATAAATGTTTACAGTCTCTGTAATAATCAATGCGATGATCCAGTTGTAAGTAATCATTGATATGTGTTGTGGAATACCTGAATTTGAAGAACAATAATTGCTTCCCTCATTGATTATAAAATGCATAATGTTTATTTTGTCTTTTGATGTGTAAAAGAGTGCCCAGGACTTCTACCCGGGTTTATCCCTTTGATGCTCTCATGCAATACAGTTGAGGCAGACCACAGCGAAAATGGATCTTCGTGTTCTGAACATTCCTTAATTAATAAACCGGCAAGCCCAATGTTTAAATAATAGTTATGATTTTTAAATTGTTATAAAAAGTATGGACATCAAATTATATATTAGAGCCAATGGAAGTTTGTTTTGTACTTTTTTGAGAGTGATTTTTCTCTTTTTATATAGCTCTGGTTTCTTCTTTTCTTCTAAAGAAAAAGCTGTTAATATGAGACAAATGGGATATGTCCATATTATGATTATGACAGATCATGTTCATAATGTATGCTGATAAATGTGTAGTTTCTATGTAAGTTTGTAGGATATGATCAATTGGAAACTGATTGTTATCCTTTGTTTCTTGTAGGATCATGATGGTTCCCACATCAAAGGATTGCTGATCAACTTCATATACTCTTTTTGGCCATCTCTATGTAAGTTTGTAGGATATGATCAATTGGAAACTGATTGTTATCCTTTGTTTCTTGTAGGATCATGATGGTTCCCACATCAAAGGACTGCTGATCAACTTCATATACTCTTTTTGGCCATCTCTATGTAAGTTTGTAGGATATGATCAATTGAAAACTGATTGTTATCCTTTGTTTCTTGTAGAATCATGATGGTACCCCATCAAAGGATTGCTGATCAACTTCATATACTCTTTCTGGCCATCTCTACTTAAAATTCCTTCATTTCTCTTTGAATCCTATTATCAAGGTAATTGTTTTCATCATAGCCCCTGTTCTTACTAAGTGTACAATTCCATTAAAATAAGGTGCAACTCCTTAACTGTATGAAGATGTATTTTATTTCAGTCCAAAGGAGCATGATACCTGCCTTTACTTTTTATTTATTTATTTTTATGAAAGCAACCCATAAGGATGGAAGGTATTGTCCTTTTACACCATGCCTGAGTCTGAATCATGGAGAGAATCTTTGGCTGGATCAACATCAGGCTGGACTATAAAGTAATGCTAGATTCTTTACTCTTGGTATACTTTGCTATCCCAGCTCGGGCTTTTGTGAGGGTCAGATGATTTTATGTTTTTCCATTCATTAATATTTCAAAATTTTGGCCAAGCATAAAAAGGACTTCATGTGGATTAATGAGGAAGATGGAGCTGCGATTGAGTTAGCCTTCAACAAGAAGAAAATAGAAGCCAGAAAGAACTTTGTAAACAAGGAACTAATCCTATTTTCCATGGCTGACTTGCAAAGATCCATCCCATCCGTGGTCGATGAATTGAAACCAGGGCAAAGAAAAAATTCGTTTTGTTCTTTCTAGAGAAATTTTGTCACAGAGGCAAAGGTTGCCTCCGCTTACCACACAATATTTTTGTACTTCCTGTCTTATATCTCACTCTTAGAATTTGAAAAAAGGATGTTACCCTTTTCAACGGGTTGCTCAATTCTAAGGTTATGTCTCAGATGTAGTTCAATGAGTTACTAATCAATCAAGAAATAAGGCATATGCAATTATAGATTAACCAAGAAAGAAGGCAACTGACTGGAAAACTGAATGCACACACACAAGTAACAACACAGGATTTACGTGGTAAAACTTTGACAGGGTGTCAAGGAAACATCTACGGGGCAAGGGATTGGAATCTCTATTCAATCAATAAATGATTCTCCATACAACAGTTCGGGCATTCATTAGTTTTATATGAGCCTCCACAGTTACATAACCGATGTTCCGGTATAAAACTAACTTGTTAATAATTAATACATTTTACCTAAATTTACATAATTAGTTGTCAAACTTCCAACAAACTCCACCTTAACAACAATTTTCTTAATCCCTTGCCCATGCCTATTCATCATTTTTTCTGCAAGCCAAGAGAAGCTAAACATTCACTTTCTCCAGCGTCCTTCCAATCTCATCAAGCAAACCCTTTAACCAGATTGCTTCTTTATTGGCATCTGAAGCAGCGATATATTCTGCTTCGGTAGTGGACAATGCAACTGTTTCTTGAAGCTTTGACATCCAACTAATTGTTCCACCTGCAAGAGTAAAGACATAACCTATAGTAGATCTTCTTTTGTCCAAATCACCTGCATAATCAGCGTCTACATATCCGCAGATTGATCCTGCACTACCACTAAAGATGATGCAATGGTCACTTGTGCCTCTTAGATATCGAAGCACCCATTTCACTACTCGCCAATGTTCTTCACCTGGATTTGCCATGAACCTGCTGATAACTCCAACTGCATGTGAAATGTCAGGTCTTGTAGATACCATCGCATACATTAAGTTGCCTACAACATTTGCATATGTTACATGAGACATATACTGCTTTTCTTCACCAGTTATAGGACTCAAAACCAAAGAAAGCTTAAAATGGGAAGCTAATGGAATATTAACAGGTTTCACATTGTCCATACAAAACTTTTCAAGTACTTTCTCCACATACTTCTGCTGTGATAACCAAAGCTTACCATTTTTCTTGTCTCTGTGTATCTCCATGCCCAAGATATGTTTCGCTGCTCCAAGATCCTTCATATCAAACGTCCTAGAGAGCTGAGCCTTTAACCTGTTGATCTCTTCCATGCTTTTGCTTTCAATAAGCATATTGTCAACATACAAAGCTAAGATAATGAATATGCCATTGAAACTTTTGAAGTATACACAATGATCATACTCACTTCTTATAAAGCTCTGGCTCACCATGGAGGAATCAAACTTCTTGTACCATTGTCTGGGAGACTACCTCAGACCATACAATGATTTCCTGAGCTTGCAAACTAATCTTCTGTTGCGACCTTGTACAAAACCTTCTAGTTGTTCCATATATATCTCTTCATTCAAATCACTATGTAAAAAAGTTGTTTTAACATCTAACTATTCTAACTCAAGGTTAAGTAATGCAGTTAGTGCCAATACAATACGAATAGAAACAAGCTTTACCATTGGTGAAAAGATCTCATGAAAGTCGATACTTTCAACCTGAGAATATCCTTTTGCTACCAGTCTCACCTTATACCTTTCGATACTTCCATCAACTTTCCGTTTCAGTTTGAAGACCCACTTGCATCCAACAACACTTCTCCCTTCAGGAAGTTCTACAAGATCCTAGGTATTGTTTTTGGCTAAGGAATCCATTTCTTCTTCCATAGCCATTTTCCATTTTTCGCTATCTGTATCATCTACTGCTTCCTAATAACAAGAAGGTTCCCCATCTTCAGTAATCAAAGCAAAAGATGAAGCAGAATCTTCATACCTTTTGGGAGTTTTTCTTTCCTTAGTAGACCTTCTTAGAGTGACTGGTTACTGAACTGGTTCAGAGACTTGATCTCGTCAAGAAACTTCAACAGCTTCCTTTGTATCTTCAACACCTTTTTCTCCAGAAGTCTCTTCTTCCCTTTGACTGTCACCAAAAGGTCTGGCCTCCAACTGAACTTGTTGATTTGGCGATACATGTTCCTATTCAATTCTTTCAACATTTGATTTTAAAAGAGAAGATTCATCAAATGTTACATCTCTACCAATGACTTATCTTCTGTGATGTAGGATCCCACAACTTGTATCCTTTCACTGCATAGTCATACCCAACGAAGACATAACATTTCAATTTTGGATCTAATTTTGAACGCTGATTTTTAGGAATAAGAGAATAAGCATCACAACCAATTATCCTTAAATGTGAATACTCACAAGACTGACCTGTCCAAACCTCTTAAGGAATTTTACAATTAATTGCTACAGAAGGTTACTTGTTAACTAAATAACAAGCAGTGGATATTGCTTCTACCCACAACTCCTTTCGCAAGTTAGCATTGTTGATCATGCTTTTGGCTCTTTCCATAAGAGTCCGATTCATACGTTTAGCAACACCATTTTGCTGAGGAATATAAACAACAGTTTTGTTTCTAATAATTCCTTCATCGTTACAGTATTGTTCAAATTCTATTGAAGTGAATTCACCACCATTGTCAGTTCTTAAACATTTAATTGATTTGCCTGTTCTTTTCTCTACCATTGCTTTAAATTGTTTAAAGACATTGAATACATCAGCTTTCTTTTTTAGCATAAAGACCCAAACTTTACGGGAGAAATCATCAATAAACGTTAAAAAATATAGAGCACCTCCATATGATACAACAGGAGATGGTCCCCACAGATCAGAATGAATATAGTCTAAAATATCTTTACTATTATGATTTCTAGTTTTAAATTTCTGTTTACACTGTTTTCCATACACACAATGTTTACAGAAATCTAGCTTCAAAGATTTCAGATCGGGAAGAGATTTACGTTTCATCAGTATCTGAATACCTTTCTCGCTCATGTGACCCAATCGTTGATACCATAGGTGAGTAACCTGCTTCTTCTTTTTCTGAGGCAACCGCTGCTTCACTGACCTGAGTACTTCCTTTGAGTCTGTAAAGATTTCCGACCTTTTCTGCTTTCATAACAACTAGGGCGCCTTTAAAGACTTTTAGCATGCCATTCTGACCTGTAAACTTATAACCATCTGAATCCAACACTCCCAAAGAAATCAAAATTTTCTTCAAATCAGGTACATGTCTAACACTAGTTAATGTTCTAACTGTGTTATTATACATTTTAATCCTGATATTTCCCATCCCAACAATCTGACATGATACATTATTACCCATAAACACAGAACTACCATTTACATTTTCATACAAAGTAAACCAATTTCTGTGTGGACACATGTAATGAGAAGCACTAGAGTCTAATAGCGCGCTTATTAAACCCTAAGAGACATTACATTCAGGTGAAGTTTCCTCTATCATACATAATTCTTTAGTAGATAAAACTTCGTCCATCATACCTGAATTGACTTGATTTGCTTCTTTCTTCGGGTTATCAGATTCTTTTCGTTTCCAAAGTTTTTTCAGGTGTCCAATTTTATTGCAGTGCCAACATTTTGCCTTACACTTTTTTCCCTTCGATTTAGATTTGGAAGACCCCCTTGTTTTTTCCCCTTTTTCCTTTGACCGTCCTTTAGCTATCATGGCCTCTGATGTAGCTGTTTCAGTACTGGATTTCCTTCGTACTTCTTCAGACAGGAGAGCTCCCACAACTGATTCAAATTTCAAAGAACCAACGGTGCTCAAGTTGATTGAAGTTACGAAGTGGTCCCATGATTCGGGTAGAGAACACAACAAGGTTATAGCTTTGTCTTCTTCTTGAATTTTAACTTCCATATCTGTTAATTGGCATATAAGTGTATTAAAAACATTCAAGTGTTCTGCAACTTTTGAACCTTCCTTCATTCGAAGACTGTACAGTTGTCGTTTTAGATAAATTCTATTGGTTAACGACTTTGTCATATATAGGTTTTTCCATAAACCTAAAGCTGTACTCTCTTCAACAATGTTGAAGAGAACTTCATCCGCCAGGCATAACTTGATGGTACTGAAAGCTCGGGCATCTAAGTCCGAATCAGTCATGGTTGCAAGTTGCCTCGTCCAATGCCTTGTGCAACCCTTGTTGCAACAGCAAATCCTTAACTTTCAGTTTCCAAAGAGCAAAGTTGCTTTTGCCTATGAATTTCTCCACTTCGAATTTTGCATTCGATATCTTGGCCATTTCTTTCTCCTAGAGTTTCAGTCTTTCAACTAGGGTTTATATTTTTTTTTGTTTCCCTTTCTTCAAAAAACTTTTTGTATTAAAAAAATAATAATTCTCCTATTTTCAAACAAAAAAACAACCCTTCAACAGATTTTTCCTTCAAATTAATGAAAATCCCTTCAACAGATTTTTCCTTAAAATTAATGAAAATCCCTTGTTTTTCTTTTCTTCAATTTTAATGAAAAAACCTTTGATTTTCTTTCCTCCAAATTTGAACAAATTTCTGGAAAAAAATTCTCTCAAATTTAAACAAAATTACCTGGATCCATATCTGCTGATCGAATTCCTCTGGCAACAAGCAAGCCAGGCTTTTGGCAGCACGTAGGCTCTGCTCTGGCAGCACTACTCAGGCTCCTTCACCGCAGCAGTGTTGCCCTCCAGCGCGCAGAGGTCAAGGCCGTGCTCTCGCAACACCTCTGGCAGCATGCAGGCTCCTTCACTGCAGCTCTATGCACGCAGAGACTGCTCCACGCATACGTAGAGACTACTCCATGCATACGCAGAGACCAGTGGCAGCGTGGTCAACGACAGAGGGTTCTCACGCAGGGACGCAGAGAGTTCGGTCTTCACGTAGAGAGCAATGGCTCTGGTCTTCATGGCCTCCCCTCCTCACACAGAGAATACACGCAGAGGGACTTCCTGGCAGCACGCACTTCAACGGACACGCAGAGGGTTAAGTGATAACCTGCAACACGCAGGACTGGATAGCACACAACTCTTCAGAAAAAAAAAAAAAAACGTTGGCAGAGGGCTTCACACAGACTGGTAATTGCAGCGTAGGGCTCCTCCTCAATCGTAAACCAGCAAATGGACCGAACCAGCAATGGCATGTAGTGTTGCGGCTCTGGCTTCTTCTTACTAGCACGCAGCCCTTCAATAATCTACAATCACCTCCAAAAAATGACCATGCAGGCTCTTATGCAGCCTTTTTTTTCACAGGCATTTCAGCGATCTCAATTGGCACACATTTGTCTCCAAAAGACTTAACTCAACAAGCTCTGATACCATTTGTAGTTCAATGAGTTACTAATCAATCAAGCAAGAAGGCATATACAGTTATAGATTAACCAAGAAAGAAGGCAGCTGACTGGAAAACTGAATGAACACACACAAGTAACAACACAGGATTTACGAGGTAAAACCTTGACAGGGTGTCAAGAAAACATCCACGGGGCAAGGGATTGGAATCTTTATTCAATCAATAAATGATTCTCCATACAACAGTTCGGGCATTCATCAATTTTATATGAGCCTCCTCAGTTACATAACCGTTGTTCCGGTATAAAACTAACTTGTTAATAATTAATACATTTTACCCAAATTTACATAATTAGTTGTCAAACTTCCAACATCAAAGCCTTCTGCTTACCACCATGGTGAGCAGAGTCTTGCCAACACAATTATGGGAATGGCAAAAGATTTTGTTGGAAGAAACAACATTAACCTTCTTGCTCCATTGGGCCAATTTGGTACCAGAGCCCAGCTGAGAAATTTGTGGGGTTCAAGCTGCTTCTTAAATCTTAATGATCTTTATCTCTAGTGTTTCTATGTATATCTAAATGATGCATATCTACTGATATTCATTTCATTTTTGACAGGGTGGATAAGATCACGCAAGCGTTCGATATGTCTTCACATGTCTGCCACCAATAACACGTTTCTTGTTACCAAAGGGAGATGATGCACTGTTGGACTACTTGAACAAAGATGGCCAAAAAGTTGAATCAATATGGTAAATAGTTTAGCTTGGTTTGCATTAGGAGTTAAGAATCATATTGATGCTATGTAATTTTTATGTGTAAAGTAGTGTTCATGTCCATATTTTAGGAGTTGATAGGCATGTACAGAAGAAGGAGAATTGCGAGGTTTCGAAATTCTGTATAACCTTCGAGAGTCTTGTGCATCACTTGTTTATGTTATATTAAAATAATTCCTCTCTGCTTGATCGAGTTTTGTCATTTTGTAAACATGGGTTTTATTGGTATTGTCTGTGGTGCATGTATGTACCAATTATTTCGATGGTACTTGTGAATGGAAGTGAAAGAATTGGTACTGGTTGGAGCTCCTTTGTACTTAACTACAATCCAAGAGATATTGTTGCAAATATAAAGCACATTCTTAATGATGAACTTTTGCAACCAATGGTACCTTGGTAAAAGGGTTTTAAGGTAATATTCCTGTCCATTGTTCTATTTAAATATTTGTTGGTCATTTTACAAAGTTTCATCTGATATATTTTTTTTCATTTATCTGGTATATTTTTAGGGTACAATTGAACACACATCTACCGAGGATAATGGCGTGTTGACTATGATTAAGGAGATTCTAGGAGTCATTGCAAATTCTACCCAAGGATTCCTTCATTGTCCCACCTCACCACCATGGAACCATAAACAAGAATTCAATAAAATGGATAATGGTTAATTCCCATATGTAAATGAGATGAGATTGTGTCCTTGCATATCTCCTCTTGGCAATTGAAGATTGATATGAGAGATGATGGAAAATGGGTTAATTAAGAGAAGGTGATAATCTCTTTCAATCCATACTTCTTCCTTGATAGAATAAAACACATTGCACAAATTGCATAGTTTTTTTTGTAATGATTCACAAGTATGTCTCTCTAACCACATATTCACTTTGATCTAGCTTCAGTTTGTTCTTTTTTCCTTCAAAGAACAAACAACATTGCATAGATTGCATGGTTTTTCTGTGATAGTTCACAAATATATCTTTCTAACTACACATTCACTTTGAAAAGCAGTGTTACACGGTAGGACATAGTGGGTGGCACATCCCCATGCTTCCCATGGTCCCAAGACGAGGAAATTCAATGGTAGACGTTTCTCCATGTCCCCTTTTTAGTGAAACTTGGGGAAACAATGAAGGGGGCATTTCCTTGTTCAGGGGTCTCTTGGTTGTTGCACCATAATTTTTGTCCAATGGCCTTAGAAGAAGTACATTTAAAAAATTACAAAAAATTCAAAACCTTAAAACAAATGAAAATATCAAGTGTGCTCACTGCAAAAATAGAGGAAGAATATGTTGAGAGAGAATCTAGTGGTGGAGACTGCTCTGGAAGTTAAAAAAATCCTTGTAGAAGTAGGATCTTTCTCTAGCTAGCTCTGGCTAACAAGATCCTAACCTGTTACAATGGTCAAAAGAGGAATTGGATACGCTATGGCTAGTGCATTCTTTTTAAGGAAGTAAATGAATTTGTGGAAAAATATTTGTGTTAACTATTCCTTTACCAAATCTGTTTAGAAAGATATTCTACATAGTATAAACATTGCAATCCCTTGGAGCATAACTGGTCTTTTACAAACTATCTTAGGAAATATGCTCTCCACAATATAAAAATTACAATTCCTTAGGCTAAACCCTCTTAGTTGAAATGCTTTGAATTTTGGATTTCAAATGGATCTATTTATGCCCAAAAAACTTGACTCTACCATTAATGGAAATAAGTTAGGCCACACAATTTTCTTTTGACTACTCATTGTTGTGATAAATAGTGGGTGACACATTGGTATTTCACAAGTGGAGTATGTTTCACAAATTATGACTCTGCATCGCAGTTGGATGCTACCCTCCTCATGGGATGGGACTTGGTAGCCACGTGTAAAATGTGCCAAAAAGGTCTTCTTTGTTAATGCTAGTTCAATTTAAGTCAATTGGCCACCCATTCAACCAACCATCCTATCTATGACAACTCATTGCTAAGTATTATTAACTTCAGAAAAAGATGGCTTTCATTAGCATTGAGCACTTGGTTTCTTGATAAAGTGGTTTAGTCATGGGTGATAACATGGAGTTGGGTTACACTTTTTGGTAAGAGAGAGCATGTTTAGGTGGAAAAAAAGATGGCTTGATTGATCAATTTAAGCGCTTGATCGAATTCCTCAAGCGCTAAAAAAATAGCTCGATCAAGGGTTAAAAACAAACCCTTGATCGAGCTATAGGGCTCAATCGAACTCTAATGCTCAATCGAGCATTATGGCTCAATTAAGCCCTGTTGACCACTCCATGTCAATTACCCCATAGTTGTACATTTTTTCGCACATGGATTTCCATCATGTCCGGGCACTCAGATGATCCACAGATTCATCATTATCAGCCATATGTACACTAGAGTTTTGTAAACTCATTCTGCATTTTGTAATGGAAATTATCATAGTAAGACAAATGTATGTAACAACCTAAGTAAATTTATTTTTTTGATGAAGATTTTCATCCTAGGAGGTTTTTCGTCTCACCGATTCATGTATATTTTTAAACATGGATGATCGGCAAAGTTTTTCCCTCCAACTTCCCCCCAAAGCTAGGGTGAAATTTGTCACCAGGATCTTAAATAAACTCTAGTGTTATTTATTGAGTCTCTGTAAAAGTGATTTAGGAATAATTCTAGCTATTTGGTTAAATTATTTTATTACAAACCACTTAGTCTACAAGATCATATTTTGTGTCGCAGAAATGGGTAATTGTTGAGGGTCTATAATGAACAGATGTTCCCCCTTCATGGGTTAGAAATGTAATATTTTAACTATAATGCTAAAGTATTAAAGGGTTGGAAAATTAATAATCTTCATAAGTCAATTAATTAAATTTTCTGGCTAAAATAAATTAAAACGCTAAAGCCAAAAATTTAATTAATTTAGGTTCTAGGAAAAATTAAATTCTCCAACATTCAAAATTCATGGGCTTTAAAGTTTTTAATTTTTGGAGGTCTCCGACCAAGGGAATACACAAAATTTCAAGATTTTTGGACCCTTAGGCCTTAGTACTTAAGTGAAAGTCATTTCTTCGAGGGAATTAACTGAAATTAATCATTTTTGAGTTAATTAAAATGAAATTCGAATTTCTTCAAAAAGTAACTTTATTTCAACGGTGATGATTAAAAGTGATTTGATCTTCATCAATGGTTAAGATTGTTTTAATGGGGATCAAACCATCTAGTTGTTGAAGAAATTATCTGTAAATTAGAGGTCTATCTCCATTGTTAGGATTCGAACTTTGAATCGTGTACTTGCTATGAGAAAGCTTTTGTAACTTTTTTGTGGTTAATAAAATACAAAGACTTTGGGGTTTTAGATCGTGGTGTTCTTCTTTCAGATCTATGTAGTAATATTGCTCTTAATACTTTGTTGCTTTTATTTGTATTTGTGAGATAATAACATTTGAAAATAATATATGCATAGGTATCTTGCACAAATTTCTGGGTTTTTAAAAATATCATTTTGATTTGATAGTGCTAGCAGATATTTCTATTTTTTGATGATCTTATGATTATTTTGGAAATCTATTATTTTAACAATCAAATTTAAGTGTGTAGAAGTTATCATTTAGGATTTGAGCATTTGGAGAAGTGGTCAGCTGGGCCAACTGACTCTTAGATTACAGAATCTAAAGAGCCTACTATTTTTAATTTTTGAAGTCATCTTACAAAATATTTTATTTGCAGGGTTTCTCTTGGGCTTGTGCCTCTTTAAAAATTCCAGTTTATTTATAAATTTGTGCAAAATTGTTTATATTTGGCTATTAGATGTTAAGCTCCATTAATTTTTTGCACAATTGCTGCCTACAATTATGGAATTTAAACTACAGTCTTTCCTTAACTTATGGAAACCAACTGCAGTAGTTTCCTTAGGTTAAGGAAATCAACTGCAGTTAATAAATTTATTGTTGAGAGCTACTGAAGTGGTCCATTACTCCCATCTGGAGTTCTCTGCCTTGATCTGTGGGACATCTGACACATAGCTATTAGAAGATTGATGGAAGCTTGGCTATAAATTTATCTGTTTGGTCCCCAAGCTTGCATCTCAATCCCCTTCAGTTTTTCACACCATCTAGCTGAGATAACAGAGCTTGGAAGTGCCTTCAGAATTTCTGCATTCTTTTCTTCTTCTTGGATAGCTGGAGCGTGGTTTTCAGAAAGAAGTTGCATCAAGAGTTTCACCAATGGCTGGAGGTAATTCATATCCCTGGGCATTAAGTTTCAACGAGTCATTGAATTTTTTCCGCATACAGAATCGTTGTTATAATTATCTAACATTTGTTATCGGAGCATCTTGTTTATCTTTGCCTTGGTGCAATTCGAATACTTTGAAATAGAGTCTAGGTTCAATAGTAAATGTCGACGCCGTATTATTAAACAGTCTAATTCTAGCCTCCTTCTTGAGTCTACCAGCGTAGGTTGAATTCTTCACATGCTGCGTCAGTTCATATGCTGCGTCAGTTCATATGTCTCCTTTCACCACTTTGTCAAGTTCGCGGCTGCTTGCTTTTCGACTTGCGTTTTGTTTATGGCCCACTTTGGGAGGAGTTGAGGGGGCAGAGGGTTGTATGGCTTCATTTTGTTGCTCGACCCCCCGAATTCGTGCCTTTTCTCACACCTCCATGGTTTTGGCCGTCTCTTGTTTGAGGCGTTTTTGCGGCGAGGTTGATTTTTCTTCTAGTGATCTTCTTTGGTTTCACCAGCAATGCTTTGGTTCGTGTTTTTTACAGTGGGAGTGTTGTGTCTACACAATTTCTCATCGTTGTACTCGCCGTCTACAGAGGTCAACTTCGCAGATGTGCTATCCCAGGTGGCATGTGAACGTTAGGCCCTTGATAATCGTGAAAGCCATTGATTTTTTTATGTGGAGATTCCTATGCTTTTGCTGCAACCAAGATCGGAGTTAGGGCATAAAGTTTTAATTTGCATTTGATAAACCCGCTTCTGAATGGACGTTTTGGAAAAGTATCGGTTGGGTTTCAGAAAATAAACTTTTCTTTTGTTAGTCCTGAAGCCTCGGTGCATTTGTATATATTAATTTTCATTATTAAAAACCTTGCAACTATCAGATCTGTAGCTCAATAATAGGAACACATGCCTCACACATTCTCACATAGATACAAAAGGGTACAAAAAAAAAGAAATAGTTCGGTTTTTCCATTTCATCAGTTATCCATAAGCATGACTTGGACGAGAGTCACATAAAAGAAACATTACGAACTAAATGATTATGATTAAAAATTAAGTTGTACACATAATCAATGATGTATTATAAATTGATTGGTTATGTGAGAATTGAATTCTTATGGGTATAAATTATTTTATTGTTTTGAAGTTATATTTAATTATGGAGGCTGGAGTTTAAATATGAGGTTTTATATTCATTTTATAAAAATATTAGGGGAAATAGATATAGGGATGACCTTTGAAGTATTACTTAAAGAAAATAACTCTAAATTGTGAGAATCTCTATTTTGAACTCAATAGCCTTGCAATGCAATTTGTAGTCATTTGCGGTAATGCTGACTGCTTTAACCTTAATTTTGATTTTGCTGGAGAATTATTACAGTTATATGGAGTTTATTTAAAATGTCATTTTGACTTACTCCTTTCAGTAAACATTATTTTTCCTCTTTGGTTAAGTTTTGTTTATGCAACAAAATAATGTCTAGTGATCCATATAATTTTAATTAATTAGAGAATAGCCATAACATCTTTAATTAAATAAAATTATATATTTTGATTGGTTAGATCACATAAAGATTTTATAGACATTAAATTGTAATTAATTACACTGAATATAATAAATTTTATCCCACAGGAATTTTTATTATATTCATGTAATTAATTAGGATAAAATTTCATAACCTACCCACAGGAGTTATGAATTAATAAGTTTTATCATAAAGTTTTATTGAATCTGTTTGAAATGAAAATTTCGCCCACAAGCAATTTTTATGTCATTAGATTCAATTTTTTAGCATGATTTACATTGGTAAAACATGAAAGTTTATTAAGCCTCAATTTTAACATAAGCATGTGATTTTTTAATGCAGTAGTACAACCTGAAAATTTCTCTGAAATTTGTTGTGACATTCCCGAACTTAAGGGAGATAACTATAAGATTTGGAAGGAGAGGATTCTCCTTCATTTAGGGTGGATGGACATAGATTATGCTATTAGGAAAGATGAACCATCGGCACTCACTGATACCAGCACTGCAGCGGACATCACACTTTATGAACGATGGGAGCGATCCAATCGTCTAAGCATGATGTTCATTAAGACTAAAATTTCAGCTGGTATTCGTGGTTCCGTTGATCAGCATGAAAAGGTCCGAGACTTGTTGAAGGCCATTGATGATCAATTCGTCACTTCAGACAAGGCACTAGCAAGCACCCTAATCATGAAGTTCTCATCCCTAAGGCTCACCAGTGTGAAAGGTGTGCGCGAGAACATCATGCAAATGAGGGACATTGTGGCTCAATTGAAGAAACTCGAAGTTGATATATCGGAATCCTTCCTAGTGCACTACATCCTGAACACCCTTCCGCACCAATATGGACCTTTCAAAATCTCATACAACACACATAAAGATAAATGGTCAATTAATGAACTCATGACCATGTGTGTTCAAGAGGAAGAGAGACTGGTGATGGAACTGGGAGAGAGTGCAATGCTGGCAACGCATGGAAAGGGCAAATCTCAAGCCAATCGGAGAGGGAAAGGTAACTGTAAAAAGAAGGGACACATGAAGAAGGAATGCGCCAAATTTCAGAAATGGCTTGCAGACAAAGGTAATTTAATCTCGTTTGTTTGTTATGAATCTAATATGGTTAACGTTAATATTAACACATGGTGGATTGATTCTGGATCAACAATTCACATTTCCAATTCCTTGCAGGGTTTGCAAAACCTAAGGAAGTCAGTGGGAAGTAAGCAAAGCATCTTATCAGGAAACAAGATGGGCTCGCATGTAGAAGCTATAGGAACATGTTATTTAACTTTAAGTAGTGCCTTTGTTTTAGAATTAGAAAAGACCTTCTATGTTCCAAGTTTTTCTAGAAACTTGATTTCAGTTTCAAGGCTTGTACCTTTTGGATATTCCTTAAACTTTTCAGAAAAATCTTTCAGTCTATTCTATAAATATGATTATGTTGGGAATGGTATTTTGTCTAATGGTCTTTACTGCATTAATTTACAAAACAATGTCACTTATGATTCAATGCA